>SJYA01000231.1:1263277-1295719 GCA_006410615.1 Neotragus moschatus | reverse complement strand
AAAAAAAAAAAAAAAAAAAAAAAAAAAAAACTAAAGGAAGGTGCCAAATGGAGAATAAAGCAATGAAAACAAAACTAAGAAATATGTTGAGACAAAAGAAAAGAAACAAAGAATAGATATGTAAAGTTAAAAAGAGGTAGATGAAGAAGATCTATTTGCATTAAAGATTAACTGCAAGGGGGAAAAAACAGTTGGAAAGGCAAACAATGGGATCAATGCAGAAAATATATAATAGGTTTAAAAAATTAAAATTATAAAAAACAGAAAAAACACAATTTGAAGCTAAACAATTGAATTAAGGTGTGATGTGCCAAACATTGCTAGGAGGGAAATATAACAGAGTACATATACTTTTAAAAGAAGAAAGATAAAAATTAGTGACTTAAACTTTCATGTAAAAAACAGTAGTAAAAACAAGATAAATTAGAAAAGCAAAAAATTTAAATTTAAAAATAATAAGATAACAGAAATCATTAAAATAAAGGCAAGTGAAATATCCAGAAAGTAAAAACAAAAAATCACTGCCTATTTGAAATATTATTGAATTATCTTTCAAAGATCAGAATCAAACTACCAGAAAGCAAGCGATTTCACCCATGCATGTATAAACTAAAAAAAAAAAAAGTATGAGAATATGTATTAATGTTATACAAAATCTGGAAATGAAATAATAATAACCAACATAACAATAGATAACTAATCATAAAATATTGCTGAAATGGAATACTTCACAGCAATTTATAAAGAAGATAAAGAACTGCTGCTGTGAACAAGGATATAAATGAATCTCATGCAAATTGTATTGAGCAGAAGAGGTCAAATACAAGTTGATACATAGCATATTACAGAGTCCCATTTTACCACATCAAAAATAGATTTAAGCAGTTAATATTGATTGAAATCAGAAAAATGGTAACTTCTGGAAAGAATTAATAGCAAGAAGCAAAAAAAGAGCATTCGGAGGTACTAAAAATATTCTGTATTTAATCTGTGGCTGTTTCATGGATTCTTGTGTATGTGTGCATGTGTATTTCAATAGATGTAACTTACAGAAAATTTTAATAAGATCAGATTAATCACGTGATTAAAAATTGAAAAGTGCTGTGGAAAAATATGTAATCTACTTCTGAGGATCCAAGCCATTTAATATACTATTCATAGAATTATAAATTAATTATTGTGTTTTAGGGGACATGTGATATTCTGCATGAAGAAAAAAAATGTATGGATGCTTTTTTAAAAATAGTTGCTTCAAAATATTTATCCTCAGACAACAATGAAAGAAGTGTGGTCATATTTATAGAAAAGTGATTGTGTTAATGAATAATATTAACAGTAAAAAGAATTTCATTAAAAAGTACATGAATTAAAAATAGGATCATATGTAAAGAAATACAAGCAGCCTGTCACCAATGAGAAAAGAAAGCTTTGTTTCAATAGGTGTTGATACATTTTTTTCATCTATTTCTTTTTTTTTTCCTGTTCCCCTTACCTGTAAGATTTCTTTTTTTTTTAATTTATTTATTTTAATTGGGGGCTAATTACTTTACAATATTGTTTTGGTTTTGCCATACATCAATATGAAACCACCACGGGTGTACACGTGTTCCCAATCTTTGTAACTTGTGAGATCAGAAAAGGTAGGCAGGGTGAATTATGAGTATCTCTGTTTGGTTTCTCATTTACACTTCTTTTCTGACTATAATATATA
The DNA here is from genome assembly GCA_006410615.1 of Neotragus moschatus. Classification (NCBI taxonomy): domain Eukaryota; kingdom Metazoa; phylum Chordata; class Mammalia; order Artiodactyla; family Bovidae; genus Neotragus; species Neotragus moschatus. The sequence continues at coordinate 1,294,008 of SJYA01000231.1, read as the reverse complement.
CTTTTAACCACCTTTTCTTGTACCCGCTGAGTGAAAGTCGCTCAGTCATGTCTGACTCTTTGTGACCCCATGGACTATACAGTCCATGGAATTTTCCAGGCCCCAATACTGGAGTGGGTAGCTTTTCCTTCTCCAGGGCATCTTCCTGACCTAGGGATCAAATCCAGGTCTCCCACATTGCAGGCGGATTCTTTACCAGATGAGACTAAAAGTTGAGCCTTTAAAGCTGAGCCATGTACATGCTAGCAGATAACAATTCCTCTTTTCAAATATGGCCCATTATGGCTCAGACGGTAAAGAATCCACCTGCAGTGTGAGAGAGCTGGGTTTGATCCCTGGGTTGGAAAGATTCTCTGGAGCAGGGCATGGCAACCCACTCCAGTATTCTTGCCTGGAGAATCCCCATGGACAGAGGAGCCTAGAAGGCTACAGTCCATGGAGTCACAAAGAGTTGGACATGACTGAGCAGCTAAACATAACACAGCACCATAAATCTAGTCTTTCAGAGTAGGAGGAAGTAAAGACATCATCATATTTTTTGATAAGATTTTATTACGGGAAGAAAAAATATTTATAATTTTGAAGGCATTTGAAATCAATATGTTTTCCATTAAATATGCATGTTATAAAGTAGTTGAAATTTGCAAAATTATGTATAATATTACCCTCAACTAATATCTCCCCTATATACTTAATACATATTCGAACATTCTCAATGTTTTAGAGAAAATAAAAGGCTAATCAAAAAATTATATGAAAGCAGTCACTTAAAATTAATTTTTTTCTAATAATATTAAAGGTGTCTACAACATTAAACCAAGTTTTAAATTAGCTTAAACTGTGGGACCATATTTCTAATTTTGAGACAGCTTGATTCAAAGAGATTTTATCTGGGGATAAAGCAGACAGTTTATAACAAAATCACTAAGTACATAGTATTAAAATATAGGTAGAGAAAAGGTAATAAGGCAAATTACATGGATAAAGGGAAATTTTATTGAATATCCTTTTAGAACTGAATAACAAAAATGAATTGCATGTACTGTTTTGACATTATTCCTTTTAGATATTTGGGGATTATAATTTCCTAGTTATTATAGTTCTACAAATACTCACATTTTAGAAGGTTAAACACAGGTTTATCAAATATGAGACTGAGTTAATACNACATGGATAAAGGGAAATTTTATTGAATATCCTTTTAGAACTGAATAACAAAAATGAATTGCATGTACTGTTTTGACATTATTCCTTTTAGATATTTGGGGATTATAATTTCCTAGTTATTATAGTTCTACAAATACTCACATTTTAGAAGGTTAAACACAGGTTTATCAAATATGAGACTGAGTTTATACCAATATTGAAAAAATTCAAACAACACATTTGCCTCCCTTTGTCCCTGAAACTGAATTTTTATTTGATGTAAAATAAATATTTCATGCTAATAATATTGTTTTTGGAAATACCATCACAAACCAACTACGGAATTCTATAAGCCTGGCACCATGAGACAGCTACATTTTATCTAATATCACTTTGGTTAAAACACTGGCTCGTACAGATGTACATCATGTATAGGCATAATGCTCATTCAACAAATATTTGTTGAATGTCTAAATCTAAACAGATACTCTCTGGCTGCTTGGAATACAACAGTAAGCAAAGCAAAGATCCCTCCTTTATGGAGTTACATTTTAACAGAGTGAAAAATAGTAAAGAATAAGCAAATGAATACAGAATGCACTGAAAGGAAATATGGACAGAGGAAACCAGAAAAGAGGACTTGGCAGCCCTATCGGGGTGACTGGTGGTGGCAATATTAAATAGCAGTGAGAAAGTGAGATTTAAGCAAAGACTTCAAAGTGGCAAGACAGTTAGCTACTTAGATATCTGAAAGAAAATGATGCAGGCTGATGGAAAAAATAAAGTGAACATTGTCAGTAAAGAGCTCTGGAATTAAAAAACAAAGCAAACAAAAAAAAAAATAAAGGAAAGACCCATGTGACTTAGAGAAACGAGTGAGATGCAAAATAGTAGATGACACAGGAGAGAGGATAAAAGGTAACTGGATCAGGTAGCATCTTTTAGGGAATTGTGACAACTTTAACTTCTACTCTGAGTAAAAGGGGAAGCCACTGCAAGATTTTGAGAAAAGAGTTGAGAAAATCTGGACTCTACTTTGAATGGCTTGCCCTTGAGAGCTGTGTTGTGAATAGACAGAAGAGGAGTTGAGGGGTGCAAGAAGGGAGGATTTAAGAAATTGACAGTTGTCACTCAGTCATGTCTGACTCTTTGTGGCCACATAGACTGTAACCCACCAGTTCCCTCTGTCCATGGAATTTTCCAGGCAAGAATACTGGAGTGGGTTGACATTTTCTGCTCCAGAGGATCTTCCCAGATAGTGACAGAACCTGCATCTCTTGTGTTTCCTGCATTGGTAGGTGGATTCTTTACCAGTACACCACCCAGGAAGCCCATTATTAAGAATACCATCTCAAAATTTCACAATTATTGACTCCTCAAGAAATAAAAACATTTTTCACATTTCTTGGTTTTCTCTCGCCCACTTCATCTCTCTCTGTTTTTTAATACATAAATAATTTACCATGCATGAATTTTTTTAAGCTGCAAAGAATAATTAAGAATCTGAAAGTCAAGGAAAGGCAGATGTGGGGGAAAAAGCAACGTGCTTCTCCAAGTAGTTAATACAAAACTGGAGATCAGCCCTGGGTATTCTTTGGAAGGAATGAGGTAAACTCCAGTACTTTGGCCACCTCATGCAAAGAATCCATTCATTGGAAAAGACTCTGATGATAGGAGGAATTGGGGGCAAGAGGTAAAGGGGACAACAGAGGATGAGATGGCTGGATGGCATCACTGACTCGATGTACATGAGTTTGAGTGAACTCCGGGAGTTGGTGATGGACAGGGAGGCCTGGCTGCTGTACTTTATGGGGTTACAAAGAGTCGGACAGGACTGAGTGACTGAACTAAACTGAATTGAAATTACCCAGACAGTAAGGAAGACAAGAGTAAACAGACCTCAAAAAGTAATTAGGCAACTCTGCATTTAAAAGACAAACTCTGACACCTTTCAACTGTGACTCTACTTTAACTACAATAGAACTGTAGACAGTTTCCTGGCCTCCTCCTGTTCTAACATTTCCTGGGCTTCTCTATACCAATTTAATACTATTTTATAGCAAAACACTATCACAGCAGCATATCACATACTTCCAGTGAAGCATCAAGCTTTTAAAAAAGTAGAGAAAACATTATATGTGTAGGTGGAAATCCATTATTACTGAGCCAAATTAAAAGATGGGCATACTGTAATTTTCTTACACAGTAGGGACACTGTAGAAAAGAANAATTATCATTATTAGCATAATCAAAAGTTTTCTCATTTTATATTAATTTTCCTACATGTATATCCTATAACATACTTTCTTTTCCTTTTATTTCTAAGAAATGTGATTCCTTAAATATTTTTATTCTCATAACGTTTAATGTAATGTGCTTTGGGCTTAATATTGTAGTTTTTCTCTTGACTTGTGGACTGCAAATTATTCAAAGATATTCCTAACCATAACATAACACATATATGAGGTTAGTGAGTAAACTGATTGGTTGATTGGGGTTAGATGAAGAGTAAAAAATCTGTTATGTGGGCAAAAAAATAAAGAGATAATTTTTCTGATTTAGTTGTAACTTGAAAGCAATTAATTTGTAAGACTGAGTTCACATATAAGCCAAAATAATAGAACACTTCCTGAAGTTATATTATGTTAAGTGACCAGTCATTTCTTACTACTACTACTAAGTCACTTCAGTTGTGTCTGACTCTATGCAACCTCATAGGTGGCACCCCACCAGGCTCCCCTATCCCTGGGATTCTCTAAGCAAGAACACTGCAGTGGGTTGCCATTTCCTTCTCCAATGCATGAAAGTGAAAAGTGAAAGTGAAGTTGCTCAGTCATGTCNAGTTTAATGTAATGTGCTTTGGGCTTAATATTGTAGTTTTTCTCTTGACTTGTGGACTGCAAATTATTCAAAGATATTCCTAACCATAACATAACACATATATGAGGTTAGTGAGTAAACTGATTGGTTGATTGGGGTTAGATGAAGAGTAAAAAATCTGTTATGTGGGCAAAAAAAATAAAGAGATAATTTTTCTGATTTAGTTGTAACTTGAAAGCAAGCAATTAATTTGTAAGATTGAGTTCACATATAAGCCAAAATAATAGAACACTTCCTGAAGTTGTATTATGTTAAATGATCAGTCATTTCTTACTACTACTACTAAGTCACTTCAGTTGTGTCCGACTCTATGCAATCCCATAGGTGGCACCCCACCAGGCTCCCCTATCCCTGGGATTCTCCAAGCAAGAACACTGCAGTGGGTTGCCATTTCCTTCTGCAATGCATGAAAGTGAAAAGTGAAAGTGAAGTTGCTCAGTCATGTCCGACCCTCAGCGACCCCATAGACTGCAGCCTTGCAGGCTCCTCTGTCCATGGGATTTTCCAGGCAAGAGTACTGGAGTGGGGTGCCATTGCCTTCTCCGAGTCATTTCTTAGAGCCCAGAAAATCCAGAAAACTTGCAGTAGCAAATGTTTTATTTTGAGAAATTTTATGATCATGAAGTTAGTCTGCATATTATGATATACACTGATATTTTAATTATTTCTATCCTTATAAAGTTGTCCTTATTCCTATGCTAAATGTAGAACTCCACTTCCAGATTTGTGTTTAGAAGTTTATTAATACTCTTAAAAGCTTTTGTTTTGGAAAAAAAAATTATTCATCAATACCAATGAATTGAATTTTGTCAAAGACTATAACTCTCTCTGTGAGTAATAATATGAACATTTTATTTTATATTTATACAAGAGAAAAACAACTAAATTTCCTAATATTTCCTCCAAGCATTGCAAAATGGGAAGACATTTTTTATTAATAAAGTTATTAATATATGTCTATTAATAAACTTCTATCAATGGATACAAATTATTTTAAAATATATAATACAAATGGACAAAGCATGCATAACAAAAGAAAGTTTGAAAGTGAAAGTGTTAGTGGCTCAGTCATTTCCAACTCTTTGTGACCCCATGGACTGTAGCCCATCAAACTCCTCTGTCCATGGAATTCTCCAGGTTAGAATACTGGAATGGGTTGCCATTCCCTTCTCCAAGGGATCTTTTTCACCCAGGGATCTAACCCAGGTCTCCTTCATTGCAGGCAGATTCTTTAGTATCTGAGCCACCAGGGAAATTCAAAAGAAAGTTTACTGAACTCAATGAAAGAAAAATATAAACAAATAAAAACTAAGTTTTATGAGAAGTGTTGGATAAAGGTAAAAGAGAAACAAAGAGAGAGAATAAAATGAACAAAAGAATTTAAAATGTCCAAAAATTAAGTGGGAAAAAAAGGCAAATAAAAGAGAATAACTTTTATATAATCAGTGTCCCTGGATGGGTGATTAGGGTGAGTGAGACAAAATTAAACAATGGAACAGAATTAATGTTCCATTTCAAATATTCCAAACAATGGAACAAATTTATAATTGGAATTGTACAAACAATTCCAAACAATGTAGTTCCAAACAATGGAACTAATGTCTGAAGCTATAATCCAAAAACCATTCTATAAATAAAAGACTTAAATCTTGATATTGAAAGGACCCAGGAGTCATCTTGGAATGCTATCCTGCAAAAACCATCTAAAGTATACATCCTAGAAGAAAATACTAGATTTCAAGATAAAAAGAAAAATTCTCAAACCTTCAGGTAAAAATCAAATAGGGTACAAAGAGAAAATAATTCAAATGACATCAGACTTTTCCAATATAATATATAGACCAATCAATCAATAAAGTCAATTGAGTAGCATTTTTAAGAACCCAATAAAAGAAATTAGAACAAATATTTTATAGCTACCTATGATGTACTTCAAGACTTATATGGACTTAGAAACATCTTTGCTTTGTTTAATTTTATTTTTAATTGGTGGATAATTGCTTTACAATATTGTGATGGTTTCTGTCATATACCTACATGAATCAGCAACAGATTTACCTATGTCCCCTCCCTCTTAAACTGCCTTTGCTCTTCCCTCCCTGTCCCACCCCTATAGGTTGTCACAGAGCACCCACTAATTTTTGATTCCCTGAATCATAATGCAAATTCCCACTGGCTGTCTATTTTACATATGATAATGTATATGTTTCAATACTACTCTCTCAAGTCATCCTACATTCTTCCTTGCCCAATGTAATAATAAACCTGTTCTCATGTCTGCATCTCCTCTGCTGCCCTGCAGATAGGATCATCAGTACCATCTTTCTAGATTCTATATATACATCTGTTAATATACCGTAACTGTCTTTCTCTTTCTGATTTCACTGTGTATAATAGGCTGTCATCCACCTCATCAGAACTGATTTCAAAAGTATTCATTTTTATAGCTGACTAATATTCCATTGTGTATATGTACTAAAGTTTCTTTATCCATTATCTGTCAATGAACATCTAGGTTGTTTTCATATCCTACCAATTGTAAATAGTGCTACCATGAACACTGGGGTACACGTGTCTTTTGCAGTTATGGTTTCCAGAGAGTATACACCCAGTAGGGGAATTGCTGGGTCATATGGTAGTTTTATTCCTAGTTTTTAAATAATTCTCCATACTGTTCTCCATAGTGGCTATATCATTTTTATTCCCAGTTTTCCTTTTCTCCACACCCTCTCTAGCATTTATTGTTTCTAGACTTTTTGATGATAACCTTTTTGATTGGTGTGAGATGATACTACATTATAGTTTTGGTTTGCATTTCTCTAATAATGAGCCATGTTGGGCATCTTTTCATGTTTTTATTAGCCACCTGTATGTCTTTGGAAAAATGTCTGCTTAGTTCTTCTGTCTACTTTTTGATTGGGTTGTTTGTTTTTCTGATACTGTGCTGCATATCCTGTTTGCATATTTTGGAGATTAGTCCTTTGTCAGTTGTTTCATTTGCTGTTATTTTCTTTCATTCTGAGGGCTGCTTTTTTCAATTTGCTTATGCTATGCTATGCTATGCTATGTTAAATCACTTCAGTCGTGTCCAACTCTGTGCGACCCCATAGACGGCAGCCCATCAGACTTCCCTGTCCCTGGGATTCTCCAGGCAAGAACACTGGAGTGGGTTACCATTTCCTTCTCCAATGCACTAAACTGAAAAGTGAAAGTGAAGTTGCTCAGTCATATCTGACTCTTAGCGACTCCATGGATTGCAGCCTACCAGGCTCCTCCATCCATAGGATTTTCCAGGCAAGAGTACTAGAGTGGGGTGCCATTGCTTTCTCCGAATTTGCTTATGACTTCCTTCATTTCCAAAAGCTTTTAATATTAATTAGGTCCCATTTATTTATTATTGTTTTTGTTTCCACTAATCTAGGAGGTGGGCCATAGAGGATGTTGCTACGATTTATGTCAGTGAGTGTTCTATGTTTTCCTCTAAGAGTTTTATAGTTTCCGGTCTTATATTTAGATCTTTAATCCATTTTGAGTTTATTTTTATACGTGGAATTATCCTAATTCTAGTTTCTTTCTTTTACACATAACTGCCCAACTTAAGATTATGGGGCCATCTTACACATAAAATGGCTTAAGGATTTCAGTACCCATAAGTCTTTCTTAAGAAATCTACTAGAGANTTTATAGTTTCCGGTCTTATATTTAGGTCTTTAATCCATTTTGAGTTTATTTTTATACGTGGAATTATCCTAATTCTAGTTTCTTTCTTTTACACATAACTGCCCAACTTAAGATTATGGGGCCATCTTACACATAAAATGGCTTAAGGATTTCAGTACCCATAAGTCTTTCTTAAGAAATCTACTAGAGAATATTCTTTATCCAATCAAGACAGGACTGAGAAAACTTTAGTGAAAGAATTCTTGTGAGCACTTAATATTTATATATCATTATATATCAAACTACATAAAATATTATAATGATATAAAACTAAGACATAAATGTATTATTATGACAAAATAATGCCTTTTTTAAATGAAGAAAAAAAGAATAATCTTATAATTTTTATGTAATAAATCAGTGAGATTTAAAGTGTAGCATTTAAAAGTGACAAACTAGTTAAAAGTAAAACAGACAACTTAGGGTTTTAAGGTATAATTATGAAGGTAACCAATGGACAAAAACATAAAACTTCATAAATATTTTATTTTAACAAAAGAGAAAATATTACACATTTGGTAAATAAAACAAACAAGGCAGTCAGACACAGACAAATATCATACGATAAAGCATATATGTTGACTATAAAACAAATTACAAATGAATTTATCTACAAAACAGAAATAGAGTTACAGGTATAGAAAACATACTTTGGTTACCAAGCAGTAATAAAGGGAGGGATAAATTGGAAGATTAGGATCAATGTATATACTATACTATATATGATATAGATAATTAGTAAGGACCTACTGTATAGTATAGAAAGCTTCACTAGGTACTCTGTTATGGCCTGTTTGGGAAAAGAATCTAAAAAGGAGTTGATGCATTTTTATGTCTGGCTGATTCACTTTGCTGTATACCTGAAACTAACACAAATGCACTCTAATTTTTCTTCAAAAAAGAATAAATAAGATACATTTTGTATATTATATATATATATAATTATAAAATAAGGTTTCCCTGGTAGCTCAGATGGTAAAAAAAAAAAAAAAAAAAAAATGCCTGCAAAGTGAGACTTGAGTTTGATCCCTGGGTCAGGAAGATCCCTGGAGAAGAGAATGGCAACCCACTCCAGTATCCTTGTCAGGAGAATACTGTGAAGAGAAGCACCTGGTGGGTTACAGTCCTTGGAATCACAAACAGTCTAACATGACTGAGAGATTAACACACACACAATTATAAAATAGTATGATGGAGTGAAGACATTTATCAGCGATATCAATANCCACTCCAGTATCCTTGTCAGGAGAATACTGTGAAGAGAAGCACCTGGTGGGTTACAGTCCTTGGAATCACAAACAGTCTAACATGACTGAGAGATTAACACACACACAATTATAAAATAGTATGATGGAGTGAAGACATTTATCAGCGATATCAATAGACATAAATGTTCATAAATCATGACAAGAAATATTTCCAATCAGATTCACAAATCAAAATACAACTATAATCTTTATAAGAGGCACACTTAAATCAAAGTGACTTAGAAATGCAAAAATTAAAGAGTGACCAAAGATATACCTGAAAATTTTGAAAACTAAGAACAAGTAGGGCTAGTAATCTTGATATTTTAAAAATAAGTATGAACCAAATCAGAAAGATACGCGACAAGGAAAGTACAAATAATGCTAAAAGTCATAATCTACAATGAAAATTTAATGTCCATCCGTATTCATAGACTAAACTACTGAGAAATTATTGCTCAAAGGTAAAAGCTACAGAAGATTCAGTGTAATATATGTAGAAACACGCTAACACCAGGTGACTCAGTTCAAGAAAAATCAGATGAACAATAACAAAAATTAAGCAAGGCTATAAGAGACCTAATATAATCAATAAAATAGATGNGGTCAGTCCTAGGTGTTCATTGGAAGGACTGATGCTGAAGCTGAAACTCCAATACCTTGGCTACCACATGCAAAGAGTTGACTCATTGGAAAAGACCTTGCTGCTAGGAGGGACTGTGGGCAGGAGGAGAAGGGGATGACAGAGGATGAGATGGTTGGATGGCATCACCAACTCGATGGATATGAGTTTGGGTAAACTCCGGTAGTTGGTGATGAACAGGGAGGCCTGGCGTGCTGCGATTCATGGGGTCGCAAAGAGTCAGATAAGACTGAGTGACTGAACTGAACTGAATCACAATTTTGTTCTGTTATGGACTTCTGATGAGGTGGATCACAAACATAGCTATAAAAAATGCATCATTTCTAGACAAGTACCTAAATTAGTCTCATTCCCTTGCCATTGATTGATTTAGAAATAGGTTTGTGTCAAAATACTAGTCAACTCTTTAATATCTGATCATTCTAATATTGAAAAGTATTTGTCATTCAAGAGAACTGAGTTGAGATTTTCTGTTATTTGTAGATAAATAATTCTGATGTAGTAACTTAGAATTGTGAACTGACAAGGAAGAACAAAATGTTCTTTATAAGCTAATATAATGTAATGTGCATAAGTTGACATCTCTAAATATTGTCATTTTGTTACTCCTTTCTTATAAATCCCAAATCATCTACTTTGTGAAAACCTAAAGTTTGTCATTTAAAAAATTTTGGATAACATATTTGCTAAATGTAAATTTGCAATCTGGTCAAGTTTTAACACCAGATTAAGAAGCCTGCTATCAACACGGCCTGAAGAAATGTGGCACAGGACAAATTGTGGTGGATGATAAAAAGAGTAATACATGACTTGGCATGCAGACAATCTACCATTGCAGTTCAGGGTGCAAAGACATACTGAGCATGGATCAACAATGAAGCCAATTAGAAAATATTTAAATAAGGAAGGAATGACAGACTAGATCTCATTCTTACTTTGCAAAGGAAGATTGCTATTTGACAAATTACTTATCACACTCAGAATTCTTCTCCAAATAGTCTCTGACTCTCTGCTATGTTTTCAGCCCTTTAATAGCTTTTTTACAGGAAGCCCCAGTTTAAGGAAGCTTCATGAATTTTAACTTATAAAATAATTCCACAAACTGCTACATTAAGAATGGATACTAATTGTTGTTTTCATGAGAAAATAAACAATAATTTTTAAAAGGAAATAGTACAAGAAGTTAGCATCTGAAGTGAAGGAAACATAAACTTTATTTTCATTCCATAAATACTGCTGCTCTTCACACTGTTAGGGTCAATCAACCATGATACTATATTTCATTAGGGATGTTTTTACTTGCAATACCAAAAGTAAATGGATATTTCTTTCTAGCATTTCTCCCTAACTGAGAGAGCTGTTAGGCATTCTATTCCCTTTTTTTTCTCTATTTTCATTTGAAAGTCTAATCTATGTTTGCATAAAGGATACAAAAAGAGCTTACAGTTAAATGCAAATCAAATCTTTGATCCAAAACAAGCTAAAGTCAACCCTTTATTTTCAAAACCCTGAAAATTTTGATCATGTTTAAGTGATACATTGAAATACTGTGTATGAAACACACATACGAATATCTCTTTCATCTAAAAATCAGTACTCTTGATTTAAAAGACTAGACCATATTTAATACATTGAGCTATTATCACTCCAATCTATAAATGATAATACAAAATGAGAGGTAATAATATTTTACATATCTCAGACACACACACACAATCTCATATATATGTATATGGTGAGAATTTTTGCCAAATAAAAATTCTTTACTTATAAAATTTTTTTCACCTGGCTTCCCTGGTGGCTCAGCTGATCTGCTTACAATGCAAGAGACCTGAGTTCAATCCCCAGGTTGAGAAGATCCACTGGAGAGGAGTATGGCAACCCACTTCAGTACTCTTGCCGGGAAATTTCTGTGGGGACTATCATGGGGTTGCAGAGAGTCAGACACGACTGAGTGACTTTCACTTTCACTTTTTATGCCACATAAGAGTGGTTTTAAGTTTGCATTTATATTCTATTACTCATTTGAAGCCCATCAGTTGTCTAACAGAAAATTCAACCAAAATAGACCCTGACAGAGAGATATCAGGATTGTCATTCATATACAAGCTTAAGAAGCCTGACCATGTCTCATGTGAAGAAGAAAAACAGAAGTGAGAATCTCTTTCAAGCAGGTATTCTGGAGGGCTTTCTCTCAGAAGAAGAGAGTCATTTGGGACAAAATATCTTCAGTAATAGCATAGGTAAAAATAAAGTTCAATTCTGTCAAGGAGTCTACATAGGCCAAAAAAAAAAAAAAATCCTGTAAAAAATGGAAACCCCAACCCTGTGCAATTATACTGTACAGATATTTTCAAATATGAAAAGTATATGAATATGACTTAAGGTCAGAGGAACAAATGTAAAATGGCAAAAGTCCCTAAAGTATGGTATTCACCCAGAAACAACATAAGCAAGAACTACAATAAAGATATTGGAAGACAACTTAGATTTATAGAAAGCTACACAGATGGATATGATTCTGTGTGTAATACATAATGATTTGTAAGGCAGAATCATAGACTAAGCAGGAATTTCACAATATAGTAACAGAATCAACTGTTAACTATTCTTTTTTGTATTATTATGCTAGCATAGTTGAATTATGTATTTTATAAATAGTGGGCTCTTCATGCTAATTGCAACATGATTAAAAAGTAACACTGGAAATATTTTTACTGCCTAGAAGTTATTAGATGATTTCAGCAAATATGTTCAGTCTACAAGTTAGAAGGTTTACCTTTTCCTTGAAAAGAAGTAGCACTTAAAAAATACACTGACTCTCATGTTATATGTCAAATGCTAGGGCAGGTGAAGTAGTAGCTAATGTGCCCTTCCAACAGAAGGGCACATTTAGTTTTCAAAGATGATAGAGTTGATGCTGGGAAAGATTGAAGGCAAAAGGAGAAGTGGGTAGAGGATGAAATGGATGTCATCACTGACTCAGTGAACACGAATCTGAGCAAACTCTGGGAGATAGTGAGAGACAGAGGAGCCTGGAGTGCTACAATCCATGGAGTCATAAAGAGTCAGACACAACTTACTAACTGAACAGCGGCAACTAGTTTAGACAAAAATCTCATATTACCAACAGCTGATTCTGGAAACATTAACAATGCTATCAACACTAAATCAATTTCATACACCTAAGAAAGATGGATAGAGAAGGCAATGGCAGCCCACTCCAGTACTTTTGCCTGGAAAATCCCATGGACGGAGGAACCTGGTAGGCTGCATTCCATGGGGTCGCACAGAATCGGACAGGACTGAAGCGACTTAGCAGGAGCAGCAGCAGCAAGAAAGATGGAAGAAATGATGCTAAAGCTGAAACTCCAGTACTTTGGCCACCTCATGTGAAGAGTTGACTCATTGGAAAAGACTCTGATGCTGGGAGAGATTGGGGGCAGGAGGAGAAGGGGACGACAGAGGATGAGATGGCTGGATGGCATCACTGACTGGATGGACGTGAATCTGAGTGAACTCCAGGAATTGATGATGAACAGCGAGGCCTGGCGTGCTGCGATTCATGGGGTCACAGTGTCGGACATGACTGAGCGACTGAACTGAACTGAACTGAAGAAAGATGAATGTTTAATATCTGCAAAATAAAAATCATCAAAACATAATTGTTTATATACACATACATAAGAGAAATAAAAAGAGAGATCATAAATATGTCATCATGCTGCTGCTGCTGCTGCTAAGTCACTTCAGTCGTGTCCGACTCTGCGACCCCGTGGACTGCAGCCTACCAGACTCCTCCGTCCATGGGATTTTCTGGGCAAAAGTACTGGAGTGGGGTGCCATTGCCTTCTCCTGATATATCATCATAGGCATTCTTAAATTTTAAAATTGTATAATATGAAATTCACTTGCGTTAGCCTAAGAAATTGTGAAGCACTTATATTTAATTCAAAATTGCTGTAAAAAATGTTACCAGAAGATAATGATCGTAAACAAAAGTCTCAGACATTACTAGTGGCTTTAGGGTTTTCATTATGTGTCAAACAAAGAACTTGTCTCTCTGAGGGAAAATAATTTAAAAGTATAAACCTTAGGAAATGTTGGTAAATTCAGTTTTAAGTCTGAAGTGAAAAACAATATGAACAATGAAATACAGATGCAAAACTGGTCGAGCTTGGAACTTATATAGGAGAACCTCTTTAACTTGGATGGGGCTCCAGAAGTGAAGAACCCTGAACCTCAGGCTTCACAGTAACTCTTCTACTAGGTACATTTAATGAGATTCCTTCTTTCTTACATTAGCCATATTTAATGATTTTTCACAGTTAAATAAATGTTGTTTCTCAAGGCATAAGACTTTTTTGACTGTTGTTTCAAACAGTCAAAAAAGTTACTTTTAAGATGAGCAAAGGCAAGCTCAGTTATAAAGCAGTGACAACCAAGATGGTTAGTTCTTTGAACTGTCAGCAAATGCAACAAGGAAAATGTGTTAAACATGACAAAGAATAGGGCATATTCTAACTACTCTCACTTTATATCTTTAACTAAATCTAATTAAAGTATAAGAATTGCTATTTTTTATTAGTTCCTGGTTAATAAACATTCATGCTGTTTCCTTTGCAGCATACCTCATTACATAGCAGGTGGTTTAAATACTTGTATTTCAGCTTGCCAAGAGTTTTGTTCAATTTTTATGAAATAAAAAGTGGTTTTACAGAATTCCATTTCTTAATTATATAAGAAATGTATTGTATCATTGTTTGTTTTAGCTAAAACAGTGGTTATACAAATTACTTCTGGTGTTACTAAGCTATAGGAAGTCATCTAATGTTCTTTCATATTAACAAAATGTTTAGTACCTCCTATGTGCTTGACATTGTTTTGAGTGCTAGAAGAATAAACAGAAAATATTATTGTTCTCCTGTAATTTTATTCTCTGATGGAATGATACAAACAAACAAAAACATAGTTTCTGCTTTGCAAACTTTCAGAGGAAATATCTGCGTTTCTTTCACTTTACATCCCATAAATATGTTGCTGCTGCTGCTCCTAGGTTGCTTCAGTCGTTTCTGACTGTGTGACCCCATAGACGGCAGCCCACCAGGTTCCGCTGTCCCTGGGATTCTCCAGGCAAGAACGCTGGAGTGGGTTGCCATTTCCTTCTCCAATGCATGAAAGTGAAAAGTGAAAGTGAGGTCACCCAGTAGTGTCCGACTCCTAGAGACCCCATGGACTGCAGCCTACGAGGCTCCTCTGTCCATGGGATTCTCCAAGCAAGAATACTGGAGTGGGTTGCCATTTCCTTCTCTAGGGAATCTTCCCTACCAGGGACTGGACCCTCATTTCTTATGTCTCCTGTATTGGCAGGTGGGTCCTTTACCACTAGTGCCACCTGGGAAGCCCAATATAGACATATAGTTTGGCACAATTTGATTTAAAATTGATATTCTTAAAACAATCTGTGTGATATGAAAATTAACTATATTTATATTCAGAAGTATATGACTCTTTTTTTCCTTCTAGGAACTTTGTATTTTTTAGTCATACATTTAGGTCTTTATTCAATTTTAATTTTCTATATGGTATAATATAATGTTCCAATTTAATTCTTTTGCCTGTAGCTATCCAGTTTTCCTAGCACCAGTTATTGAGGAGACTATTTTTTTCTCCTCCATACATTCTTGCCTGATTAATTGTTATTTAATTGCCTATAAGTATATGGGTTTATTTCTAGGTTCTCTATTCTCTTCCATTGATCTATGTGTTCTTCTGCTAGTACCATGCTGCTTGGGTTACTACAGCTTTGCATAATATAGTCTGAAGTCATAGAACGTGAGGATCAGTTTTATTCTTCTTTTCTCAAAGTTGCTTTGACTATTTAGGGTCTTTGTGGTTCCACACAAGCTCTTCATCAGGTACATTGTTTATCCCTGTTTTCTTAGTCCCCCCCCNCTGGTTCAGGAAGATCCGCTGGAGAAGAAAATGACAGCAGACTCCAGTATTCTTCCTTGGGAAATCCTATGCATAGAGGAACCTGGTGGGCTACGGTCCATGAGTCATAAGGAGTCAGACACAACTAAGCACATACACTACTACTTCTGCTACTGTTCTCTCTTCTATTGTTGGTATTATTATGTTTACATTACACATTTTATCATTGTCTCATGCTTCTTGAATATTTTATATGCTGATTTTTATTATTTTTATTTTTTCTCTTCCATTTTGTTAGCCTTTATTGACATAAACTAACTCACTGATTTTTTTCCTCATCTGTGTCTAGCCTACTGATTAAAGACATTCTTCCCTCCTTCTATTGTGTTTGGTTTCTAGCATTCTATTTTCATTTATTCTCAGAATTTTCCTTACTCATCATACCTCTTCTTGAATGTCACCACTTTTTCCAATGGAGAGCATCATATATTATTATAGTTCTTTTAAATTCCATTTCAAATAATTGCAAAATCTCTGCCATATATTAGTGTGGTTCTAATGCTTACTTCGTCTCTTCAGACCATATTTTCTTTGAATTTTCTCATACCTTGTAATTTTTTTGGTGAAAGCTAGGCATGGTGTACTGATTAATAGAAAAATAGACAAATGGATCTTTAGTGTGAGATTTTATATTTATCTTATAGAAGTTAGGCTTTGTTTAATATATGCTATAGCTATAGTTGTCAGAGATTTTGATTTATTTCAATGTCTCTCTATATATCTTCTGTTGCCTTTGTTCTTCTCCAGAAGCTTCTTAAGCAGAGTCTGTTTCTAACAGCTCTCTCAGTTGTAATCTACTGTTACACTGGAGTCCTGTTAATAAGGTTTCCCAGATGGTGTCACGGTAAAGAATCTACTTGGCAATGTATGAGATGCAAAAGATGCAGGTTCTATCCCTGGGATGGGAAGATCCCCTGGAGAAGGAAATGGTAACCCACTCCAGTATTCTTGCCTGGGAAATCACATGGGCAGAGGAGCTTGGTGGGCTACAGTCCATGGGATCACAGGAGTCAGACACAACTTAGTGACAAAACCACCACAACAAAAATATTGGGAAGAAGTATTATATAATCATATGATTAATTCTTCATTGTATAATACTCTAGAATCCCTGGGCTGTGAACTTAGGAAGAGTTTATTATCACTTTTTTCCTACCCTTGTGTATAACAAGGAGGGTAAAAAGCCTCAAGTGGTATAACTCCCCTTCCCCTATGGCATATTACATTCTGGTAAAAACAGCTTCTCCTGAAGGCAGGATTTTTCTACTAAGAACAGAATGCTCTGAGCATTTGTCAAAACAGTTACTTTTCCCCTCTCCTTACTAAAAAAGCAGGAGGGAACTTTTCTACAATCATTACTGTGAGAAACTGATGGGATTTTGGCTGTAAAACTCCTGAAGAAGTGGGAGCAACTGTATGCCTCTTCCCCCAGGAGATTTTAGCTCTCAAGGTAGTCCAGACCCAGCCTCAAGAAATCAGTCAATACTGTTTAAGTGTTCTTACCACTTACTGACTCCAGTGGATTTTACTCCCAATATGCTACATTTCCTGTTATTTGAGTTTCTCTAGTTTTCAGAGAATCAGTTTGCCCTAGCATCTCAATCGGAGAAGATAATGGCACCTTACTCCAGTACTCTTGCCTGGAAAATTCCATGATCGGGGGGCCTGGTGGGCTGCAGTCCATGGGGTCTCAAAGAGTCGAACACAACTGAGCGACTCCATTTTCACTTTTCATTTTCATGCAGGAGAAGGAAATGGCAACCCACTCCAATGTCCTTGCCTGGAAAATCCCAGGGACAGGGGAGCCTGGTAGGCTGCCATCTATGGGGTCACAGAGAGTCGGACACGACTAAAGTGACCTGGCAGTAGCAGCAGTAGCAGCATCTCAATTCTCTGATGGCTGTCAGAAGAGTTGACTTTTAGCTTTTTCAGCTTTTTAAATTATAAGTTTGTGAGTGACAAGTTCCAAGTTCTTTACATGTTGAAGCAGAAAATGGAAGTGGGGACATGGGAGCAGCCTATTTCAAATGCCCACATTTTTTTTTTTTTATTGACTTTATCCAAGCCTTAGAGTGGCAGTACTGATTGGATGAGTGGACTAAAAAAGGAGTTTTATTGTAACTATCCAGGCAATCAGTGATGAGAACAGAAATTAAGCTATATATTTAAACACACACATGCAAATATACAGTCAATTTATTATTATTGTCACAACACTAAGGTAAGTGGTAAGTAAGAAAATGTCTAACAAATCTGTATATCTAAGGCAAATTGTAAACCATTCTCCAGGTTACATCATATTGTTTGAGGATTTGAGTCACAGATCCCTGTTAATATGTGCCTGAAAGTTACTCAAGATGCTAAATATGATAGACTTATTTTAAAAAATAAGTGCATGTAAATAATGATTTTTTTCCCCCAGAAATCCTAAATATTTACTTTCAGGAACTGTATCGATGGACATGACAAAATGAACGAATATATGATGCTGCTTTAGGCATGATTTGGAGTGCTAAAGGATTCAAACAAAAATAATTAAAGAATGTGGACATAATTTAATGAGGAAATATATACCAAATTTATTGTGATTATTCCTGTGATCAGGCATACATGNTTTTTTTTTTTTTATTGACTTTATCCAAGCCTTAGAGTGGCAGTACTGATTGGATGAGTGGACTAAAAAAGGAGTTTTATTGTAACTATCCAGGCAATCAGTGATGAGAACAGAAATTAAGCTATATATTTAAACACACACATGCAAATATACAGTCAATTTATTATTATTGTCACAACACTAAGGTAAGTGGTAAGTAAGAAAATGTCTAACAAATCTGTATATCTAAGGCAAATTGTAAACCATTCTCCAGGTTACATCATATTGTTTGAGGATTTGAGTCACAGATCCCTGTTAATATGTGCCTGAAAGTTACTCAAGATGCTAAATATGATAGACTTATTTTAAAAAATAAGTGCATGTAAATAATGATTTTTTTCCCCCAGAAATCCTAAATATTTACTTTCAGGAACTGTATCGATGGACATGACAAAATGAACGAATATATGATGCTGCTTTAGGCATGATTTGGAGTGCTAAAGGATTCAAACAAAAATAATTAAAGAATGTGGACATAATTTAATGAGGAAATATATACCAAATTTATTGTGATTATTCCTGTGATCAGGCATACATATTATTAGATAATTGAGTTTTCTACCATGATCACAATATCTATTATTATTTTATGCATAGCTTGTGTGAGTCTGTTTTGTCAAAATATTTTCTCTCTTAAAAAAAAAAAAAACTAGTTATCCTTAAAAAATCTAGGTATCTCTGCTTATATGTATAAAGTATGCCTTAATTTCTTAATTAATTTTATTTGAAAAAGACTATTACTTTTCTATTCCTTTGTACCAAAATTTTAAGCTTTCAGCATCTTTTTCTAAAACTAAGCTTTTATATTCTCAGAATTTGTAGAAATACAAACTGACACTCTCTATTGGGGGTAATTAACTGGCTCACAGTGTTTTGTGATCTTGAGACTTTATTTGCCTCAAGTATAATTTGCAATATACTTAATCTGAAATGTTATATAGAAAAATGGTAAGTGTTGCAGAGTATTTTATATGTCTTCTGAATATCTATAGCATTTATTAGAGAGAGAAACTTCTAAATCAAGCTTTATAAAACCTGTGTTCCCTAAAGGTCTAATTAAAGTTATATTCAGTATAATCTATCTGAATGCAATTAGGTATATTTAATAGGTTGACATATCCCAGGTGGCGCTAATGGTAAAGAACCCACCTGCCAATGCAGGAGACATAAGAGACCTAAGAGACCGGGTTTCATCGCTGAGTCAGGAAGATCTCCTGGAAAAGGGAATAGCAACCCACTCCAGCATTCCTGCCTGGAGAATCCCACGGATAGTGGAGCCAGGCAGGCTACAGTCCCTAGGGTTCCAAAGAATTACACATGACTGAACCAATACACATATGGTACCTATGTAAAATTTTCGGAATTAATTTGAATCGCTATAAAACATGATCTCAATCACCTTTAATTCAAATGTCTCCATAGGTAGATACAATATCTTGCTAGGCAAAGTGCATAAATTTGTTGCCCCAAACTTCAGGTCAAAGTAAATATTACCTTGTATTTTTTCTCAGGGTTCAGGTACTAGTATTATTGTTGATATTTTGCCATGACAAGTTTAATCAAAAAGAGACATTTTGCTCTGTCATACAGGCTTACTAAGTTGGTTACAGTACTATGTATAGATGATGTAGATCCAGAAAACCTCTTTTATTTTTCTGCCAAGGTAGTTTTAATTTTCTTTAATATTTAGTAAACTATTATAATAAATTTTAAATTATGTGTAGTAGTATCATAACTTTATGCTAGTAAGATATGACTTTATTTTCCTCTTGTTGTATTTGCTGTTACACACGACTGTGTCTATTTTGATTAATGTCTTTGATGTCTCACTCTTTTAAGTGTCATTGTGTACAATGGTTCTATGTGTCCTATGAGAGTTCATTGCAGCAGGTTTGGAATTGGTCTAAACTCTTACTGAAATAAGAAACATACCCTCTGAGGACTATCCACTGGTCATGGCATGAAACTTAATGAGTCCAAGGAATTTTAGGACTGTTTGTTGTGAATGACAATGAGATTGATGAATGACACATATCTTTGGTGAGATGACTAGCAGGATTCGTTATTTAGCCAATATATATACTTATATGAACAGTGGAGTGTAAGGGACCCTGGCCAAGTCTGCATTNCCACTGGTCATGGCATGAAACTTAATGAGTCCAAGGAATTTTAGGACTGTTTGTTGTGAATGACAATGAGATTGATGAATGACACATATCTTTGGTGAGACGACTAGCAGGATTCGTTATTTAGCCAATATATATACTTATATGAACAGTGGAGTGTAAGGGACCCTGGCCAAGTCTGCATTTTGGATTCCTTGGTTCCTCCTTGTTCTGTGTATAGGCTGGGGGTGCCTGGCTTGAGAGAAAAAAAAAAACAAAAACAACTGATCCCTGTAAAACTGTTAGAGGAAAAAAAAAATTCAACCTAGTGGCACCTCTCTGGATCCCTTCTGTGTGGCACACTTGGACTTAAGCATAAGTCCATAAGAAAGTTTTACTTTAAATGTTTCTGCTATATTAAATCATTTTCCTGCAGTAATCTGTAGATTTGTATGGACTGTTATTTTGGGCTCTGGGCATCTTCTTTAGTAAATGAATCCTGAGTGCCACAAATAGTACAATATACTATTGTATACCCTTACACTAACAAAGCTTTGTAGCTGAAGGGGGTTTCAGCCAGCATCTGCCTTATCCCATTCACTTTAAGAAATAAGAAATTGAGAGGTCTGTATTTCCTTGCTAGCTGTCAGGTGAGTCACCTCTCAGATACTAGAGGCCACCTGTTCTTGCCATGTGGCTTTACATCTTCAAGCCAGCAGAGGCATGGCAAACCTCTGACTTCCCCTCCTGCCACCAGCCAGAGAAAACTCTCCACTTTAAAAAGCTTGTGTGAAAAGGGCAGTCTCACCTGAATAATATCTCTGTTTAAGATCTCTATCTGAAGGAATTTTGGGGGACCATCATAGAATTTTACCTGCCACAATACCTGAATAAATTTTTCTGGAAAAAATAAATTTCATGTAAAAAAGAAAGAAAAAATTGAAGCATCCAAAGTATAAATTACTTTTAAAAAGCACATACCTAGTTGTACATAGGGGCTAAAACTACACCTTCCTCCAATGAGGGTAGTCCATTTCATATCATCTACCAAATCTAAACCTAAAAGCTGCTATTAATGCTTTCTCAGAATTAAAATTGTAGGAACAAGTGATTGGCTTGTGGTTTCCTTACATCAATAAAGTGTTTGTAACGTGCTTATATCAAACATATTTTAGGACTATAAATTTTTCTTTTACTTGTATAGTTTATGGAAGGACATCAAGGAAATCTGCTTTTTACACCATGATTAATACTTATGTAATTAATTCCTTGGAATACGGAATGAAGCAGGTCAAAGACTAATAGAGTTTTGCCAAGATAATGTACTGGTCATAGCAAATACCCTCTTCTAAAAATACAACAGAAGACTCTACACATGAACATCACCAGATGGGTAACACTGAAATCAGATTGTTTATATTCTTTGCNCCACCTCATGCGAAGAGTTGACTCATTGGAAAAGACTCTGATGCTGGGAGGGATTGGGGGCAGGAGGAGAAGGGGATGACCGAGGATGAGATGGCTGGATGGCATCACTGACTCAATGGACGTTAGTCTGAGTGAACTCCGGGAGTTGGTGATGGACAGGGAGGCCTGGTGTGCTGCTATTCATGGTGTTGCAAAGAGTCAGACAGACTGAGCGACTGAAATGAATGAATATTTATATCAACATTTTTATACATAAATTGTGTTTATAATTATCAGGTAAATTATATACTATGTTCGTTTTATTAACTGAGTCAAGATATATTGCTATCTTTTACTCAAGAAACATGTATATATTGAGATTCATTAGTTTTTATATATTTATCAATGTATAAAATTATGTCTAATATTTGTGTCTTTAGGGGGATTTATGGACAATGGAGAAAACATTAATAATTAAAATCTTATGTGAGAGTTATTATTTATTTGTCTTTAAAGCATTTATATTTTTAGCATGAATTTATATATATGTGTGTGTGTGTATATTTTAACTTCATTGCAGAAATATATGACATCTTAACATGCAATATTCAGTGATCTAAGGAGTATGCCGGTCACATACTATCCATCTCTAAATATCTCCCCAGAATTTGAAGATTTACTTTTTAAACAAATAGTGAAAAATTGAAAAATAAATGGAAATGGGCAATACACAGAAACAAATAAGAGTAATACGAACAACAACAAAAATAAAAGAATAAAAGGAGGTAAGGAAGGAGCAATGGCAAGAAGAATTACCAATCAAATCTTTGTTTTGCAGTAACTAATATAGAAGTCAGGGAAATATTCATACATATTTGTAGAAGGATATAACTAAGAAATAGAAACACGGTGTCTATAACTCTGTAGATCATAATCTATTGCCATAAATTTCTGAACAGTATTTTTGGTTACTATGGAATCCATCTGGATTTTCATCCTGACTTTTCTTTTAATTCTGTGTAGCTTTTTGTAGTTTTAATAATGACTGATGCATACACATAGACAACATAATTTCTCTCTTGGAAGATGTTATTATCTGTATATAATAAAAGACATTTTAAATAATATTAAACACAATGCAAAAATAATTTGAGCTTTTATTTCAATTGGTTTCAAGTATTATTATTTAACTTTTTTCCTTAAAAATATTCTTCAAAATTCCATATCATATTCTTTAGTGATTTAAATTTGCTAAATATTCAAATCTTTCTATGTTGTAATGATGCCAAACTTATGTAATTATAACACAACTTTTTGTATGATTTATTTACCTTTTTTATAGAACATTGCAATTGAAAATACTTGACTTGATATTTCCTTATTACTACTACTAAGTTGCGTCAGTCGTGTCTGACTCTGTGCAACCCCATAGACAGAAGCCCACTAGGCTCTGCCGTCCCTGGGATTCTCCAGGCAAGAACACTAGAGTGGGTTGCCATTTCCTTCTCCAATGCATGAAAGGAAAAGTGAAAGTGAAGTCGCTCAGTTGTGTCTGACTCTTAGTGACCCCATGGACTGCAGCCCACCAGGCTCCTCTGTCCATGGGTTTTCCAGGCGAGAGTACTGGAGTGGGTTGCCATTGCCTTCTCCAAATATTTCCTTAATCTATGCTAAAGATGTTCAACATTAATACTTCATTTTCTCTTTATGTTTTAAAAATATTAAAAAGTGAAAAATACAACTGTGTAATGCAACTGTGCATACTGCAGTGATATGTAATCAAACATCTGTTTTGATAAAGTAATAAAGAAATTATATGAAAAAAGTTCTATAGCTAAGAAAGTACTATTACAAAAAATCAATTATTCTTTGAAACACAGGAAGCTGCTTTTCAGAAATTACAACAAAGAAAACTGCTGGTAACCATCTTACTGTATATCCATTTCTCAAAATAGTATAAGTACTTTCACAAAGTCAAAGCATTCATTATGAAATGCCCCAAGGCATAGATTTTCTCAGATTGAGCTTCACATTTCTCCTTTGCAGAGAAAATCATTTTCCAAAATAGTGAGAAATGCTTAGCAACAGCAACTCAGTTGCTTTAAACATATGTACTGACTATACAATGTATAAATATATAAATATTTGAATACAATTTATACTTGTAATTTAAACTGTTGAATAGATATTTTCACTGAATGTTTAAGAGCATAACACATTTGCAGTAGCATTCATTGTGTTTCATAGCCATGTACTGCAAGTAAAATTCTATAATAATAATGTAAGCTTTTTATACAATAATTATTAAGAATTTTAAAGTACAAATGTTATGGAAATAACTGACTTTATAAGATGACATATTATAATAGATCTTCAAGCTACGTAATCTTAAAAATACTTAAAATCATTCTTTTTAAGCATAATACTTCCAAATAAGCACTTTGTCCCATTAACATTGAAACAATATAATTTTTAAACACCCTATAGCAGTTATTGTAAAACTATATTTTATAGTTTCACAGATATAACTCTAATTCAGAAAAGTACATTTTTTTTCCTTAAGCATATGAACAAAATTGGATAAATGAAAGCAGACTCATTAGAATATGAATGTTGCGGTTGCATGAAAGGTTACTTTTCCTAGTATTTAACTTATACAAACAGCACCATCTGGAAAATGAGAAGAACATTTTGGACAGTCTCTTTCCAAAGAGTATGAATCTCTTTTGCACAATATTCAGCTACATAATTTAGAGCATATTAAAATCATAATTATTCAACTGGGAGTTAGTAAACACAATTTTCCTATTCTTTCAAGTTATAAAACTCTCCGTTTGAGTGTCAGAATAACTAATCAAGACTTTCTCATGATGCCACACAAATATTGGTAGTCTAAAGTGTTGTTTTACCTATAAAGGCAGCCTACCTTTGAGACCTGCTTGTTTTCTTAGAACACCAGAACTGAACTCCTACAAAGAATTTGTCTCTGCCTGTAGGCTCCAATCATCCTTCTTGTTCTAGTATATTGAATGTCTAGGTGTATATTTATGATTATTATATTTTTAACATACTCTCAATTGTCTACCTCTAAGGAAAACAAAATAAAAATAGGAATGACTGCAAAATGGACATATTCTTATTTGACTTTGTTTTAATTCTACTAAATATTTGGAAGATAAAATTAATTTGTGAACATTTAAAAAATGTGTATATATTTTAAATTGTACAAAGATAGCATATATACAAAATTAAAAAAAGATAACTTCACGTATATATTTGACACTCAAAATAATATAATGAAATAAGTACTNGAAAACAAAATTAAAATAGGAATGACTGCAAAATGGACATATTCTTATTTGACTTTGTTTTAATTCTACTAAATATTTGGAAGATAAAATTAATTTGTGAACATTTAAAAAATGTGTATATATTTTAAATTGTACAAAGATAGCATATATACAAAATTAAAAAAAGATAACTTCACGTATATATTTGACACTCAAAATAATATAATGAAATAAGTACTAGAAAACGATTATTTCCATATTAGAGATGGGAAACTAAGACTTAGTTTACAAAGTTTGGCAATAATCGCTTCAGTTTAGTTCAGGTGAGTAGTTCAGTCGCTCAGTCATGTCCGACTCTTTGTGACCCCATGAATCGCAGCACGCCAGGCCTTCTTGTCCATCACTAACTACCAGAGTTCACTCAAACTCACAACCATTGAGTCGGTGATGCCATCCAGCCATCTCATCCTGTCGTCCCCTTCTCCTCCTGCCCCTAATCCCTCCCAGCATCAGGCTCTTTTCCAATGAGTCAACTCTTTGCATAAGGTGGCCAAAGTACTAGAGTTTCAGCTTTAGCATCATTCCTTCCAAAGAAATCCCAGGGCTGATCTCCTTCAGAATGGACTGGTTGGGTCTCCTTGCAGTCCAACGGAGTCTCAAGCATCTTCTCCAACACCACAGTTCAAAAGCATCAGTTTTTCGGTGCTCAGCTTTCTTCACAGTCCAACTCTCACATCCATACATCACCACTGGAAAAACCATAGCCTTGACTAGATGAACCTTTGTTGGAAAAATAATGTCTCTGTTTTTCAATATGCTGTCTAGGTTGGTCATAACTTTTCTTCCAAGGAGTAAGCGTCTTTTGATTTCATAGCTGCAGTCACCATCTGCAGTGCTTTTGGAGCCCAAAAAGATAAAGTCTAAGACTGTTTCCACTGTTTCCCCATCTATTTGCCATGAAGTGTTGGGACCAGATGCCATGATCTTCGTTTCCTGAATGTTGAGCTTTAAGCCAATTTTTTCACTCTCCTCTTTCACTTTCATCAAGAGGCTTTCTAGTTCATCTTCAACTTTCTGCAATAATCGTTTAGTCCTATCTATGTATTAGAACTATCCTCAAAACCAATAAATCACTGATAGCCCAATTCCCGGTATATTTTATATTCTCCAAGATCTGGGGAAAACTCAATTTTTTGCATCTATATCTCAACAGAACTTTAAATATGTTAAGAAAACAAACCTAGTTTTATGTATTTGGGAAAAGTTGCAACTGTCTCCCACCATTTGTTGTTGTTTAGTTGTTAAGTTGTCTGACTCTTTTGCAACCCCCTGTTGCCCACCAAGCTCTTCTGTCCATATTATTTTCCAGGCAAGAATACCAGGGTGGGTTGCCATTATCTTCTCCAAGGGTTCTTCTGTTAAATTTGTATTTCCCCTATTGTAATTGTTTTCAAGCAAGGAAAAGCATCCTTTTGGTTCTATAAGTTTGGATATGTTTAATAAGAATCAGTCCTATGTTTTTAGTCACATCTCACTAAATGTTCCTAAGTTATCTGTGCCCATCACATTGACTTATATTCATACATTTGTAGTCACTGTGGACTATTTAGTCTCTGTGGGTTAAATGTTATTGATATTTGGATGCACCACTACTCTATAAATTACTTTATGTTAAAAAATAAATGTTGAATCTATTTCGTGCAGCAAAAAAATTCTGATTTCCATACAAAATAGAATTCTGTGATCATTCTAAATCAACTTGTGAAATCATTTCCTATGTACTGGGTGAGCTTATCAGTGGCATGACTATCCAAATTGCCAAATCACTTAACAGAGCCTCAAGCAGTTAATTAATAAATTAATCCAGGCCTCAACTGAATTCTTTGTTGCCAATATTAGGGATCTTATTTCTGCTAAAAATGTATAGCTATTTCTCTGCCTTCATTTCTGATTATTCATACATCATCTGCTTTGGGTAAAGATATGCTGTACCACAGGTTTAAATCCAGAAGAATAATCATCTATATCTACATTGAATCTGCATTAAATCTGAAATGCCCATTTGTTAAAATAAATGTTATATCAATTATGGGACATTTTTTTCACAGGCAAATTGAGATTCACTGTTTGCTTTAAACCTTGACCTGTATGGCCCATTTTCTAATTTTCCTTCCTGTGACTTTGAACAATATGCAAAATTTACTTTTACTTCCTCAATGGCTAGTTTTTGAGCTTTTAAAACTATACTAGTCTCCAGGGCAAGAGGATATTCCAACATAGTCAAATTGAAGAATGACAAAATAAACAAACAAATAAAAATCTCTCTCAGTTCAGCTAAATCATTCAGCCATGTCTGACTCTTTGCAACCCCATGAATCAGAGCATGCCAGGGCTCTCTGTCCATCACCAACCCCTGGAGTTCACTCAAACTCATGTCCATCGATGCCATGCAACCATTCATCCTCTGTTTTCCCCTTTTTCTCCTGCCCCGAATTGCTCCCAGCATCAGTGTCTTTTTCAGTGAGTCAACTCTTCACATGAGGTGGTCAAAGTATTGGAGTTTCAACTCCAGCATCAGTCCTTCCAATGAACACCCAGGACTATCTCCTTAAGGATGGACTGGTTGGATCTCCTTACCATCCAAGGGACTCTCAAGAATCTTCTCCAACATCACAGTTCAAAAGCATCATTTCTTTGGCGCTTAGCTTTCTTCAAAGTCCAAACCTCACATCCATACATGACTACTGGAAAAACTATAGCCTTGACTAGACAGATATTTGTTGGAAAAGTAATATCTCTGCCTTTGAATATGCTATTGAGGTTCGTCTAGGTTTCCTTCTAAGGAGTAAGCATCTTTTAATTGCATGGCTGCAATCACTATCTGCAGTGATTTTGGAGCCTCCAGAAATAAAGTCTGACACTGTTTCCACTGTTTCCCCTTCTATTTCCCATGAAGTGATGGGACCAGATGCCATGATCTTCATTTTCTGAATGTTGAGCTTTAAGCCAACTTTTTCACTCTCCTCTTTCACTTTCATCAAGAGGCTTTTTAGTTCCTCTTCACTTTCGGCCATAAGGGTGGTGTCATCTGTATATCTGAGTCAATTGATATTTCTCCCGGGTGAGAATATAAAGCCTTGAGGTACTCCTTTTCCTCTTTGGAACCAGTGTGCTGCTCTATGTCCAGTTCAAACTGTTGTTTCCTGATCTGCTTACAGGTTTCTCAAGAGGCAGTTCAGGTAGTCTGATATTCCCATTTCTTTCCGAATTTTCCACAGTTTGTTGTGATACACACAGTCAAAGGCTTTGACATAGTCAATAAAGCAGAAATAGATGTTACTCTGGAACTCTCTTGATTTTTCCATGGTCCAACAGATGTTGACAATTTGATCACTGGTTCCTCTGCCTTTTCTAAAACCAGCTTGAACATCTGGAAGTTCATGTTTCATGTACTGCTGAATCTTGGCTTGGAGAATTTTGAGCATTAGTTTACCAGAGTGTGAGATGACTGCGTGTGAGATTCTGAAAGAATGTGTTCAAGAGAGAATAGAATGGCAAAACACTTCAGTATTCTTGCTTTGAGAACCCCATGAACAGTATGAAAATACAAAATGATAGGATACTAAAAGAGGAACTCCCCAGGTCAATAGGCGCCCGATATGCTACTGGAGATCAGTGGAGAAATAACTCCAGAAAGAATGAAGGGATGGAGTCAAAGCAATAATGATACTCAGCTGTGGGTGTGACTAGTACTAGAAGCAAGGTCCAATGCTGTAAAGAGCTATATTGCATAGGAATCTGGAATATTAGGTCCATGAATGAAGGCAAATTGGAAGTGATCAAAGAGGAGATGGCAAGAGTGAACAGCGACATTCTAGGAATCACTGAACTAAAATGGACTGGAATGGTGAATTTAACTCAGATGACGATGATATCTACTACAGTGGGCAGGAATCCATTAGAAGAAATGGAGTAGCATTCATGGTAAACAAAAGATTCTGAAATGCAGTACTTGGATGCAATTTCAAAAATGAAAGAATGATCTCTGTTCATTTCCAATGCAAACCATTCAATATAAAAGCAATCCAAGTCTATGCCCCAACCAGTAACACTAAAGAAGCTGATTTTGAACGATTCTATGAGGAGTATAAGACCATCTAGAACTAACACCCAAAAAAGATGTTCTTTTCTTTATAGGGAACTGGAATGCAAAGGTAGGAAATTAGGAAACACCTGGAGTAACAGGCAAATTTGGTCTTGGAATATGGAATGAAGCAGAGCAAAGGCTAATAGAGTTTTGCCAAGAGAGCACACTGGTCATAGCAAACATTCTCTTCCAACAAAACAAGAGAAGACTCTACACATGGACATCATTAGATGGTCAACACCAAAATCAGATTGGCTATATTCTGTGCAGCAAACGATGGAGAAGCTCTATGCAGTGAGCAAAACCAAGATCAGGAGCTGAATGTGGCTCAGATCATGAACTCCTTATTGCCAAATTCAGACTTAAATTGAAAAAGGAGGGAAAATCACTAGTTCATTCAGGTTTGATCAAATCAAATCCCTTATGATTATAAAGTGTAAGTGAGAAAAGACTTAATGGACTAGATGTGACAGACAGAGTGCTTGATGAACTATGGACAGAGGTTCAGGACATTGTACAGGAGACATGGATTGAGATAATCCCCATGGAAAAGAAATGCAAAACAGCAAGATGGAAGTATGGGGAGGCATACAAATAGCTGTGAAAAGAAGAGAAGTGAAAAGCAAAGGAGAAAAGGAAAGATATAAGCTTCAGAATGCAGAGTTCCAACGAAGAGCAATAAGAGATAAGAAAGCCTTCTTTAGCGATCAATGCAAAGAAATAGAGGAAAACAACAGAATGTGAAAGACTAGAAATTTCTTCATGAAAATTAGAGATACCAAGGGAACAATTCATGCAAAGAGGGGCTCAATAAAGGACAATAAGAAATGGTATGGACCTAACAGAAGCAGAAGATATTAAGAAATGGTGGCAAGAATACACAGAAGAACTGTACAAAAAAGATCTTCACAATCAAGATAATCACGACAGTGTCATCTCTCACCTAGAGCCAGAAATCCTGGAATGTGAAGTCAAGTGGGCCTTAGAAAGCATCACTACGAACAAAGCTAGTGGAGGTGATGGAGTTCCAGTGGAGCTATTTCAAATCCTGAAAGATGATGCTCTGAAAATGCTGCACTCAATATGCCAGAAAATTTGGAAAACTCAGCAGTGGCCACAGGACTGGAAAAGGTCAGTTTTCATTCCAATCCCAAAGAAAGGCAATGCCAAAGAATGCTCAAACTACCACACAATTGCACTTATCTCCCATGCTAGTACAGTAATGCTCAAAATCCCCAAGCCAGAT
Organism: Neotragus moschatus; assembly: GCA_006410615.1. Lineage (NCBI taxonomy): Eukaryota > Metazoa > Chordata > Mammalia > Artiodactyla > Bovidae > Neotragus > Neotragus moschatus. The sequence continues at coordinate 1,263,530 of SJYA01000231.1, read as the reverse complement.
TTCAGCCGTATGTGAACCGTGGACTTCCAGATGTTCAAGATGCTTTAAAGGCAGAGGAACCAGAGATCAAATTGCCAACATCTGCTGGTTCATGGAAAAAGCAAGAGAGTTCCAGAAAAAACATCTATGCCTGCTTTATTGACTATGCCAAAGCCTTTGACTGTGTGGATCACAATAAGCTGTGGAAAATTCTGAAAGAGATGGGAATACCAGACCACCTCACCTGCCTCTTGAGAAACCTATATGCAGGTCA
>SJYA01000231.1:983481-1262719 GCA_006410615.1 Neotragus moschatus | reverse complement strand
AAAGGCAGAGGAACCAGAGATCAAATTGCCAACATCTGCTGGTTCATGGAAAAAGCAAGAGAGTTCCAGAAAAAACATCTATGCCTGCTTTATTGACTATGCCAAAGCCTTTGACTGTGTGGATCACAATAAGCTGTGGAAAATTCTGAAAGAGATGGGAATACCAGACCACCTCACCTGCCTCTTGAGAAACCTATATGCAGGTCAGGAAGCAACAGTTAGAATTGGACATGGAACAGTAGACTGGTTCCAAATAGGAAAAGGAGTACATCAAAGCTGTATATTGCCACCCTGCTCATTTAACTTATAAGGAGATATATCATGAGAAACGCTGGACTGGAAGAAGCACAAGCTGGAATCAAGATTGCTGGGAGAAATATCAATAACCTCAGATATGCAGATGACAGCATCCTTATGGCAAAAAGTGAAGAGCAACTAAAAAGCCTTTTGGTGAAAGTGAAAGAGGAGAGTGAAATTGTTGGCTTAAAGCTCAACACTCAGAAAACGAAGATCATGGCATCTGGTCCCCTCACTTCATGGGAAATAGATGGGGAAACAATGGAATCAGTGTCAGATTTTATTTTTTGGTTCCAAAATCACTGCAGATGGTAATTGCAGCCATGAAATTAAAAGACGCTTACTCCTGGGAAGGAAAGTTATAACCATCCTAGACAGCATATTCAAAAGCAGAGACATTACTTTGCCAACAACGGTCTGTCTAGTCAAGGCTATGGTTTTTCCAGTGGTGATGTATGGATGTGAGAGTTGGACTGTGAAGAAAACTGAGTGCCAGAGACTTGATGGTTTTGAACTGTGGTGTTGGAGAAGACTCTTGAGAGTCATTTGGACTGCAAGGAGATCTAAACAGTCCATTCTAAAGGAGATCAGGCCTGGGTGGTCTTTGGAAGGAATGATGCTAAAGCTGAAATTCCAATACTTTTTCCACCTCATGCAGAGAGTTGACTCATTGGAAAAGATTCTGACGCTTGGAGGGATTGGGGGCAGGAGAAGAAGGGGACAAGAGAGGAGGAGATGGCTGGATGACATCACCGACTTGATGGATGTGAGTTTTAGTGAACTCCAGGAGTTGGTGATGGACCGGGAGGCCTGGCGTGCTGCAATTCATGGGGTCGCACAGAGTTGGACATGACTGAGCAACTGAACTGAACTGAACTGATCTGAGATGAGTGCAACTGTCTGGTAGTTTGTGCATTCTTTGGCATTGCCTTTCTTTGGCATTGGAATGAATACTGACCTTTTCCAGTCCTGTGGCCACTGGTGCAGTTTCCAAATTTGCTCACATATTGTGTGCAGCAGTTTCACAGCATCATCTTTCAGGATTTGAATTTGCTCAACTGGAATTCCATCAAGTCCACTAGCCTTGTTCGTATTATACTTTCTAAGGCCCACTTGACTTCACATTACAGAATGTTTGGCTCTAGGTGAGGGATCAAACCATCATGATTATCTTGGTTTTGAAGATCTTTTTTTGTACAGTTCTGTGTATTTTTGCCACTCTTCTTAATATCTTCTGTTTCTGTTAGGTCCGTACCATTTCTGTCTTTATTGAGCCCATCTTTACATGAAATGTTCCCTTGGTATCTCTAATTTTCTTGAAGATATCTCTAGTCTTTTCCATTGTGTTGTTTTTCTCTATTTCTTTGCACTGATTGCTGAGGAAGGCTTTCTTATCTCTTCTGGCTTTTCATTGGAAATCTACATTCAGATGCTTATATCTTTCCTTTTCTCCTTTGCTTTCCCTTCTCTTCTTTCCACAGCTATTTGTAAGACCTCCTCAGNTCTTTTCCATTGTGTTGTTTTTCTCTATTTCTTTGCACTGATTGCTGAGGAAGGCTTTCTTATCTCTTCTGGCTTTTCATTGGAAATCTACATTCAGATGCTTATATCTTTCCTTTTCTCCTTTGCTTTCCCTTCTCTTCTTTCCACAGCTATTTGTAAGACCTCCTCAGAAAGACATTTTGCTTTTTTGCATTTATTGTTCATGAGGATGTTCTTGATCCCTGTTTCCTGTACAATGTCATGAACCTCAGTCCATAGTTCATCAGGCGCTCTGTCTATCAGATCTAGTCCCTTAAAACTATTTCTCACTTCCACTGTATAATCATAAAGGATTTAAAATAGGTCATATCTGAATTCTCTAGTGGTTTTCCCTACTTTCTTTCATTTAACTCTGAATTTGACAATAAGGAGATCATGATCTGAGCGACAGTCAGCTCCTGGGCTTGCTTTTGCTGATGATTTAGAGCTTCTCCATTTTGGCTGCAAAGAATATAATCAGTCTGATTTTGGTGTTGATTATCTGGTGATGTCCATGGGTAGAGTATTCTCTTGTGTTGTCGGAAAAGGGTGTTTATTAAGACCAGTGCGTTCTCTTGCAAAAGTCTATTGACCTTTGCTCTGCTTCATTCCGTATTCCAAGGCCAAATTTGTCTGTTACTTCAGGTGTTGCTTGACTACCTACACTTACATTCAAGTCCTCTATAATGAAAATGACATCTTATTTGGGTGTTAGTTCTAAAAGGTCTTGTAGTTCTTCATAGAACGGTTCAACTTCAGGTTCTTCCATGTTACTGCTTGGCCCATAGTCTTGGATTACTATGTTATTGAATGATTTGCCTTGGAAACAAACAGAGATGTTTCTGTCATTTTTGCGATTGCGTCCAAGTACTGCATTTCGGACTCTTTTGTTGACCATAATGGCTAATCCATTTCTTCTAAGGGTTTCCTGCCCACAGTTCAGTTGAGTTCAGTCACTCAGTCATGTCCAACTCCTTGAGACCCTGTGAATCTCAGCACGCCAGGCCTCCCTGTCCATCACCATCTCCCAGAGTTCACACAGACTCACGTCCATCGAGTCAGTGATGCCATCCAGCCATCTCATCTTTAGTCATCCCCTTCTCCTACTGCCCCCATTCCCTCCCAGCATCAGAGTCTTTTCTAATGAGTCAACTCTTCGCATGAGGTCCCCAAAGTACTGGAGCTTCAGCTTTAGTATCATTCCTTCCAAAGAAATCCCAGGGCTGATCTCCTTCAGNGTGTTCGTAGCAACGCTTTCTAAGGCCCACTTGACTTCACATTGCAAGATGTCTGGCTCTAGATTAATGATCAAAACTTCATAATCATCTGGGTCGTGAAGATCTTTTTTGTACAGTTCTTCTGTGTATTCTTGCCACCTCTTCTTAATATCCTCTGCTTCTGTTAGATACAGACCATTTCTGTCCTTTATCGAGCCCATCTTTTCATGAAATGTTCCCTTGATATCTGTAATTTTCTTGAAGAGATCTCCTGCCCACAGTATTAGATATAATGGTTATCTGAGTTAAATTCACCCATTCCAGTCCACTTTATTTCATTGATTCCTAGAATGTCGACATTTATTCTTGTCATCTCCTGTTTGACAGTTCTCTCTAGAGAAAGTTATTTGGACAAAAACCATGAGATATTAAGGTGCAAAGTGTATAGCAACATAGAGTCTGGCATTTCATTTTGCAATTCAAAAATCTTTCTATTTAAAGTTTGGTTTAAAAAGGAAAGGGGTAAATTGAGAAAAAAGAGAAATATTTTCAATGAAATTAGTAGTAACAGTAAAGACAACAGTTATTGCTGATTTGTTACTTGGTGGCTTTCAAATCCCTCATTACCACCTACACACTGTGTTTTCTGCTAGTTTTCCAGATTATGTCCAAGTTTAGGATGGTAAATTATTTTAGTATTTTAACAGATATTTATTTTTAACCTGCATATTTATTTTTTAAATGCTTATTTAATTGTTGTAAGCTATAATTTTATTCTTAGGGCTCCCGTGGTGGTTCAGCACTAAAGAATTCACCTGCAGTTCAGTAGACTCAGGAGATGCAGGAGATGTGTTCTTGATCCCTGGATCAGGAATAGTAGGATGTAGCAACAATAAAACACATTAATGCTAAGTGCTATTAATTTATCCCTCTGGGCTTTTACATGACAAATGGATTAGAATATAAAATAGCTTCTTAAATAAAAAAGAGGATAGATGTAGTAATCATTAAGTAGTTCTCTATCCATAAATAAATAATATTAAAAAGCCTCATTTTAACCACCTTTTAAAATTAGAAATCAATTTTCCAATAGAAGGAAATCTGTACCTAAATAATAACAAAGATACATAATTTACTAAGATAAGAGATACTATGTAAGCCCCTTTACAGTCATTATCTCAAATCCTCTCTCTCTCATTCTCTCTTTTTTTAATTGAAGTATAATTGCCATTATTATGGTATTAGTTAGTTTCAGGTGTGTAACTTAGTGATTGTACTTAATTGCATCTTAGTGATTCAGTATTTTTTTCTGAATGATATAGCATTTAAAGTTGTTATCAAACAGTGGCTATATATCCTTGTTTTGTATAATATATTCTTGTTGCTTATTTACTTTATATATAGTAATTTACATCTCTTAATCTCCTACTTCTATATTGTCCCTTCCCCCTTCCCTCTACCACTGCTAACCACAAGTTTGTTCTGTATATATGTAAGTCTGTTTCTGTTTTGTTATATTAATTGTTTATGTAAGTGATAGTGTGAAGTGATAGTGTCCCAAGCGAGTCCCTCCCATCATGAAGCTTCCACAAGCCTCTTATCCTTATCCAATAAAGGGAAGACAGAATGAAATCTATAATCACAGAAAACCAACCAACCAATCACATGGATCACAGACTTGTCTAACTCAGTGAAACTATGAGCAACACCCTGTAGGACCAACAAAGATGGTTCGGCCATGGTGGAGAGTTCTGACAAAATGTGATGCACTGGAGAAGGGAATGGCCAACCACTTCAATATTCTTGCCTTGAGAACACCATGGACAGTAAGAAAAGGCAAAAAGATGGGACACTGAAAGATGAAATCCCCAGGTCGGTAGGTGCGCAATATGCTAATGAAGATCAGTGGAGAAATAACTCCAGAAAGAATGCAAAGACAGAACCAAGACAAAAACAACATCTAGTTGTATACGTGACAGGTGATAGAAGTAAAGTCCGAAGCTGTAAAGAACAATATTGTATAGGAACATGGAGTGTTAGGTCCATGGATCAACATAAATTGGAGGTGATCAAACAGGAGATGCCAAGAGTGAACATTGACGTTTTAGGAATCAGTGAAATTAAATGGACAGCAATGGGTGAATTTAACTCAGATAATCATTATATCTACTACTGTGGGCAAGAATCCCTTAGAAGAAATGAAGTGGCCATCACAGTCAACATAAGAGTCTGAAATGCAGTACTTGGGTACAATCTCAAAAATGACAGAATGATCTCTGTTCATTTCCAAGGCAAACCATTCAATATCACAGTATTGTAAGTCTATGCCCCAACCACCAGTGCCAAAGAAGCTGAAGTTGAATGATTCTATGATGACTTACAAGATCTTCTAGAACTAGCACCAAAAAAAAAAAAAAAAGAAAGAAAGAAAGAAAAAAGAAAAGAAAAAAGGTGTCCTTTTTATTATAAGGGACTGGAATGCAAAATAGAGTCAAGAGGTANCTTCTAGAACTAGCAAAAAAAAAAAAAAAAAAAAGAAAGAAAGAAAGAAAAAAGAAAAGAAAAAAGGTGTCCTTTTTATTATAAGGGACTGGAATGCAAAATAGAGTCAAGAGGTATCTGAAATAACAGGCAAGTTTGGCATTGGAGTACAAAATGAAGCAGGGCAAAGGCTAATGATTTTGGAAGAAAGCATACTGATCATAACAAATAACCTTTTCCAACAACACAAGAGATGACTCTTCCATTGGACATCACCAGATGGTTAGTATCAAAATCAAATTGATTACATTCTTTGCAGTCAAAGATGAAGAAGTTCTATACAGTTAGCAAAAACAAGACCAAGAGCTGACTGTGGCTCAGATCATGAACTCTTCACAATTCAGATTTAAATTGAAGAACCTAGGGAATACTAATAGACCATTCAGGTATGATCTAAATCAAATCCCTTATGAATGTAGAGTGGAAGTGACAAATAGATTCAAGTAATTAGATCTGATAGACAGAGTGCCTGGAGAACTATGGACAGAAGCTCATAACATTGTACAAGAGGTGGTGATGAAAATCATCCTGAAAATAAGGAAATGTAAAAAGGCAAAATGGTTATCTGAGGAGGCCTTAATAATAACTGAGAAAAAAAGCTAAAGGCAAAGGTAAAAAGGAAAGATATACCCATCTGAAAGCAAATTTCCAATAAATAGCAAGGCGAGATAAGAAACCCTTCTTTAGTGATCATTGCACAGAAAAAGAGGAAGACAATAGACTGGGACAAACTATAGATCTCTTCAAGAAAATTTGATATACCAAGGGAACATTTCATGCAAAGATGGGCACATTAAAGGACAAAAATGGTATGAACCTAATGGAAGCAGATGATATTAAGAAGTAACAAGAATACACAGAACAATACAAATAAGGCATTAAACCCAGAAAACCATGATGGTGTGATTACTCATTTAGAGTCAGACATCCTTTAGTACAACGTCAAGTGGGCCTTAGGAAACATGACTATGAATGAAGATAGTTGAGGTGGTGAAATTCCAATTGAGCTATTTAAACTCTAAGCATGTTTCTGTTAAAGTGCTGCACTCAGTTTGCCAGGAAATCAGGAAAACTCAGCAGTGGCCACAGGACTGCAAAGATTAGTATTCATTCCTGGATCATAACAAAGTATGGAAAATTCTTCAAGTGATGGGAATACCAGACCACCATACCTGCCTCCTGAGAAACATGGGCAGATCAAGAAGCAACAGAACCAGACATGGAACAACAGAATGGTTCCAAATTGGGAAAGGAGTACATCAACACATTATATTGTCACTCTGCTTATTTAACTAATATGCAGAATACATCATATAAAATGCTAAGCTGAATGAAGCACAACCTGGAAGCAAATTGCCTAGAGAAATAAATTCAGATATGCAGATGACACCACCCTTATGGCATAAAGTGGGGAGGAACTAAAAAGCCTATTGAGAAAAGTCAAAGAGGAGAGTGAAAAAGCTGGCTTAAAACTCAACATTTTTAAAACGAAAATCATGGCACCAGTCCCTTCAGTTCAGTTCAATTCAGTCGCTCAGTCATATCTAACTCTTTGCGACCCTGTGAATCTTAGCACACCAGGCCTCCCTGTCCATCACCAACTCCTGGAGTTCACTCAGACTCACGTCCATCGAGTCAGCAATGCCATCCAGCCATCTCATCTTCAGTCGTCGCCTTCTCCTCCTGCCCCCAATCCCTCCCAGCATCAGAGTCTTTTCCACTGAGTCAACTCTTTGCATGAGGTGGCCAAAGTACTAGAGTTTCAGCTTCAGCATCATTCCCTCCGAAGAACACCCAGTGCTGATCTCCTTCAGAATGGACTGGTTGGATCTCCTTGCAGTCCAACGGAGTCTCAAGAGTCTTCTCCAACACCACAGTTCAAAAGCATCAGTTCTTCAGTGCTCAGCCTTCTTCACAGTCCAACTCTCACATCCATACATGACCACTGGAAAAACCATAGCCTTGACTAGATGGACCTTTATTGGCAAAGTAATTTCTCTGCTTTTCAATATGCTATATAGATTGGTCATAACTTTTCTTCCCAGGAGTAAGTGTCTTTTAATTTCATGGCTACAATCATCATCTGCAGTGATTTTGGAGCCCCCAAAATAAAGTCTGACACTGTTTCCACTGTTTCCGCTTCTATTTCCCATGAAGTGATGGGACTAGATACCATGATCTTCGTTTTCTGAATGTTGAGCTTTAAGTCAACATTTTCACTCCCCTTTTCACTTTCATCAAGAGGTTTTTTTAGTTCTTCTTCATTTTCTGCCATAAGGGTGGTGTCATCTTGGTTACTGATATTTCTCCTCATGGCAAATAAATGGGGAAACAACAGAAACAATGTGAGACTTTATTTTCTTGGGCTCCAATATCACTGCAGACTGTGACTGCAGCCTTGAAATTAGAAGATGCTTGTTCCTTTGAAGAAAGCGATGACAGACCTAGAAGGTGAAAATGAAAGTTGCTCAGTTATGTCCAATACTTTGGGACTCTGTGAGCTATTCAGTCCATGGAATACTCCAGGTGAAATAACCACAATGGTGTGATCACTCACCTAGAGCCAGACATCCAGGAATGAGAAGTCAAGTGGGCCTTAGGAAGCATCACTATGAACAAAGCTAGTGGAGGTGATGGAATTCCAGTTGATCTATATCAAATTCTAAAAGATGACGCTGTGAAAGTGGTGCACTCAATATGCCAGCAATCAGGAAAATTCAACAGTGTTGAGGTCAGTTTTCATTTCAATCTCAAAGAAAGGCAATGTCAAAGAATGTTCAAACTACCATACAATTGCACTCATGTCACATGCAGGCACGTTAATGCTCAGAATTCTCCAAGTCAGGCTTCAAGAGTACATGAACCTTGAACTTCCAGATATTCAAGCTGCAGTTAGAGAAGGCAGAGGAACCAGAGATCAAATTGCCAACATCCACTGGATCATTGGAAAAGCCAGAGAGCTCCAGAAAAATAACAACTTCTGCTTTATTGACTATGCCAAAGTCTTTGACTGTGTGGATCATAGCAAACTGTGGGAAATTCTTAATGTGATGGGAATACCAGATCACCTGACCTGTCTCCTGAGAAATCTGTATGCAGGTCAAGAAGCAAAAATTAGAACTGACTTGGAACAACAGGCTGGTTCCAAATCAGGAAAGGAGTATGTCTAGGCTGTATATTGTCACCCTGCTTATTTAACTTATATGCAAAGTACATCATGCAAAAATGCCAGGCTGGAAGAAGCAGAAGCTGGAATCAAGATTGCCAGGAGAAATATCAATAACCTCAGATACACAGGTGACACCACCGTTATGGCAGACACTGAAGAAGAACTAAAGAGCCTCTTGATGAAAGTGAGAGAGGAGAGTGAAAAAGTTGGCTTAAAACTCAACTTCAGAAAACTAAGATCATGGCATCCATCACATCACTTCACAGGAAATAGATGGGGAAACAATGACAAGCTTTATTTTCTTGGGCTCCAAAATCTCTGTGGATGGTGACTGCAGCCATGAAATTAAAAGACGTTTACTCCTTGGAAGAAAAGCTGTGACCAACCTAGACAGCATATAAAAAGCAGAGACATGATTTTGTCAACAAAGGTACATCTAGTCAAGGCTATGGTTTTTCCTGTAGTCATGTATTGTGAGAGTTGGACTATAAAGAAAGCTGTGTGCCAAAGAATTGATGCTTTTGAACTGTGGTGTTGGAGAAGACTCTTGAGAGTCCCTTGGACTTCAAGGAGATCCAACCAGTCCATTCTAAAGGAGATCAGTCCTGAATACTCATTGGCAGGACTGATGCTGAAGCTGAAACTCCAATACTTTGGCCACCTGATGCAAAGAACCGACTCGCTGGAAAAGATCCTTATGCTGGGAAAGTTTGAAGGTGGGAGGAGAAGGGAATGACAGAGAATGAAATTCTTGGATGGCACACTGACAAGACAGACATGAGTTTGAGTAGGGTCCGACAGTTGGCCACGGACAGGGAAGCCTGGTGTGCTTCGGTCTATGGAGTTGCAAAGAGTCGGACATGACTGAGTGACTGAACTGGCTGACTGAACACTGGAGTGTGTAACTTTTCCCTTCACCAAAGATATTCCCAACCCAGGAATTGAACCAGGGTCTCCTGTGTTGCATGTGGATTCTTTATCAACTGTTCTATCAGGGAAACCCTGAGAATTCTAGACATCATATTAAAAAGCAGAGACATTACTTTGCCAACAAAGGTCCGTCTAGTCAAAGCTATAGTTTTTCCAGTATTCATGTATGGGTTGTGACAATTGGACCATAAAGGAAGATTAGAGCTAAAGAACTGATACTATTGAACTATGGTGTTGTAGAAGACTCTTGAGAGTCCTTTGGACATCAAACAAGTTAATCCTAATGGAAATCAGTCCTGAATATTCATTGGAAGGACTGATGCTGAAGCTGAAACTCCAATACTTTGGGCACCTGATGTGAAGAACTGGATCATTAGAAAATATCCTGATACAGGAAGGATTGAAGGCAGAAGGAAAAGGGGGTGACTATAAGGTCCATCTATTCAAGGCTATGGCTTTTTCTGTGGTCATGTATGGATGTGAGAGTTGGACTGTGAAGAAGGCTGAGCACCAAAGAACTGATGCTTTTGAATTGTGATGTTGGAGAAGACTCTTGAGAGTCCATTGGACTGCAAGAAGATCCAACCAATCCATTCTGAAGGAGATCAGCTCTGGGATTTCTTTGGAAGGAATGATACAAAAGCTGAAACTCCAGTATTTTGGCTAGTTCATGTGAAGAGTTGACTAATTGGAAAAGACTCTGATACTGGGAGGGGTTGGGGACAGGAGGAGAAGGGGACGACAGAGGATGAGATGGCTGGATGGCATCACTGACTTGTTGGACATGAGTCTGAGTGAACTCTGGAAGTTGGTGATGGATAGGGAAGTCTGGCGTGCTGTGATTCATGGGGTTGCAAAGAGTCGGACATGACTGAGTGACTGAACTGAACTGAACTGAACTGAAGGATGAGGTGGTTAGATGGCATCACTGACTAATGGACATGCATTTGAGCAAGCTCTCGGATTTCATGATGCACAGGGAAGCCTGGCGTGCCACAGTCCATGGGGTCGCACAGTCAGACATGTCCGAGTGACAGAACTGAACTGAACTGAAGATATTAAAATTGACATCTTTTTATAAGTTAATAATACAGCATATATATGTATAACCACAAAAATTATGATAAATATAAACCTTTCAATTTCATGAAAACTAAATAAAAAAAGTAAATCACATATTATGGTTGCAGGATGAAAGTCTGCAACTACATTCTTATGCAGATACTTTTTTCAGATTAATGTAAACCTTTCTGCCACAGATTTTCTCATTATTCTCTCTCTTGATGCTAGTTTTATAAATCATCTGTTTAAACAATTCTCATTTTCACACTGTAAATTGTATCTCAATATAGAATTACTTACACTTGAGACATTGATTTGTGTCAGGTAGAGGGACTCCTAGGTTGAGCTGTAACAAGGAATTCAGGAAATGCAAGAGATGCAAGTTCAATCTCCTGGTTGAGATCCTCAGGAGCAGGAAGTGTCAACTCAATACAGTATTCTTGCCTGGAAAATTCCACGGACAGAGGAGCCTAGCAGGCTACAGTCCAGAAGGTCGCAAAGAGTCAGATATGACTGGGAACACACACAAACACACACACACACACAATACAGGGAATAATTAAGGACTGTGAAGTAAGTTAGTTTTTTTGCAAGTATTTTTGCTTTTATTGGAAATACAATTCTATAACTGTAGTCACAGTGTGAAAGAGAAAATCTAAAAGCTGGAATATGATTAAATATTTATCTATGAAAATGTAGCAGATAAAAAATGGCAATTTACTTATAAAGAAATAATAATCAAATTATTTTCTAAAGCTATTATAAATATATATATTTCTGATCTGAATATACAACAAAATAGCTAGAAAAAATTTGACCTCCTTAAATCAGAACCAGAATGTCTTTTCACAGGTCTCTCTCTTAAATTTTCCAGCCAGGAATTCTGTACAAATAATCCTAGTCTTGTTTAAAATAAAACCCCATGGACCCTCTGTAACTGCATTTTATAAAATGCCCACTAAGAGCAAGTCATTTATTTAAGTATTCCCATGCTAAGTCACTTCAGTCGTGTCCAAATCTGTGCGACCCCATAGACGGCAGTCCACCAAGCTCCCTTGTCCCTGGGATTCTCCAGGTAAGAACACTGGAGTGGGTTGCCATTTATTCCCATAATGTATAAATATTCTTTAAATTGATTAGTTTTCCTTTTACCTTTTCTTTTCCTGTGTCTAGCTAGAGTTCATATTTGTTTGACCCTAAAAAAATTGTGGTAAAAAGAAATATGAAATTCTTCTAACATATTTTCTCTGCATTATTTAAGAGTTCCATATTATAGAGTTTATTAAAAATTATCTCTGCTTCAACTGTATCATATTGACCTTTTGGATTTATTTCCCTTGTGGACTGTGGACTATATAACCTTCTGCTTAGTTTTACTACTAATTTTAAGATTTTATTTTATTTTATAGCTGATGATGACTTCATACTTTAAAATTTGGATTATTTGCTCAATAAATTAGCCATAATTTTTATTTTGTAAATGCAATTTTTATTTAGCAAAACATTAACATATTTCCTCACCAAAACACATATCACATATAAATTATTAGTAGATATTAAAATATACATAATACTATGAAATCAATTACATTTTAAATTTCTTCTAATTTAAATTTACAGGATCCAGGAAACATTTGAGCTTGGTAGAATTAGTAGTCTCAGCCTTTTACACTTTTTCAGTTCAAGTGTTCTCCAGAATTGCTGAATTCAGTGAAAGCAGCCTAATGTTAGTTATTTCTTGTTCTCTGGAAAATTCATCCAAGCTGACAAACTTCAAAGTAAAAATTTCTCAAACTTTACTACTTCAACTATATGCTTAGTATAATCATTCTGTAATCATTTCTCACTTTACCACTAGCTCACTCAGGTCTCGCGACTCTGGTCTACTTGTTTTTTCTCAAGGACTTAAGGCTTTTTTTCCCTCTTTGGAATTTATCAAATGGTTATACTAGTGCCTGAAATATCTCTAAAACTTTCCATGGCTAACTCTCAAGACTTTGATCAAATGTCACACTCTATTTATGTCTACAGTTTTTTTAGTCTCTCTATTTATAGTTAGAGCCCTCATCCCCATTCATCACTCTTAATTCCCGTTTCTCTGCTCCGAATTTATTTTCCCAAAGTATTTCTCACCTTCCAATACAAAATACAAAACTTAAATTGGTAACAATTATAGCTTATTTTTTGTTTAACATAACTATATCTTAACCTCCATGAGGCAAGTATTTTTTCTTTTTTTCTTTTATAATTGATATAAATGCCTAGATAGTGTTTGGCATAATAAGCAGTTGATAAATATGTATTTAATGATTGGATTTAATATAGAAGAACTTATTGTCAGTTCATATTTTCAGTATATATATATTATCTATTATGTACCAAGCACAACACTATTGCTGTGAGTATAATAATATACCAGACAAACGTGGGGCTATCATTAAGTTGATTATATTATATAGTGAAAGATGGATATTGAAGAAAACTCAAGTTACTAATCAATATAAATGTGAAAAGTCTGTGAAGGAAAGTGCTTGGCCACTATGGACAGATAAAAGGGGGAACTGAGCTACTCTGGGAGAGGAGGGACATGTGAACAGAGGAGACGGCATTCATAGGATGTGATGTCTGCACTAACATATTAATTTTGAATAGTTCCATGTTATCCTCGAAGCAAAATGAAAATGCTAGCCTTTATGAGATTTTCATCAGTAGTAATGTGTTCAAAACTGAGCAGCTTCCACAATGCCCTTCTGGTCAAACTTTTTTATCAAGAACTCTTTTGCATGGACCCACTGCACTAGAAGGAGACCAGTTAGGGGGATATTTGTATTGTGCACTGGGCCTCTCAACTAAAAACAAAGTTCTTAGATAAAGTGTCCAAAAAATAATCACCAAACACTGGGGAGAAGAAACATTTGCCATAAATGAGGTTAGGATATATTTTGAAGCAATAATAAAAGATAGTTAAGTATAAAGTGATGAAGAACTAAAGAGCCTCTTGATGAAAGTGAAAGAGGAAAGTGAAAAACTTGGCTTAAAGCTCAACATTCAGAAAACGAAGATCATGGCATCTGGTCCCACCGCTTCATGGGAAATAGATGAGGCAACTGTGTCAGACTTTATTTTGGGGGGCTCCAAAATCACAGTAGATGGTGATTGCAGCCATGAAATTAAAAGATGTTTACTCTTTGGAAGGAAAGTTATGACCAACCTAGATAGCATATTCAAAATCAGAAACATTACTTTGCCAACAGAGGTCCATCTAGTCAAGACTATGGTTTTTCCAGTGGTCATGTATGGATATGAGAGTTGGACTGTGAAGAAAGATGAGTGCCAAAGAATTGATGCTTTTGAACTGTGGTGTTGGAGAAGATGCTTGAGAGTCCCTTGGAGTGCAAGGAGATTCAAACAGTCCATTCTAAAGGAGATCAGTCCTGGATGTTCTTTGGAAGGACTGATGCTGAAGCTGAAACTCCAGTACTTTGGCCACCTGATGCAAAGAGTTGACTCATTGGAAAAGACTCTGATGCTGGGAGGCATTGGGGGCAGGAGGAGAAAGGTATGACAGAGGATGATATGGCTAGATGGCATCATTGACTCGATGGACATTAGTCTGAGTAAATTCTGATAGTTGGTGACCTCTCCACCATGGCCTGCCCATCTTGGGGGGCCCCATGGGCATGACTTAGTTTCACTGAGTTAGACAAGGCTATAGTCCGTGTGATTAGACTGACTAGTTTTCTGTGATTATGGTTTCAGTGTGTCTGCCCTCTGATGCCCTCTTGCAACACCTACCATCTTACTTGGGTTTCTCTTACCTTGGACATGGGGTATCTGTTCATGGCTGCTCCAGCAAAGCACAACCGCTGCTCCTTACCTTGGACCAGGGGTATCTCCTCACTGCCACTCCTCCTGACCTTGAACATGGAGTAGCTCCTTTAGGCCCTCCTACGCCCACGCAGCCACAGCTCCTTGGACATGCGGTTGCTCCTCCAGGCCACTGCCCCTGGCCTCGGGTGTGAGGTAGCTCCTCCTGACCACTGCACCTGACCTCAGACTGGGGTACCTCCTCTCGGCTCTTCCTGTGATGTCGCAGCCTGACACTCTCAGCCACTGTTGTGGTGCAGGGGCATATACATATGAACTTATTATGAAAATTTTATATATATAGTGTACATATATGTAGATCAGTTTATGACTATAGCTATAGACACAGATTCAGAGAATGAAGCATTACACAGCTGCCAGGGCTTGTTTATTTGCTTGTTTGTTTATGTTTCATATCAATGACTCACTTATTTTTTAAGTGAAAATTTGTATCTCTTAATTTCCCTAATCTATTTCTCTTCTCCTCTACCCTCTTCCACTCTGCTGCTCACCTGTTTTTTGTATCTGTGACTTTGTTTCTCTGTGATTATGTTTGTTCATATGTTTTTATTTTTAAATTCCACATGTTAGTGAATTCATACAGTATATGTTTCTTTTTCTGACATATTTTACTACGACATTCTAGGTCCATCTGTTAGGTAATTAGAATAGGAGAAAAGAGTCCAGAATGGCAGTGCCTAAAAGACAAGAAAGGGAAAAGCCCGTGAAAATAGAACAAAGGAAGGTCCAAGAACCAGAGTGAGGACCTCAGGTAGAACAAAAAAACTCCTAGCTAGCCCAAATTTTTTTAGAGAAGGCCCAGAGGAAGGAAAAAATATATATATATATACACACACACACACACACACACACACACACACACACACACATATATATATATATATATAAAGAGGAGCCAAAGGGCCAAGGGTCTCTTTCCCATGCTCTGTCTCTCTCTTTGTGTCTTTTGGGTTGGCATGCCCTCACTTCTCAAGGATGTATTTTCCTTTATTTTCTAAATAAAACTGAGCTGTAACATGGAGCTGTAACACTGTCTGAGAGCTGTGACTCACCAAGGGCTTTAACATCCATCTCTTCAAATGTTTGTTGTGATGAGACAAAACTGAGGAAATTACACATTCCCCTGATATTTATGGTGCCGTGACTCTGATTTAACCTGGCTGAAACAACCTAGGCACAGCCCCTGCAAGAAAGAGACCAAGCACAGCAGGAGCCCAACTCAGCAAAAGCTCCCACGGTGGAAGCAGATTGCAAAGAAAACCCAGCACAGGAGAAGTAACAAGAATCCCAGCATTCTGGACACTGGGATAGCAAGAAACGAATTCAGTAGAAAGCTCATGCAGCTCAGTCTTAAGATTTGAGAAGACCTCTGGTTAAGATAGGAAGTCCTCGCTCCTGTGGCTGGAGGGACATATACCTAACAAAATTTTAATTCCTTTACAGTTTTTCATTTCTTGTTTTCCTTGAACCCCCCATGAACAGGTGAGTGGCAGTGGGTGCAATTGGGAGACTCTGGAGAGGCTACTTCTCGGTATGTTCCAAAGGCTCCACTCTCTGCTGAGCCCCAGAAGCTGTTACCCAGGCCTGTGGGGGTTCTTCGGTCCTTAATCTTCCTTGTGCCAAGGTTCAGGCCAATGAAAAATGTGAGCACAGGTCAGGTTTTTAGTAGATTTTCTGGCAGACTATAAAGGGGATTTCTTGGCACGTTTTTCCCACAGCTTTTTCCTCCCGTCCTTCAGCTCCTCTTTCCTGGGACTGAGCCCTGTCAAAACCGATTATGCCTGGCTTCGGGACCTAACAAAGCTCAGGCTATGATGTCTCATTTAAAAACTTCAGTGAGAGACACAGAAATAGATAAGAGGTGGATTAGTTAGGATTCAGAAGAAGCACATTCTGCAGAATGTGGGCCATTACAGAGGGCAAGGCCTAGGCCATGGACTTAAGCTATGGACTTAGGCCAAGGAATACTGTGTGGCTAGGTTTTGCAAGCTGGGAGAATTTATATGTGAATGAGTGGGAGGATCATCCCAACAACTGGGTAAACACCCACTCCATCTTTTGATAGTGTCTTGGATTTAAAAGACACTTACTCCTTGGAAGAAAAGTTATGATCAACCTAGATAACATATTCAAAAGCAGAGACATTACTTTGCTGACTAAGGTCTGTCTAATCAAGGCTATAGTTTTTCCCATGGTCATGTATGGATGTGAGAGTTGGACTGTGAAGAAGGCTGAGCACTGAAGAATTGATGCTTTTGAACTGTGGTGTTGGAGAAGACTCTTGAGAGTCCCTTGGACTGCAAGGAGATTCAACAAATCCATTCTGAAGGAGATAAACCCTGGGATTTCTTTGGAAGGAATGATTCTAAAGCTGAAACTCCAGTACTTTGGCCACCTTATACGAAGTGTTGACTCATTGGAAAAGACTCTGATACTGGAAGGGATTGTGGGCAGGAGGAGAAGGGGATGACAGAAGATCAGATGGCTGGATGGCATCACTGACTCAATGGACATGAGTCTGAGTGAACTCTGGGAGTTGGTGATGGACAGGGAGGTCTGGCGTACTGCCATTCACGGGGTCGCAAAGAGTCGGACACGACTTGACTGAACTGAACTGAACTGAACTGGAGCTGCCCTGCCACCTCTGGGTGTGTCATTTAGCTTACAGATTGAGGATTAATATTTACTTGAATTTGACTTGTCATATTGAACACAACTGATTTTCATTGGTTTATGTTATACCCTTGGGCTATCTCATTCTTTCAAAAGTTGTACCCTGCCTCTTCCTCCTGTTTCATGCTCTTTTCTTGAGCCCCAGATGTTTCTTGACTTCCTACCTTTGCATTCCAGTCTCCTATAATGAAAAGGACATCTTTTGAGGATGTTAGTTCTAAAAGGTCTTGTAAGTCTTCATGGAACTGTTCAACTTCAGCTTCTTCAACGTTACTCGTTGGGGCATAGACTTGGATTACTGTGATATNAATGGCAAGAATACATAGAAGAACTGCACAAAAAAAAATCTTCATGACCAAGATCATCATGATGGTGTGATCCCTCACCTATAGCCAGACATCCTGGAATGTGAAGTCAAGTGGGCCTTAGAAAGCATCACTAACAACAAAGCTAGTGGAGGTGATGGAATTCCAGTTGTGCTATTTAAAATCTTGAAATATGATGCTGTAGAAGTGCTGCACTCAATATGGCAGCAAATTTGGAAAACTCAGCAGTGGCCACAGGACTCAAAAAGGTCAACTTTCATTCCAATGCCAAAGAAAGGTAATGTCAAAGAATGCTCAAACTACCGCACAATTGCACTCATCTAACACACTAGTAAAGTAATGTTCAAAATTCTCCAAGCCATGCTTCAGTAGTACGTGAATCATGAACTTCTAGATGTTCAAGCTGGTTTAAAAAAGGCAGAGGAACCATAGATCAAATTGCCAACATCCGTTGGATCATGGTAAAAGCAAGAGAGTTCCAGAAAAACATCTATTTCTGCTTTATTGACTATGCCAAAGCCTTTGACTGTGTGGATCGCAATAAACTGTGGAAAATTCTGAAAGAGATGGGGATACAAGATCACCTGATCTGCCTCTTGAAAAACCTGTATCCTCATCAGGAAGCAACAGTTAGAACTGGACATGGAACAACAGACTGGTTCCAAATAGGAAAAGGAGTACATCAAGGCTGTGTATTGTTACCCTGCTTTTTTAACTTCTATGCAGAGTACATCATGAGAAACGCTGGGATGGAAGAAGCACAAGCTGGAATCAAGATTGCTGGGAGAAATATCAATAACCTCAGATATGTAGATGACACCACCCTTATGGCAGAAAGTGAAGAAAAACTAAAGAGTCATTTGATGAAAGTGAAAGAGGAGAGTGAAAAAGTTGGCTTAAAGCTCAACATTCAGAAAACGAAGATCATGGCATCNGATTGCTGGGAGAAATATCAATAACCTCAGATATGTAGATGACACCACCCTTATGGCAGAAAGTGAAGAAAAACTAAAGAGTCATTTGATGAAAGTGAAAGAGGAGAGTGAAAAAGTTGGCTTAAAGCTCAACATTCAGAAAACGAAGATCATGGCATCTATTCCCATCACTTCATGGAAATAGATGGGGCAACAGTGTCAGACTTTAATTTTTTGGGCTCTAAAATCACTGTAGATGGTGATTGCAGCCATGAAATTAAAAGACACTTTCTCCGTGGAAGGAATGTTATGACCCACTTAGATAGCATGTTCAAATGCAGAGACATTACTTTGCCAATAAATGTCCATCTAGTCAAGGCTTTGTTTTTTCCCGTGTATGGATGTGAGAGTTGGACTGTGAAAAAAGCTGAGTGCTGAAGAACTGATGCTTTTGAACTGTGGTATTGGAGAAGACTCTTGAGAGTCCCTTGGACTGCAAGGAGATCCAACCAGTCCATTCTGAAGGAGATCAGCCCTGGGATTTCTTTGGAAGGAATGATGCTAAAGATGAAACTCCAGTACTTTGGCCACCTCATGTGAAGAGTTGACTCATTGGAAAAGAGCCTGATGCTGGGAGGGATTGTGGGCAGGAGGAGAAGGGGACGACAGAGGATGAGATGGCTAGATGGCATCACCGATTCGATGGACAAGAGTTTGAGTGAACTCCAGGAGTTGGTAATGGACAGGGAGACCTGGCGTGCTCAATTTATGGCGTCGAAAAGAGTCGGTCACGACTGAGTGCCTGAACTGAACTGAACTTCCTGAGCCCCATCTGGGCCCACAATTTGCCTCTACAGTTTTCTGGAGATACAACCATAAAATAGCTGGGCCTTAGAAGGTAAATACTGTGTAATATCCAGCCCCTCTACATATTCAGGTCTTCATATTCTATATTTCCTACAACATGTGCAACATTAGCATGTCACAGTGAACCCACTAGTGTAGGAGACAGGCACACAATGTCTACTAGAAGTCCATCAGTTTACATCTCTTCAAAGGCCATCAGGCTTCCAGGGGTAATGTTTGCCACTTTGGGAGTTGGCCCTGCAGGCCATTTGGGCCCAAACCTTTACCACCATTCTAAGGTTACAAACATACCCCAGGATCAAATCTCCTCTTCACTTTTATGGAGCATCTGGTCTGTTGCCTCTTACCAATTTGTTCTTAAGCCAATTACTAACTCCTACAGGCAGGACCCTGCCCTCTTGTAGGCAACATTGCTCCACCTAGCCTATTATTAAAATACTTTAATGCCCCAACAGGGCCAGATAACACACTCCTTTATCGTTACTTCTGTTATTACATAAAGTGGGTCTATGATAATGAAATGTTTACCATTGGAGACACCCTAACCTTATGGAGGACTAAAGGAGGAAAGCAGTGACTCATAGTCTCTTAAAGCAGTAAGAGGATAAGGCTTACGACTCCTTCACCAGGTTCCCAGTCTCAGGGCACAAGCTTGGATTGCTTTACATCATGATATCTATTCCTATCTGTGGTGAACAAACTGGCAATGAGTTAAAATTAATCTTAATCTTAACCCCTTAATCTTACCCAGCACTGGTCATGCTGGATTCCTTGGGAATACCTAGCTCCAGTCTGAGGTTCCCAGGAGGTCAACCTGTCTTGAGGATCTGTTCCTCAAAAGGTTGTCATGTCTCAACCTGCATTTGGATCCGCAAGTCCAGGGGTCCTAGTAGGTCATCACGTTTCAACCTGCCCAGGGACCCAATTCTTGGGAGGCTCACCTGCCTCGACCTGCCCAGAGATTTGATCTCCAGGAGGCTGTCATGCCTCAATTTTCCTGGACATCTGCATCCTGACCCAGGGATGCCTGGCTCTCAGGTTGCAACAGTACTGGGTAGGATCAGCTTCAGAAAGACTCACCCCTAAGGAATTCCACTGGTGGAAATAGAAGGAAGCCTATTACTTGTGGGACTGTGCCCAGTCACAGAAATAACTCAGGAGCCCAATGAGACCCCATTGCCTTTCTGGAAAGGCTAAAAGAGGCCTTCCAAAAGTTTACCAATCTTGACTTAAACTCTTACTAGGGAACTAGGGACAGATGATTTTAAAAGACAAATTCCTGTCCCAATGTGCATAGATATCAGAATAAAGTTACAAGAGCTACAGCAGCAAGACCCTGCTGCCTCTTTAAATGAGATGGTCCAGACAGCCACAAATACATTTTATAACAAAGAATAGGAGAAGGAGGCCAAGGCCCAGGAGAGGGAGAAAAGGAAAGAGACAAGGCATGCCCAGATGCTGGCCACCTTCCAGGGAAGCCCTATGGCAACCCCCAAGTCCTTGAAGGACAAGGCATGAGGCAAATCCCTAATCTGTAGACAGGTAGTGCATTGGGCCAAAGAGTGTCCAGACCACGACAATTCTTCCAAAACAGCTTGCTATAAATGCCATCAACTGGGACATTGGGCTGCACTCTGCCCTCAGGATGCAAGAGCCTCAAGGTCAAGTGCCAAGCCTTCCCTCAGGATAGTTCAACAGGAGTGAAGCATCCCACTCCAGTCAGCCCACCTGTCACAGATAACTGTCACAGGGCTGGAGCCAAGGGTGCAACTGGATGTGGCAGGTAGGTCCAAGAATTTATTGGTTTGCACAGGGACTGCCTACTCTGTCCTGATCTCTTACTTCAGAGCCTTCTCCTCCCAAATCTGTAGCATTTTGGGTGCTATAGGAAAAATCAGTTACAAAAAGATTCACCTGAGCACTTTGTTGCTAGGATGGGCAAATATTTTCCAACCAGTTTCCAATGGCCCCTCACAGTTCCCCTCCCTTATTGGGAAGAAATATCTCCCACCCTTCGAAAACTTACAGCTATTGTAGTCCTGACAGAAGATGCTTTAAAACTCTCTTTTGGGGGCAAACTATTTTTACCAGCCATCAGGTGAAGCAGCTCTTAATGGTAGAGGCCATTTATGGATTCTGATCAAAGAATCCTCAGATATCAAATAGTGCTGATGGAAAATCCAGGTCTCACTACATCCCGTTGTAATGTTCTTAACCTTTCCACCCTCCTGCCTACCCCCGAGGGCTCTCTCTCCTTTCATTCTTTCCTAGAAATCTTGGACCACTGGACAAAACCCCAAGAAGGATTGTTGGAAGATCCTGACCAATCCTGAGGAAATCTGGTACACTGATGAAAGCAGCTTTGTCTGGGATGGAAAAAAAAAAAATAAATAAAGAGTCGGATATGCAGTAATCTCCAATTTTGAGACCGTAGAAGCTAAACGTTTGCCACCAGGTACTTCGGCCAAATTAGCTGAGGTCATAGCCCTGACTTGAGCTTTAGAGCTGGGAAAAGGAAAAAGAGTAGCCATTTACACTGACTCCAAGTATGTCTTTCTGGTGCTACATGCACATGCTGCTGTTTGGAAAGAGAGGCCACTTGACCACCTGAGAGTCCCCAATCAAACATGGTGATCAAATCCTTAGACTCTTGGAGGCAGTCCATCTGCCTGCTGAGGGTTTTAGTCTCCCACTGTAAAGGACACCAACAAGGGAGTATGGAAGTGGCACAAGGGAACCAAGCAGCTGATCGGGCAGCTAAGAGAGCAGCATTACAGAACAATGACTTAATAGGGGTTGCCACCTTAGTTCCACAGACTAATTTGCCAGAAATTCCTTCATATATGAAAGGTGACACTCTTAAAGCTAAGAGTGAGGGCTTTCAAGAAGACCATATAGGTGGTTCCAAAAGTAGGGACTCCTTTTTCTGCCTGGGAACCAACAATGGAAGTTGGTTAACTCCTTACATGCCACCACTGATTTAGGGAAAAGGCCCTCCAAAGATTAGTAGAAAGGTCCTTCAGACGAGCAGGCCTCCAAACATCTATAAAGCAAGTGGTCTCCTCTTGTCCCATTTGCCAATTAAACAACCCCCAAGGAGCTTGAAGACCCCAGCTGGCCCAGCTCATCCAACAAAGTGGAACCTACCCAGGAGAGGACTGACAGATGTACTCCACCCAGATGCCAGTTTCTCCAGGGTATAAATACCTATTAGTCATGATAGATACATTCACAGGATGGATTGAAGGCTTTCCCACCCAGACTCAGAGGGCTAAGGAGGTGGTAAAAAACTGCTCCATGAAATTATTCCAAGATTTGGTCTGCTCAGGTCATTACAAAGTGACAATGAAATATTTACTTCTAAAGCCACCCAAGGGGTCTCTAAAGCATTGGGCATTACTTATTATCTCCATTGTGCTTGGAGGCCTCAGTCTTCAGGAAAAATAGAAAGAGCCAACCAATTCTTAAAATCAACCATTAAAAAAAAAAAAAAAAAAAAAAAAACCAGGAGACCAAGTAAGAGGCTATAGGGATGGAAGGGAACCCAGTGAAGAGGGGTGGCTTTCTTTTGGTGATTGTGTCACATGCAGAGAGGACTGGCATCTGGTCCTTAGGCTACTTGGTAAATGCCTACCATGTGCCAGGCTGTGTTAGGTGCTGTGAGCACACACTGCTGAAACAACACAAAGTATCTTACAATCTCAAAAAAGANTCCTCCACACCCATATTACTTCCCTGGTGACTCAGATGGTAAAATTGTCTGCCTACAATGGGGGAGACCCGGGTTCAGTCCCTGAGTTGGGAAGATCCCCTGGAGAAGGAAATGGCAACCCGCTCCAGTACTCTTGCCTGGAATATCCCATGGACAGAGGAGCTTGGTAGGCTACAGTCCATGGGGTCACAAAGAGTTGGACACGACTGAGTGACTTCACTTTCACTTTCTTTCTCCCTTCGCACCCATATTACCCCTAAGGAACAGGATGGTCTTAGTCCTTATGAGATGTTATTTGGGAGACCTTTTGTTTATGTCAATGACCTCTTCCTAGATCCAGAGGTTCAGCCCCTCCAGTCTTATACTATGGCCATTGGTCATTTCCAACAGGATATACACTTGTGGGGTGTGAATCAGGACCCAGAAGATTCTAAGAAGTCACCACTATATGCTCCAGGGACTCAAGTCCTAATTAAATTCTGGAAAAATGGGTCCCCAAAGGCTCAACTCCAGCTCACTTGGAAGGGCCCCTACCCTGTAATACTTTCTACCCCCACAGCAGTCAAGGTACCAGGACATGACTCCTGGATTCACTACTCACAAGTCAAGCCATGGAAGAAAAGAGAAGAGAACACTCAGTACATCTGTAAGCCCCTGGGAGATCTCAGATACCTATCCAGAACTACAAATGAGTGCCATTCTAATGAACACCCCAAAATCTAGTTTCTGAGGATAAGATTTCTCAGGACAGCTCTAAAGAGAGAAAACAGGTTGGCAGGGGTTGTACTCCAAAACAGACAGGAGATAGATCTTCTGATCTCTGAACAAGGAGGTACTAGAACCATCCTGGCAATGGGAATTTGGAGTTGGCTAATGCCCCTACTAGTCCTTATTGTGTCATATTTATACTGCTTATGACTGCTTCATGTATTATCAATTGTCAGAGCATGAGATGCTTGGATGGCATCACAGACTCGATGGACATGAGTTTGAGTGAACTCTGGGAGTTGGTGATGGACAGGGAGGACTGGTGTGCTGTGATTCATGGGGTCAAAAAGAGTCGGACATGACTGAGTGATTGAACTGAACTGAATCCATTTTGTCTCTGCCCAGGTCAACAAGCTACAACATAAAGTGCTAGTTCAACAAGAATATATTAAACTACAGCTGACCATGGAAGATATCACTCACCCTTAGATGGAAACCGCTGTAAGGACTCTGAGGCCTGAGACTAGCAAGAGGGATAGGCCCAATGCCCCTTGACATCCCAGTTCAGCAGAAAGTAGCCAGAAGGACCTCGACATCCCTATTTCCAAAGAATCAGGCTTCCCATCTCTTGAGGGGGGACTATTTGGTAGTTAGAATAGGAAAAAGGAATCTAGAATGGTACCTAAAGTGTCGAGAGCCGCTTTAGGCATTACTGAGAAAATGGAGGCATGGCCCCAAACCCCTCTTCTCATCCCACAGGCACAGTCCTGGGATGAAGGAGTTAGGTCTTGTGATTCTGACTTGTTCTTTCCTTCCTTCAGTTGAGTTGGCTGGAAAGAATGTTAAGGTGCTTATTGTTCTTGAGAGAAGAACAGCAGAGATAGAGATAGTTCTTAAACAATTGGCTTATGAGAATGCCAGTTCTACCTGTCAGGCATTGCTTAGACCTGTTAGAAGTAAAGAAAGTCTTTGGACTTGCATACAGACCTGCCAGGAAGTAGGAACTTCCTTTATGCAGGGGGTTGCCTTAGCCATAGCCTTAAGGGGAGAAACTGCTGCCCAAGTTATTCAGGGAATGAGAAAAAAGATTAACCCTAATGGAAATAATTCTACAAATAAAATGTGTTTCTCTTGTGGCCAAATGGGGCATTTTTTTCTGGCAATGTCCTGGCAAGCAGGGACAACAAGCTGTGCCAATACAGACTAAAACTAACCCTCCAAAGATACCTTGCCCCCAATGCCAGAAGGGGTATCATTGGACTACGCTCACCCCCTGAGTACAAGGAAGTAATTTTCCCCAATTTCAGAGAAACGAGCAGCAGGGGCAACCCTGGCCCCAGACAACAATAGGGGCAGTCGCATTGAATCACTTTACTCCTTTTGTTCCATCTCAGAACTCCTCAGAGCAACCCCAGATAGGGCAGGACTGGACCTCAGTTCTGCCACCACAACAATATTAACCCCTGACATACCGGTTACTCTGATTCCAATGGGAATGGCTGGCCCCCTACCTGAGGGCATTGTAGGACTCGTTCTAAGGAGTAGCTCGCTTTCCCTTCAAGGAATTTCGGTAGTGCCTGGAGTAGTAGATTCTGATTATACTGGGGAAATTAAAGTTTTGATCTTGCCGCCTGCCAAAACTGTGCAAATTAATAAAGGTCAAAGAATAGCACAGCTTTTGCTTTTACCTTATTATCAGAGAAGAAGAACCTTGATTTCTCAAGCTAGGGGCCCCAGAGGATTTGGATTTAGTGATCAAGCCTATTGGGTGCAGGAAATTACAGCCTCAAGGCCTTTGAAAGATCTTTTAATTCAAGGAAATAGAATGTCAGGGCTGTTGGATACTCGAGCAGATGTCTCCTGCATTGCTGGAAAAGACTGGCCCTCATCCTGGCTGACACGTCTGACCAATGCTGGCTTGGTAGGAATAGGGTCAGTGCCTCCGGTTGCTAAGGGCTCACAAATTTTGACATGGTCAGATGAAAAGGGGGCACAAGGCACCTTTAATCCTTATGTGATTACTTCACTACCTTTTTCTTTATGGGAGATAGATATATTATCTCAGATGGGAATGCTTTTATACAGTCCAGATGAAAAGATTACTAACCAAATGCTCCAAATGAAGTATAATCCTGACAAGGGGCTTGGTAAAGATCAGCAGAGAATTGTTTCTCCATTAGAAACGGTTCCTAACAAGAATAGAGAAGATTTAGGATATTCAAATTTATCCTAGAGTCTGTTGCTCTTGCTGCCGACCCTATTACTTGGAAATCTGATGGTCCAGTATGGGTGGAGCAATGGTCCTTAACAGCTGAAAAGCTGCAGGCAGCTGAGGATTTAATTATGGAGCAACTGGCAGCCGGCCATATAGAGCCTTCTAATAGCCCCTGGAATACTCCTATTTTTGTCGTTAAGAAGAAATTAGGAAAATGGAGATTGTTACAAGATTTGAGAGCTATAAACACAACTATGGAAGACATGGGGACCCTTCAGCCGGGTCTCCCTTCCCCAGTAGCTGTGCCCTTTCAATATAATGTGATAGTTATAGATCTATAGGATTGTTTCTTTACCATCCCTCTGGCTGTTCAGGATTGTAAAAGGTTTGCTTTCAGTCTTCCTTCAGCTAATTTTAAACAGCCTTATAGAAGGTTTCAATGGAAGGTTTTGCCTCAGGGAATGAAAAACAGCCACACTTGTGTCAGAAATTTGTGGATCAAGCTGTGCAGAATGTTAGAGGAAAGTATAAAGATCTATATTTGATACATTATATGAATGATATTTTGGCTGCCCATAAGGATAGAACCTTGTTGCAACAAATCTTATCTGAACTGATCAAGGCCTTGGAAGACGGGTTTAAAGATAGCTCCAGATAAGGTACAAGTAAATTCTCCTTTTTCTTATTTTGGTGAGGTGAGGTGAGGTTAAGGTGAGGTGAAGTCGCCCATTTGTGTTTGACTCTTTGCGACCCCATGGACTGTAGCCCACCAGACTCCTCCGTCCATGGGATTTTCCAGGCAAGAATACTGGAGTGGGTTGCCATTTCCTTCTCCAGGGGGTCTTCCCGACCCAGGGATGGAACCCAGGTCTCCCACATTGGAGGCAGACGCTTTAACGTCCGAGCCACCAGGGAGGGTATTAAATACCCATACTGTGAGTCATGCCCTTTTGCAGCTGCGGAGAGATTGTGATCGTTTACTAACTTTAAATGATTTCCAGAAATTATTAGGGGATATTAATTGGATATGCCCACATTTAAGACTGACCACTGCAGATTTAAAGCTTCTGTTTGATTGCTTAAAGGGCGATCCTGATCCCAGTTCTAAGAGAAAATTGACTAGTTAGCCAGAGTCGACTCTTGTTAAAGTGGATGAGGCTTTAAATGATCAGTTAATTAGGATGAATATTACCAGAGGATGGGATTTAATTATTCTCAGAATTATTCACGGAACATATACCTACAGGATTCATGTGGCAAGAAGGCCCATTGGAATGGCTCCATCTACCAGTGACCCCAAGAAAAATAGTTTTGTCTTATCCCAGCTTGGTGGCACAATTAATTATAAAAGGTAGAAAAAGAAGTGTGTAACTTTTTGGAAAGGAAATAGCAAATATGAAGTGAAGTGAAGTCGCTCACTTGTGTCCGACTCTTTGTGACCCCATGGGCTATAGCCTACCTCCACCAGATTCTCCAGGCAAGAGTACTGGAGTGGGTTGCCATTTTCTTCTCCTGGGGATCTTCCTGACCCAGGAATCGAACCCAGGTCTCCAACATTCCAAGCAGATGCTTTAACCTCTGAGCCACCAGGGAAGCCCATTTAATAATGATCAACTGCAATTTCTTTTACAAAATAGTGGTGACTGGCAAGTTGCCCTGATAGATTTCAGGGGTCAAATTTTGTTTCATTTGCCCTCAAGCCCCCTTTTTCATTTTTTGAAAACACATTCTGTGATTTTTTTTAGAGGAAATTTTCTATTTAAACTTTGGAAAGGGCAATTTTAGTTTTCATAGATGGTTCCTCTAATGATAAAGCAGTCATAATTATTAATGGAAAATCCCNGCAATGGTCCTTAACAGCTGAAAAGCTGCAGGCAGCTGAGGATTTAATTATGGAGCAACTGGCAGCCGGCCATATAGAGCCTTCTAATAGCCCCTGGAATACTCCTATTTTTGTCGTTAAGAAGAAATTAGGAAAATGGAGATTGTTACAAGATTTGAGAGCTATAAACACAACTATGGAAGACATGGGGACCCTTCAGCCGGGTCTCCCTTCCCCAGTAGCTGTGCCCTTTCAATATAATGTGATAGTTATAGATCTATAGGATTGTTTCTTTACCATCCCTCTGGCTGTTCAGGATTGTAAAAGGTTTGCTTTCAGTCTTCCTTCAGCTAATTTTAAACAGCCTTATAGAAGGTTTCAATGGAAGGTTTTGCCTCAGGGAATGAAAAACAGCCACACTTGTGTCAGAAATTTGTGGATCAAGCTGTGCAGAATGTTAGAGGAAAGTATAAAGATCTATATTTGATACATTATATGAATGATATTTTGGCTGCCCATAAGGATAGAACCTTGTTGCAACAAATCTTATCTGAACTGATCAAGGCCTTGGAAGACGGGTTTAAAGATAGCTCCAGATAAGGTACAAGTAAATTCTCCTTTTTCTTATTTTGGTGAGGTGAGGTGAGGTTAAGGTGAGGTGAAGTCGCCCATTTGTGTTTGACTCTTTGCGACCCCATGGACTGTAGCCCACCAGACTCCTCCGTCCATGGGATTTTCCAGGCAAGAATACTGGAGTGGGTTGCCATTTCCTTCTCCAGGGGGTCTTCCCGACCCAGGGATGGAACCCAGGTCTCCCACATTGGAGGCAGACGCTTTAACGTCCGAGCCACCAGGGAGGGTATTAAATACCCATACTGTGAGTCATGCCCTTTTGCAGCTGCGGAGAGATTGTGATCGTTTACTAACTTTAAATGATTTCCAGAAATTATTAGGGGATATTAATTGGATATGCCCACATTTAAGACTGACCACTGCAGATTTAAAGCTTCTGTTTGATTGCTTAAAGGGCGATCCTGATCCCAGTTCTAAGAGAAAATTGACTAGTTAGCCAGAGTCGACTCTTGTTAAAGTGGATGAGGCTTTAAATGATCAGTTAATTAGGATGAATATTACCAGAGGATGGGATTTAATTATTCTCAGAATTATTCACGGAACATATACCTACAGGATTCATGTGGCAAGAAGGCCCATTGGAATGGCTCCATCTACCAGTGACCCCAAGAAAAATAGTTTTGTCTTATCCCAGCTTGGTGGCACAATTAATTATAAAAGGTAGAAAAAGAAGTGTGTAACTTTTTGGAAAGGAAATAGCAAATATGAAGTGAAGTGAAGTCGCTCACTTGTGTCCGACTCTTTGTGACCCCATGGGCTATAGCCTACCTCCACCAGATTCTCCAGGCAAGAGTACTGGAGTGGGTTGCCATTTTCTTCTCCTGGGGATCTTCCTGACCCAGGAATCGAACCCAGGTCTCCAACATTCCAAGCAGATGCTTTAACCTCTGAGCCACCAGGGAAGCCCATTTAATAATGATCAACTGCAATTTCTTTTACAAAATAGTGGTGACTGGCAAGTTGCCCTGATAGATTTCAGGGGTCAAATTTTGTTTCATTTGCCCTCAAGCCCCCTTTTTCATTTTTTGTAAACACATTCTGTGATTTTTTTTAGAGGAAATTTTCTATTTAAACTTTGGAAAGGGCAATTTTAGTTTTCATAGATGGTTCCTCTAATGATAAAGCAGTCATAATTATTAATGGAAAATCCCATGTCCAGGTAACGGAAGAGACATCTGCCCAGAGAGCCGGGTTAAGAGTGGTTATTTGGGCTTTTAAACTTTTGGGAGACTGTACCTTCAATCTTTTGACTGACTCCCTATGTATTGTAGGGTTGTTTCCTCATATTGAGATTGCTAATATTCCAGAAAATAAGACTATCATCTTCTCCTTGTTATCTGATTTACAGAAGGAGATTAAGCACAGAGAGAAATATTTTGCAGGACATATTGGAGCCCATTCATGCTGGCCCGGCCTTTACATGAAGGAAATGCTTTGGCAGATGCATTAACTAAATTAATTGCTTTAAACTTACATGAAAAGATTGACAAGGCCAAAAATTCTCACAAAATTCACCGTCAAAATGCAGCTGGTTTAAGGTATGAATTTCATATCCCTAGGGAGGCAGCTAGAAAAATAGTTAAGTTATTTCCAAATTGCCCAGCGTCTCTACCATTGGGAGTAAATCCCCGAGGCCTTAGGCCTAATGCTCTCTGGCAAATGGATATAACTCATATCCCGGCCTTTGGAAAACTGTCCTTTGTGCATGTTACCATGGATACTTTTTCTCATGTTATTACAGCCTCTGCTAGATCAGGTGAAGCAACAAAAGTTGTAATTCAGCACTTGTTTCAATGTTTTTCCCAAATAGGACTCCCTGAACAGATAAAAACAGATAATGCCCCAGCTTATACTTCTGCTGCTTTTAAGAAATTTTGTCAACAATTTTCTATAGTGCATTCAACAAGAATACCTTATAATCCCCAAGGCCAAGCCATAGTAGAAAGAGTGCACAAGACTTTAAAAAATCAGATAGCTAAATTAAGGCAAGGAGAATTTAAGTGTTCCTCTCCACATCATGTTCTACACCATGCTTTGTTTGTAATTAATCATTTAAACATGGACACAGGGGCAGACTGCAATGATGAAACGCTGGATTCCTGAAGAGGCTATGGCCTGGCCCCTGGTCAAGTGGAAAGACTTCCTTATCAGAGAGTGGAAAGGGCCAGATGTGCTGCTAACTTGCAGGAGAGGATATGCTTGTGTGTTTCAACAGGATTCCACTTCTGTTTGAGTTCCTGACAGATTAATTTGACATGTCCAGTCCCATGAGTTCTCCAAGATCATGAAGACCCCTGAGGTCACTGAGATCCCTGGAGTCCTGGAGTCCAGGACAGAGGGAAGATGGGGAGATCAGAAGCTCATTGAGTTCAGACCTGAGGGAGCCAAGGAGAAGCTGAAGGGCGAGAGATCCTTCACCTGAGGCTTCACCTGGTGCTTCAGGAGAGACATGCTGATCGAGTCCAAACATATTCTGCTCCACCTCGTCACCGTCATCGTACTCAGGCAACTACCTCCAGCATGGTGCCAACATGGAGCCAGCTGAAGCAACTTGCTCAACAGGCTGAAGAATTAATAGAAAGGGGGAGACATGAGGCCACGCCTATGGTAATGTTTGTGGCTATGCTTGCTGTGCTGGCTTGTCAGCCGAGGCCCTCCAGAGCAGAAAAAGTTCATTGGGCCTATTTATCTAATCTACCTTCATTTCAGCCTGTTGACTGGATGACTGAGCCCATTTGTGTTTTTGTCAATGATACTCATTCTTTTGGGCAGGGCTTCCATCTATCATAATAATGCTAAAAGCAGTGGTCAGCGCTCCCTTCAATTTTTCAGGCATGTCTGTTTATACACCTATTTGCTTTGCCATACCTTCCTCCTTACAAGGATCAGCTCCGGTTTTGAATGGATGTGTTAGCACTTCCTTGAAAGGCATGCTTACTGATTCTCAGAGAAGCAATGGCAAGAGAGACTTTTGGTCCTTACAGCTGCTGATGCTGGGGGCGCAAGAAAAACTATATGATTCCATAAGACAGGCAGCCCCTCATTTAAAGGACTTTCTGGGCTGTGCACTCCCCCCTCCAGATTCTGATGAACAAGGACTACAGGCCTGGGAACGCATAAGCAGAATTTCTGGCTTTCCTCGTTGAAAAGAATGCATGTATGCCCTAAACTTATCTATTCCCATTGTTGCCACCAGACATTTTCTGACTGAACTACATTTGGATCAATGTATGAACTTGATTTTTGAAGAATCGTATAGATCCATATCGGAGAAGGCAATGGCAACCCACTCCAATACTTTTGTCCTGGAAAATCCCATGGACAGAGGAGCCTGGTAGACTGCAGTCCATAGGGTTGCTAAGAGGCAGACATGACTGAACGACTTCACTTTCACTTTTCACTTTCATGCACTGGAGAAGGAAATGGCAACCCACTCCAGTGACCTTGCCTAGAGAATCTCAGGGATGGGGAGCCTGGTGGGCTGCCATCTGTGGGGTCGCACAGAATCAGACATGACTGAAGCAACTTAGCAGCAGCATAGATCCATATGAAATGATTCATTCATCCCTTATCCTTTAGCAATTACTAGGTGGCATGTTAATGAATGGGTTCCTCCTTTAGTGAGTTTCGATGGAACAGATCCCACGCAGCCTGAATTATGGAGAGCACTGGCTGCTATGGCACCTGTGACTTTACATAGACATTTAAAAGAACAAAGATATATTGTATGGGTCTGCGTACATTCTCCTTATGCCTTTTTGTTGGCCAGAAATCAGAATGATTTGGGAGTTTAAAGGAGAAACTGTTTATAATGTCAAATGTGTGAATTGTTTTATATCAAATTGTGTTGATAGGAATGATTATAGTAATTATAAGGGTGTGATGATTGTAAAGCAACCACCATATTTGATGGTTCCTGTAAAATTAGAGGGACAATGGTTTGATGATTATGCATTGAAAGTTTTGTATGAATTTAATGGCTGAATTTCTTGACCTAAGAGATTAGTTGAAGCTCTGATTGTGGGATAACTGCCTTGATTGCCATAATTGCTTCAGTTATGGTTTCTGCTGTTGTACCATGAAAAGAAGTGCATACTGCCTCATTTGTCGATCAGCAGTCCAAAAATGTCTCCGTAGCTCTTACTACATGGGAAATTATAGATAGGAAAATAGAAAACAAGATCAATGCTTTAGAAGAAGCAGTCCTGCTTATAGAGCAAGAAAGTACAAATTTAAAAATTAAGTTGTTTCTAAGATGCCATGCTGAATTTAAATGGATATGCATTACCCCTCTACAAGTGAATGATTCGTACATTCTTGGGAACGCATTAGTTCAGTTCAGTTCAGTTGCTCGGTCGTGTCTGACTCTTTGCAACCCCATGAATCACAGCAGGCCAGGCCTCTCTGTCCATCGCCAACTCCCGGAGTTCACTCAGACTCATGTCCATCGAGTCAGTGATGCCATCCAGCCATCTCATCCTCGGTCATCCCCTTCTCCTCCTGCCCCCAATCCTTCCCAGCTTCAGAGTCTTTTCCAATGAGTCAACTCTTCACATGATGTGGCCAAAGTACTGGAGCTTCAGCTTTAGCATCATTCCTTCCAAAGAAATTCCAGGGCTGATCTCCTTCAGAATGGACTGGTTGGATCTCCTTGCAGTCCAAGGGATTCTCAAGAGTCTTCTCCAACACCACAGTTCAAAAGCATCAATTCTTCAGTGTTCAGCCTTCTTCACAGTCCAACTCTCACATCCATACATGACTACTGGAAAAACCATAGTCTTGACTGGACGGACCTTAGTCGGCAAAGTAATGTCTCTGCTTTTGAATATGCCATCTAGGTTGCTTGTTACTTTTCTTCCAAGGAGTGTCTTTTAATTTCATGGCTGCCATCACCATCTGCAGTGATTTTGGAGTCCCCCAAAATAAAGTCTGACACTGTTTCCACTGTTTCCCCATTTCCCATGAAGTGATGGGACCAGATGCCATGATCTTCATTTTCTGAATGTTGAGGTTTAAGCAAACTTTTTCACTCTCCACTTTCACTTTCATAAAGAGGTTTTCTAGTTTCTCTTCACTTTCTGCCATAAATGTGGTGTCATCTGCATATATTTTAGGCATCTGGAATCATTCAGATTTTAGTATTGATAGTTCTAAGTTACATCAGATATTGAGAGTATGAAGCAGGTAGAGTCTGACTTTTCCTCTCAATGGCTTTCTAATTCTCTTTTAAAAAATCTGGAGGGATATCTTTCCTATGGATCCTTTTTTTACAATAATGACTAATACAGCCATATGCTTATGCTTATTGATTCCGATTTGTGTATTAGCCCCGTGCCTTTTCAGAATACTAAATTGAAGTGTTTCTGCTTTATCTACTGAGTTTCATACTTATGCTCTACAAAATAAGAAAGGGGGAGATGTCAGGAGCCACACTAGGCATTACTGAGAAAATGGAGGCATGGCCCCAAACCCTTCTCTTCATCCGACGGGCACGGTCCCGGGATGAAGGAGTTAGGTCTTGTGATTCTGACTTGTTTCTTCCTTTCTTTGGTTGAGTTGGCTGGAAAGAATGTTAAGGTGCTTATTGTTCTTGAGAGAAGCATGAGAAAGCACAAAGCCTTCTGCAGTTGTGCCCAGAAAATAATCTATAAAGTAGCAAGTGACATTTGTTCAAAGATCTTTACAAAAATTGTTCCAGAATGAGCATGTAGGCAGCAATTGAGGCCATGGGAAAGACTGTTATCTGAGACCTGTTTGTGAGGGGAATGTTTATGGCAAAAGAAGTTTGCTGAGCTTAGGGTTTAGCAATAATTAAGAATAGCTAGAAGCCTTTTTAGGAGATGATAAACTTAGGATGCTAGGGACAAACAGGATTTAGAAAGATAAGAAATAAACTGAAGAATGTGGTATGCAGCCCAGACATAACCATCAGTTACAAAGTAATCACAAGTTAAGTAGAGGACACATAAGAGAAAGTAAATAGATAGTAAAGCTGATTCTGAGAGAATCACTGAAGCAGGAACTCTGTTTGAAAGGCAACAGTGATTTCTGGAGACAATAAATCTGGGTGGGGGGGAACTGAAAATGTCAAACCTCTGACCTAATGCTTTTGTCAAAGTATAAAAGAAGATCTGAAGCTTGAAATAAACATGTAGTCCCACACTTTGAGTCAGAGGCTACATCTTTATCTGCTGACACCGCTCATCCCTTCAGGCTGATTCCCTGGCTGTTGGAGCTGGACTTTGGCACTAAAAGACAAGAAAGGGAAAAGCCCATGAAAACAGAACAAAGGAAGGTCCGAAGACCAGAGTGAGGACCTCAGGTAGAATAAACAGCACTCTCGGCTAGCCCAATTTACATAGGGCAGGCCTAGGGGAAGGAAATAAAACATATGAAAAGGGGACCCAAAGGGACACGTCTTTTGGGTTGGCATGCCCTCACTCCTCAAGAATGTATTTTCCTTTATTATCTAAATAAAACTGGGCTGTGACACAGAGCTGTAACTCTGTCTGAGAGTTGTGACTCGTCGAGGGCTTTAATGTCCATCACTTCATATGTTTGTTGTGATGAGACAGAACCGAGGAGATTAAACACTCCCCTGACACATCCATGTTGTGGGAAATGGCAAGCTTTCATTCTTTTTTTGTGGTGGAGCAATATTTCATTATAACTTATATATGTGTACATATATTGTATATACATGCATATATATATGTATATATACACACACAGATGGATATATATGTCACATCTTCTTTATCCATTCATCTATTATGGACACTTAAGTTGCTTCCGTTTTCAGTATCATCAGTAGATTGCCTATTGGTCCTTAAGAAGTATTTCATGAGAATTGAGCAAGGAATGTGTAATTATATCACTGGGAAGTTTTGGGGACTTAAAAGATAATGCATGCATAAATATGTACACATGGAAATTCTTAGGTATTGATAACTTGATCAGAGAGATTAGATTAAAACATCTTATCTATTTTACATAACTTCTTCTACCCAGAAGCTACTGGTAGAAAGAGCACAAGTAGTTGAAATGGAGTTCTTTCTCATGATAATTAGTCTTTGAAAATTGATTTGAATTTTGAAAACAACACTAAGCTTGATGGTGCAGTTATTCATTTTGGTATACTGTCTCTGAAAGTTTCTCTGCCTTTCAATGTAATTCTTTTTAAAAGGCATAAAACATAAGATGAAAATTAAAAAAAAGGAAAATTATAAATTTTAAGAACACTATTCTCATATGACATTTTGTTTAATCTTTTGTAGTATTTCCCACTGTAAATGAATATATATATTAATATATTTTGAGTTATAATGTACCTTGTTGTATAGCCTCATTTCTGTACTTTAAATACCTGTGAATGTTTTGATTCTGTAAATGTAGTTCTCAAAATGGTTCTTATTCTTAATGACTTAAGTTTCCACAAGCAAACTGTACCATCAATCTTTCAGTGAATATTTATTGTTAAACATTAATGTTAATTTCAAGTTGTGCTATTAGAATTAATCTTGCACTAAATATAAAAATGTGTATTCTAGTATTTACATATGTAATTAACATTAATTGATATTTAATTGAGATTAAATATTTAATATTTTTCTTAACAGAAAAAGATAATCCCATTGTAAATCAGCTGAGTTTTATGAATTTTAATCCAATATGTTAGGTCAAGAAATCTTTATTTTCAACCTGTGACTAGTACTTAAATATTCACAGAGTTAATTTAATTTCAATATTTGAGTAGTATATGCTTCTTAGAATATATAAGGGCTTCCCTGGTGGCTCAGAGGGTAAAGCATCTGCCTGCAATGCAGGAGACCTGGGTTCAATCCCTGGGTCAGGAAGATCCCCTGGAGAAGGAAATGGCAACCCACTCCAGTACTCTTGCCTGGAAAATCCCATGGACAGAAAAGCCTGGTAGACTATAGTCCATGGGACCACAAAGAGCTGGACATGACTGAGTGACTTCACAATATGTAAAGACCAAAAATAATATGGAATATTCTATTTCTATTCTTCTTCCTCTTCTAGATCACTCAAACAGAGAGAGAGAGGGATTCTGACTGTGGCATCTTTAATGCTTATTTTAATAATTTTTTGGTGAATGAATGCTAAAGATATCAGGTAAGTCTTTGACATGATACCATATTATCTCTTAGGGCTTATTCTGCCTTTTCCATTAATGCCTTGCCTCTGTATGCTATCCTAATATTCTAGTATGAGTTACTTCCTTCAAGGGTATGATAAGGCAATAGATTTTCCATTAGGTTTGTAGGTTTGTTTTTTAAAAACTTCATTTTATTTCATCTACACCACTGAAAATGGCTTAAAGAATTTCTACTCATGGTCTTTCTGAGTGGAAAGTTTTTACTAGTTTTGCTGAAAATGCTTCTTCTGGCAACTCAGTCATGTCTTGATTTCCTTCCTGTCTGATGTCTTTTCCAAGAACTTTCTATACTTACCTCAAATACTTTACAAAACTGCTGATATTATTTGGCCAACCAAATGAATAATGTGTGTATTTACTTGTTATGACCTAAGTCTTTGTGTCTATGCAAAAAACGAAATTGTGGTGCTTTTATGGACTATCAACCTAAACAATCTTAGGAGGCAATAATCAAGCAAATGGTATTTATTTGGGTCAGATCATAGTTGCGGGGTGCACATAGATTCAGGTAGGAATCCAAAGAACACACTTCTAGGGAGTA
Source organism: Neotragus moschatus (assembly GCA_006410615.1). Lineage (NCBI taxonomy): Eukaryota > Metazoa > Chordata > Mammalia > Artiodactyla > Bovidae > Neotragus > Neotragus moschatus. The sequence goes on along the minus strand of SJYA01000231.1, from coordinate 1,225,504 downwards.
AAATCTGGAGATTTTTAAAGCAAAAAAGGGAGGTTTACATGACAAAGAATCTGAATTGGAGTTGAAGGCAGAGCTAATTCTTGGCTAGTGGTGATTGAGAGCTAAGGCTATCACTGTTCGTCTTAGTTGCTCAGTTTTGTCAACGTTCCTACACTATGGACTGTAGCCCTCCAGACTCCTCTGTCAGTGGGATTCCCCAGGCAAGAATACCAGAGAAGATTGCCATTTCCTTCTCCAGGAGATCTTCCTGACACTGGAATCGAACACAAGTTTCCTGCATCTCCGGTACAAGCAGGCAGATTCTTTGCCATCTGAGTCACTAGGGAAGCCCAAGGTCTCTAAACAACTTACTAAATCTTTATTTCCTTTTTGAACATAATTGTCATGATGGCAAGCTTATCTCACTGATGATTTTGCCTGTAGATTCACATTAATGTGAAGATAACACTTTGGCAAGTTNGAGTCCCCCAAAATAAAGTCTGACACTGTTTCCACTGTTTCCCCATTTCCCATGAAGTGATGGGACCAGATGCCATGATCTTCATTTTCTGAATGTTGAGGTTTAAGCAAACTTTTTCACTCTCCACTTTCACTTTCATAAAGAGGTTTTCTAGTTTCTCTTCACTTTCTGCCATAAATGTGGTGTCATCTGCATATATTTTAGGCATCTGGAATCATTCAGATTTTAGTATTGATAGTTCTAAGTTACATCAGATATTGAGAGTATGAAGCAGGTAGAGTCTGACTTTTCCTCTCAATGGCTTTCTAATTCTCTTTTAAAAAATCTGGAGGGATATCTTTCCTATGGATCCTTTTTTTACAATAATGACTAATACAGCCATATGCTTATGCTTATTGATTCCGATTTGTGTATTAGCCCCGTGCCTTTTCAGAATACTAAATTGAAGTGTTTCTGCTTTATCTACTGAGTTTCATACTTATGCTCTACAAAATAAGAAAGGGGGAGATGTCAGGAGCCACACTAGGCATTACTGAGAAAATGGAGGCATGGCCCCAAACCCTTCTCTTCATCCGACGGGCACGGTCCCGGGATGAAGGAGTTAGGTCTTGTGATTCTGACTTGTTTCTTCCTTTCTTTGGTTGAGTTGGCTGGAAAGAATGTTAAGGTGCTTATTGTTCTTGAGAGAAGCATGAGAAAGCACAAAGCCTTCTGCAGTTGTGCCCAGAAAATAATCTATAAAGTAGCAAGTGACATTTGTTCAAAGATCTTTACAAAAATTGTTCCAGAATGAGCATGTAGGCAGCAATTGAGGCCATGGGAAAGACTGTTATCTGAGACCTGTTTGTGAGGGGAATGTTTATGGCAAAAGAAGTTTGCTGAGCTTAGGGTTTAGCAATAATTAAGAATAGCTAGAAGCCTTTTTAGGAGATGATAAACTTAGGATGCTAGGGACAAACAGGATTTAGAAAGATAAGAAATAAACTGAAGAATGTGGTATGCAGCCCAGACATAACCATCAGTTACAAAGTAATCACAAGTTAAGTAGAGGACACATAAGAGAAAGTAAATAGATAGTAAAGCTGATTCTGAGAGAATCACTGAAGCAGGAACTCTGTTTGAAAGGCAACAGTGATTTCTGGAGACAATAAATCTGGGTGGGGGGGAACTGAAAATGTCAAACCTCTGACCTAATGCTTTTGTCAAAGTATAAAAGAAGATCTGAAGCTTGAAATAAACATGTAGTCCCACACTTTGAGTCAGAGGCTACATCTTTATCTGCTGACACCGCTCATCCCTTCAGGCTGATTCCCTGGCTGTTGGAGCTGGACTTTGGCACTAAAAGACAAGAAAGGGAAAAGCCCATGAAAACAGAACAAAGGAAGGTCCGAAGACCAGAGTGAGGACCTCAGGTAGAATAAACAGCACTCTCGGCTAGCCCAATTTACATAGGGCAGGCCTAGGGGAAGGAAATAAAACATATGAAAAGGGGACCCAAAGGGACACGTCTTTTGGGTTGGCATGCCCTCACTCCTCAAGAATGTATTTTCCTTTATTATCTAAATAAAACTGGGCTGTGACACAGAGCTGTAACTCTGTCTGAGAGTTGTGACTCGTCGAGGGCTTTAATGTCCATCACTTCATATGTTTGTTGTGATGAGACAGAACCGAGGAGATTAAACACTCCCCTGACACATCCATGTTGTGGGAAATGGCAAGCTTTCATTCTTTTTTTGTGGTGGAGCAATATTTCATTATAACTTATATATGTGTACATATATTGTATATACATGCATATATATATGTATATATACACACACAGATGGATATATATGTCACATCTTCTTTATCCATTCATCTATTATGGACACTTAAGTTGCTTCCGTTTTCAGTATCATCAGTAGATTGCCTATTGGTCCTTAAGAAGTATTTCATGAGAATTGAGCAAGGAATGTGTAATTATATCACTGGGAAGTTTTGGGGACTTAAAAGATAATGCATGCATAAATATGTACACATGGAAATTCTTAGGTATTGATAACTTGATCAGAGAGATTAGATTAAAACATCTTATCTATTTTACATAACTTCTTCTACCCAGAAGCTACTGGTAGAAAGAGCACAAGTAGTTGAAATGGAGTTCTTTCTCATGATAATTAGTCTTTGAAAATTGATTTGAATTTTGAAAACAACACTAAGCTTGATGGTGCAGTTATTCATTTTGGTATACTGTCTCTGAAAGTTTCTCTGCCTTTCAATGTAATTCTTTTTAAAAGGCATAAAACATAAGATGAAAATTAAAAAAAAGGAAAATTATAAATTTTAAGAACACTATTCTCATATGACATTTTGTTTAATCTTTTGTAGTATTTCCCACTGTAAATGAATATATATATTAATATATTTTGAGTTATAATGTACCTTGTTGTATAGCCTCATTTCTGTACTTTAAATACCTGTGAATGTTTTGATTCTGTAAATGTAGTTCTCAAAATGGTTCTTATTCTTAATGACTTAAGTTTCCACAAGCAAACTGTACCATCAATCTTTCAGTGAATATTTATTGTTAAACATTAATGTTAATTTCAAGTTGTGCTATTAGAATTAATCTTGCACTAAATATAAAAATGTGTATTCTAGTATTTACATATGTAATTAACATTAATTGATATTTAATTGAGATTAAATATTTAATATTTTTCTTAACAGAAAAAGATAATCCCATTGTAAATCAGCTGAGTTTTATGAATTTTAATCCAATATGTTAGGTCAAGAAATCTTTATTTTCAACCTGTGACTAGTACTTAAATATTCACAGAGTTAATTTAATTTCAATATTTGAGTAGTATATGCTTCTTAGAATATATAAGGGCTTCCCTGGTGGCTCAGAGGGTAAAGCATCTGCCTGCAATGCAGGAGACCTGGGTTCAATCCCTGGGTCAGGAAGATCCCCTGGAGAAGGAAATGGCAACCCACTCCAGTACTCTTGCCTGGAAAATCCCATGGACAGAAAAGCCTGGTAGACTATAGTCCATGGGACCACAAAGAGCTGGACATGACTGAGTGACTTCACAATATGTAAAGACCAAAAATAATATGGAATATTCTATTTCTATTCTTCTTCCTCTTCTAGATCACTCAAACAGAGAGAGAGAGGGATTCTGACTGTGGCATCTTTAATGCTTATTTTAATAATTTTTTGGTGAATGAATGCTAAAGATATCAGGTAAGTCTTTGACATGATACCATATTATCTCTTAGGGCTTATTCTGCCTTTTCCATTAATGCCTTGCCTCTGTATGCTATCCTAATATTCTAGTATGAGTTACTTCCTTCAAGGGTATGATAAGGCAATAGATTTTCCATTAGGTTTGTAGGTTTGTTTTTTAAAAACTTCATTTTATTTCATCTACACCACTGAAAATGGCTTAAAGAATTTCTACTCATGGTCTTTCTGAGTGGAAAGTTTTTACTAGTTTTGCTGAAAATGCTTCTTCTGGCAACTCAGTCATGTCTTGATTTCCTTCCTGTCTGATGTCTTTTCCAAGAACTTTCTATACTTACCTCAAATACTTTACAAAACTGCTGATATTATTTGGCCAACCAAATGAATAATGTGTGTATTTACTTGTTATGACCTAAGTCTTTGTGTCTATGCAAAAAACGAAATTGTGGTGCTTTTATGGACTATCAACCTAAACAATCTTAGGAGGCAATAATCAAGCAAATGGTATTTATTTGGGTCAGATCATAGTTGCGGGGTGCACATAGATTCAGGTAGGAATCCAAAGAACACACTTCTAGGGAGTAAAATCTGGAGATTTTTAAAGCAAAAAAGGGAGGTTTACATGACAAAGAATCTGAATTGGAGTTGAAGGCAGAGCTAATTCTTGGCTAGTGGTGATTGAGAGCTAAGGCTATCACTGTTCGTCTTAGTTGCTCAGTTTTGTCAACGTTCCTACACTATGGACTGTAGCCCTCCAGACTCCTCTGTCAGTGGGATTCCCCAGGCAAGAATACCAGAGAAGATTGCCATTTCCTTCTCCAGGAGATCTTCCTGACACTGGAATCGAACACAAGTTTCCTGCATCTCCGGTACAAGCAGGCAGATTCTTTGCCATCTGAGTCACTAGGGAAGCCCAAGGTCTCTAAACAACTTACTAAATCTTTATTTCCTTTTTGAACATAATTGTCATGATGGCAAGCTTATCTCACTGATGATTTTGCCTGTAGATTCACATTAATGTGAAGATAACACTTTGGCAAGTTTCTTGACATATCCTAATGCATTTCACCTTAACATTCACATAGTTGGTTTATTTTTTATTTGAATTTCACATCAGTTCAGTTCAGTTCAGTTGCTCAATCATGTTCAGCTCTTTGCGACCTCATGAATCGCAGCACACCAGTCCTCCCTGTCCATCACCAATCCTGGAGTTCACTCAAACTCACGTCCATCGAGTCGGTGATGCCATCCAGCCATCTCATCCTCTGTCGTCCCCTTCTCCTCCTGCCTCCAATCCCTCCAAGCATCAGAGTCTTTTCCAATGAGTCAACTCTTTGCATGAAGTGGCCAAAGTACTAGAGTTTCAGCTTCAGCATCATTCCTTCCAAAGAACACCCAGGACTGATCTGCTTTAGGATGGACTGGTTGGATCTCCTTGCAGTCCAAGTGACTCTCAAGCATCTTCTCCAACACCACAGTTGAAAAGCATCAATTCTTCAGTGCTCAGCCTTCTTCACAGTTCAACTCTCATATCCATACATGACCACTGGAAAAACCATAGCCTTGACTAGATGGACCTTTGTTGACAAAGTAATATCTCTCCTTTTGAATATGGTATCTAGGTTGGTCATAACTTTTCTTTCAAGGAGTAAGCAAATTTCACATATACTCTCAAAAGTGGTTATCTCTGCATAACTTTGCTGAGGAAATAGCAAGTTGTTGTTGTTTTTACCTAAACAGAAAAAGTTAATAGTATCTAGGCTGGCCTGTAAGTCAGAGGCTGCTTTTCCCTTTTTTACATGTCATTGACCAAAATTAAGTGCAGAGTACTTCGTGGGGCTGTTGTTCTTTCCCCTTCTCCAGATTGAAACTAATATCCTATTTCTATTATTTTACATTACTTTTTCCTTTTTTGAACTATGTGCAAATTTGTAAATGCCATGTCGACCCTCATGTCTCATTTACTTTACTGATACTATGTGTATGAAATTTATAATTGTTGTGTGTAGCAGAAGTTTGTCAATTTACATTTTGAAATAGTATTTTATTATATTAATATAGCCAAATATATTTATTCTACTGTTTGTAAATAATTGATGGTTTCTAATATTTGAGTATTTATGAATAATACTGTTCTAAACATTTTGCACATGTTTTGTGGTTTTAATTTATGTTGTACATATATCTAGAAGTATTATTGCTTATATTTGGATGTACATATGTTCAGCTTTAGTTTGTTTTGTTTTTGTTATTTAGTTATTAAGTCATGTTCAACTCTTTTGTGACCCTATGGATTTTAGCCTGCCAAGTTTCTCTGTTCATGGGATTTCCCAGACAAGAATACTAGAGTGAGTTGCCATTTTATTCTCCAGGGGATCAGGGATCGAACTTGTGTATCCTGCATTGTGGGTGGAATCTTAACCACTGAGCAACCAGCTTTAGTAAATCCTGTCAAACAGTTCTCTATAATAAGTGTAAAAATTCACATTGTTAAAGGACTCAGAAAACTTGCCAGGACATCCCAACGTGTACATCAATTTAGGATATCACTGTAGGATATTTCCCTTTGGAAAAGAGGCAGGTGTCTTTCTGGCTTTTAGATGAATAATTGGACTTTGTAGAAATTGAATGTAAGAGAAAAAGAGTATAGATATGTCTGTGTTGTGTGTGTAGTGTGTGTGTGTGTCTGTGTGCAGAGGTGTGCATTTGCATAGATAAGAGGCCAAATTTAGTTGAGAAAATCAGGTTTGTCTAGGCTCTTTATTCACTGCAAACCGTTTCAATACCTTCAGCTTAGTTACAACAGTGTGCTCTTCAGCATTATCCCAATGTGTACATTTAATTAAGATTGGTAATCTTTTCTTGGAAAGTTTGAATTGGAGCTGATGTATGTTTTGGAGTTATTTAAATAGCAGTTTCAAGCCAGCTGAAATAAAAATAGTAAATTGGAAGATATGCTGAAAAAAAATTGCTGATGCTGCAGCTCAAAGGCAAAAGAGTATGGAAAAGGATAAAAGAGAGATTAACAATTAAAAGGTGCAGATTAAGCTAGTGTAAAATAGATCATAGTAGATTTTCAGGAAAGAACAGAGAAAGTAAAGAAAGCTGTCATTTGAAGCAATAGTAAACCAGAACTTTACAAAGTATTTGAAAAAATAAAACTTCAAATGCACTTAAGACCAGTAAATTGCCAAAAATACAAATAATATATCTACCTTCAGGTATATTGTATTGAAACATCAATGATCTCAATAGTATCAAAAACAAAGAAAAGATCTTACACCTCACCAGAGAAAAGAAAACAGCAATTAAACTGACAACATTACTTTCACTGGCAAATATGAAGTCAGAAAAAAGAGGAGTAATGTCTTCAAAGCACTGAGATAAACTGCAAAACTATCTTTAAAAAATGGAAGAAAAGAACACTACATACTGGTAAACAAAACCTGAGCAATTTTAACTGTAACAGCCCTTAGCTATGATAAATTCTAAAAAATGTCTTTGGAGAAACACAAATGATTCTAGAAGCAAGTTGCAAATTTCAATAATAAATATAAACAAATAATAATAAATACTGAGGTAAATCTAAACACTGTTTTCTACTGTGCAGTGTTACAGTTAAAAGCATGTTATGTGCCTAAACAGTATGATTTTCAAGTCACCACTGGTGCTCATTAAATGATTAACATGAGTAAAGTTATTTACCTAATCTGTATCTCAACTTATTCACTAGTATAATGAAGGTTAATAATAGCTTATCCTAGAGTTTTGTGAAGATTAAATCAGTGAATGGACTACAGCATATGACTGATGTATAGAAAATTCAATATGTGTTAGATACTGATATTACTGTAACTACTACTTTATAGAAATTATAATATTATGTGTAATATTTTTAAAAGAGCTTAAATATTAGAAATGAATCACAAATAAACTGAGAAAAAGGGTTTGAAATAAAATGTTTTAAGGCCATTTTACTTTGGGGAGGATGAAAGTTAACTATAGATTTTACAAGGTATTTATTATAAATTTTAAAATAATTGTCAATACAAGTTTGTATAATGGCAAAAGAAGTAGAGAAATAAAGATAGAATAAAAACAAACAACTATCACTGAATTATTTTTATTTTATTTTGTAATTTATTTGAATGTTTTATTGAAGTTACAGGTGTACAGTTTTTAAAAGTTATACTTCATTTAAAGTCATTATAAAATTTTGCCTATGTTCTCTTTGTTGTACAATATATCCTTGTAGCTTGTTTTATATATAATGGTTTGTACCTCTCAATCTCTACCCTTATATGCCCCTCTATCCTTCCTTTTTCCCACCAGTAACCACTAGAAATTTTCTCTATTTCTGAGAGTTTTCTTCTTTTTCACAACATCCAGTAGGTTGTTGTATTGATTAGATTCTACATACAAGTGATATACCAAGTCCATCCCTGTTGTTGTATATGACATTCTTTTTTTATGGCTTAGTAATATCATGTTATACACACACACATATACACATATGTATGTATGTGTGTGTGTATACATATACACACACATGTATGTATGCAAGCTTAGTCACTTTAGTTGTGTCTATGTGCAACCCTATGGAATAGAGCCCTCCAGGCTCCTCTGTCCATGGGATTCTCCAGGTGGAGAGAACACTAGAGTGGGTTGCCCTGCCCTCCTCCAGGGGATTTTCCCTACCCAGGGATTGAACCTGTGTCTCTCACATCTCCTAAATTGGCAAATGTGAACATTGAGGTGCATATATCTTTTCAAGTTAGTGTGTGGTTTGTTTTTTTTTTTTTTTTAGATATATACCCAGGAGTAGAATTGCTAGGTCATATGGTAGTTCTATTTTTTTTTTTTTTTGAGAACCCTCCATACTGTTTTCCATAATAGTTGTACTAGTTTACATTACCACAAACAGGATACAAGAGTTCCCTTTTATTCACATCCTCCTGAATATTTATTTGTGCTACTTTTAGTGATAGCCATTATGACATATGACACAATAGCTTAGTTTGGTTTTAAATTTGCATTTCTCTGATAATTAGTGATATTGAGCATCTTTACATGTGCCTGGTAGTCATCTTCATATCCTCTTTTAAAAAATGTCTATTCAGTTATTCACATTCTAAATTTTTTGATGTTAAAATTATTTATATATTTTGGATACTGGCCCCATATCTATTGGGGCTTCCCCAGTGGAGCAATGGTAAAGAATCTGCCTGTAATGCAGGAGACATGTGTTCAACTCCTGGGTTGGGAAGATCCCCTAGAGAAGGGAATGACTACCCACTCCAGTATTCTTGCCTGGAGAATCCCATGGACAGAGGAGCCTGGCAGGCTACAGTCCATGGGGTCTCAAAGAGTTGGACATGACTGAAGCGTTTTAGCATGCACCCCCCTTATCTGTTATATCGCTTGCAATTATTTTCTCCCATCCCACAGGTTGTCTTTTTGTTATGTTTTATAAAGTTTTTTTTTTTGCTATGCAAAAACCTTTATGTCTCTTAGATCCCATTTAATTAGGTCCCCACAGAATTATTTTAAAGGGTAAAAAGGAGAGAAAAAATACCACAGAAAAATAGGAAAATACCCAAGAAAAAGTGAGCAACTGAGAAAATTCATATACATCAGTAATCATAGTAAATGTAATTGGAATAATTCAACATGGGACAGATAGAGCTAATCTCACTGTCATGCACAATATCAATGAAACAATTATATGCTCTATGTTATATAGTTACTAATTACATAGGTATATGTACACATATGTTTAATCAATGTTGTTAATGTTCAGCCACCCAGTCGTGTCCAACTCTTTGCAACAATATGGACTGCAGCCTCCCTGTCCCTTGTTATCTCCCAAAGTTTGCCCAAGTTCATGTCCATTGCTTCAGTGATGCCATCCAGTCATCTTATCCTCTGACACCTTCTTCTTCTGCCCTCACTCTCAAAGCAATGTCTCTGCACTTTAATATGCTATCTAGGTTTGCCATAGCTTTTCTTTCAAGGAGCAAGCATCTTTTAATTTCATGGCTACAGTCTCCATATACAGTGATTTTAGATTCCAAGAAAATAAAGTCTGTCACTGTTTCCATTATTTCCCCATCTATTTGCCATGAAATGATGGGACTAAATCTTTGTAATTTGAATGTTGAGTTTTAAGCCAGGTTTTTCACTCTCCTCTTTCACCTTCATCAAGAGGCTCTTTAGCTTCTCTTCACTTTCTGCCATAAGATTGGTGTCATCTGCATAACTGAGGTTATTGATATTTCTCCTGCAATCTTGATTCCAGCTTGTGCTTAATCCAGCCCAGTATTTTGCATGATATACTCTGCATATGAGTTAAATAAGCAGGGTGACAATTTACAGCTTTGATGTAATCCTTTTCCTGATTTGGAACCAATCTGTTGTTCCATGTCCAGTTCTAACTGTTGCTTCTTGACCTGCATACATGTTTCTCAGGAGGCATGTCAGGGGGTCTGGTATACCCATCTCTTTAAGAACTTTCCACAGTTTGTGGTATCCAAAAAGTCAGAGGCTTTAGCATAGTCAATAAAGCAGATGTTGTTCTGGAATTATCTTGATTTTCTATGATCTAACAGATATTGGCAATTTGATCTCTGGTTCCTCTGCCTCTTCTAAATCCAGCTTGGACATCTGGAAATTCTCAGTTTATGTACTGTTGAAGCCTAGTTTGAAGAATTTTGAGTATTACATTGCTAGCATGTGAAATGAGTGCAATTGCGCGGCAGTTTGAACATTCTTTGGAATTGCTTTTCTCTGGAATTGAAATGAAAACTGACATTTTCCAGCCCTGTGGCCACTACTGAGTTTTCCAAATGCTGGCATATTGGATTCTTCATATTAGCAGCATCATCTTTTATAACTTAAAATAGCTTAGCTGGAATTGCATCACCTCCACTAGCTGTGTTCTATGATATAAATAGATTACTGATTTTAGGAACCTCATAATCAAGCAAAGGAAGATAATTCGTTCCTTATAAATACATAGCATGTATGCTGTGATAAAACTGTTCTCTCAGTGGAGACAAGAAAGAAGGTACAGGTATAAATAGATTAGTGTGATGGTAGAGAGGATTTTCTAGTGTTTTGCTGAGTATTGAGTTCAACTTATTCATATCATTTTATTATCATGCAATAATTATCATTATTAACATAATATTGCATTTTTCGTATCCAATTTTACATGATTTGAAAATGACATTTATTAGTCAAGGTTGCAACAGAAAGAGATCACACATTTAAATTAGTACAATTTGGAGACAGTTTAATAAAGGCAATATCTACAAGGTTTGGGCTATAAGAAAACCATAAGTTTTAATGCAATTCCCAAATTAGTAATATTGTGGTACCATTTCCAGACAGAAAGGTGTCATGAGGAGGAGTGGTTACCACATCCAAGAGACAGAGAGGTCTATATGGAGAGTATTACCTTAAAGGAGTGGGAAGGCATAGCCAGCCAATAATTTCTCCAAAGTAAGCCAGAGGACCAAACTCCTGACCTTACTCCTGCGGTTCTGTCTTCTGGTACTCCATGTTGCCTGGATCATGGGAAAAGACAGGGACAAAGAATCCTTCACATACAGGATACACAGCTTCTCGGAAAACAGACCAAGGTGGGGAGAAAGAGCCTGCATATGGAGAGAGTGAGCAAGTGGAAGGATTCCAACATGGTGTGTGTGATATAGCCAAAGGTTACTGCAGAACTTCCCCTTCAAAACCAATCTTGGTTTTTAGGAATGTAATCTGTATTGCAACTTTGCCTTAATTCAGCAGCATATGGATTTTGGCCAATCTTTCACAAAATATGGAAAGTGTTTAGGAATATAAACCAAGGCTTGGAATAGTTACTGCTTTCTGCTACTGCTAAGTTGCCTCAGTCGTGTCCAACTCTGTGCAACCACACAGACAGCAGCCGACCAGGCTTCCCCGTCCCTGGGATTCTCCAGGCAAGAACACTGGAGTGCGGTTGCCATTTCCTTCTCCAGTGCATGAAAGGAAAAGTGAAAGTGAAGTCGTTCAGTCATGTCCGACTCTTAGCGACCCCATGGACTGCAGCCTACCAGGCTCCTGCATCCATGAGATTTTTCCAGGTGAGAGTATTGGAGTGGGTTGCCATTGCCTTCTCCATACTGCTTTCTAGCCTTTTAATTTTTTTCTTTCAGGTTTCTATGTCTTTCTTAAAATTAAGAAATGGCTTTAAGGAAGAAAATCTATGAAAATGAATAAACTACAGATTAAAACTACTCTAATGAAAACACAGTTACTTTTTCTATAATAGAAAAGTTCTGTTGGTAAATTTGCCTTGCTCCATGGCAGTCTAAAGAAATATGTCTCATTTATCTTCATAAAGACCAAACACTTTAAAAGAGAAGCCATTTGTTGTACAACAAATTATTTTAGAAATATTCTACTATTCTCAAGTTGTTACCAAACATCTTTAAAGTCACCTTTAAGAAGAACTTGCTCTCTTTTTCATAAACTTTCATAATATCCACCTTGTTTAGAATATTTAGAATATTTCTTAGATGTATAATTCTTCTTTCCATACAAAGAAGTGTGTGTAAGGTTAAATAGAATAAGAAAGTAGTGAGTTTGTTCTAGCTCTTACAATAGATTGTTATTGATTTTTGTTAAATAGTTTAATTTATCTGATTTTTAGGTTATCTTTTAAAGGGGGAAATTTGCATGAAGATTCCTTCTGAATCTTACTACTTTAAAGTTTTCTAACACAAAGACACACACACACAGAGGGAGCCATGATTACATGTGATCCAGCTACTTTTTTTTTTTTTTTAATTTTCTCTTTCGTTTTATTTTTTAAAAACTAATTTTTACTTTTAAGTGCTTTGGTCAGTATTTTTTTTTTAATACAAACTAAGCAACTATTGAGTAATTCCAATTATTTACAGAATGTAGGTTACACTGATATTTTACAAACATATGTGTTTTTAAGCCACTATAAAATTTGTTATTGAATTGTTAATATATGTATATAATATAATGTTATTTACATATTTATAGATGTCTTATATGTGTGCATGTTTAGTAAAATAAAAATTGGTTTAAAAGCTATGAAATTATCATGTTTTTAAATTATAAGTCTCAAATGGTAAAGGTCACAATTCTGGCTAAATTGACCTACAAATTTAGTTTTGTCTCAGTCATAATTCTGGTAGAGACTTTCATAGACAAAGCAAGGTGATTATAAATTATATAAAGAGATAAAGGAATTAGAATAGCCAAAACAATTTTGAGAAAAGGAGAAGAAAGTTTCGATTTTAAGTTATCTATTAGAGAAAGGATAGACACAAAGATTGGTCAAATATGAGAGTCTCACAAATATAGTGAATTGAGTTTTGACAATTATCATAAATCCCAGGAATTTCATATTTCAGTATTTACCGTAGAATAATTAAAACTTAAATTTTCAGAAAACTCATATACATGTTTATATAGTAATTCTATCATGATCACCCAGGACAGAAATCAAAGCAAGCCCGAATTGAAAAGCAAATGGTGAAACCACCATATAATAAAATTCTACTCTGCCAAAAAATGACTAAACTATTGGTACACACAGAAAAATTGGAATGAATCTTAAGGGTGTTTTGCTGAGTGAAACCAGCTTGTCTGAAAAGGCACATATTTATAAATCATTTCGCTTGCATGGCATTTTCGAAAAGACAAAACTATAATGATGGAGAATAGATTACTCTTGCCAGATGCTGGGTTGAGGGGAGAGTGGGACTGAAAAGACATAGCAAAGGGAATTGTTTTGAAGACCTTTTTTGTATTGATCATAGTAGTGTTAAAATTTGTAGAACTATACACATGCAAACAGACACAAATTCAATTTTATTTTATGTGAATTTTTTTTTTAAACTTTAAACAATATCAAAAAGATGGTAGCACATTTTCTTGGCCCATTTAATAAGTAGCACATCATTCTACTGGTTACTGAAAATAAAGAGATTTACTCTGGTAAAATAACACTTTTTAATGCTGATAGTCCTGAAAAATGTAAACATAATTAAATCATCTTCAATGTAGGCTTTTTTGGAGTCATACGATTCACAAAAACGTAAACGAGTTGGAGACTTGGGATCTTAAAGTATTATATTGATTATATTGAACATTTTGTTAGACAGATGATCTCATCTTCAACTTTAGATCAGAAACTAATACATTTAAAATAATAACACGTTATTTTGCTTAAATGTTTTTGTGGTGGTAGTTATCATCTTTCAATCTAGTTTGAAATCTATTTAATGGTCCTTTCCCACACAAAAGTAGCCCCACATTTATGTGAAAAGAGATTCTTCTCTTTTGGGTGTTCTGAAAATGGAAGGCTGGAGTAATAAATGAATCATCAAACCTCTGGCTTACAGAGGAAAAGTACTTTAATGAGCAATTTTAAAATGCCTTGAACTTTCCCTCTGCTTAAACAAAGCTTTAAACTCAATCAATGTCTTGTAAATTTTTTTTATGAAACAATATTGGGGCCTGATATGTTTATACATTCATTAAAAAAAATAGTACAACTTTGAAGTTTTTATATTTTACATTTGGCAATTGTATGTATAATTTAATCCTGGTTATCATTAGCCAGTCAATTGATTTTAAGTGGCACTCAGCTTAGGTGATACATAAGAAGCAAAATCCCTATTTCATTATCTATGTAAGGAAGTTATTTTCTAGAATCAGTGCACTTAAACTGCATTTGAACAGAATATGTTCACCTTGTATTGCCTGTTTGATAACTTTTTAATGGCTATTGAGCAAAAAAAAGCAGCTTAGAGAAACACAATTAAAACACTGGGCAATTAAGAAAACCTTTTTCTTATATTATTTTAAAATATTTTACTTTGCTTTTAAAACCAGGAAAAATATAAACATCTATAATATTTTATAAAAGTGTGTTGCTATTCTGAGTGTGACTCTTTTACAAAACAGGAAAATAATTCCTGATAATATCATTGAATTACACAATTTAAAAGTGTATTTCAGATTTTAAAAGTATCCTTTTCAAAGATAAATATGAACTGATATGGTTTGAAGTTTCATTGAAACATCATAACAAAGGACTTCAGAAAAGAACAAAAGACAAAAAGACTTCCAGTGTTACAGTGTAGGGGAGATCATCATAATATACAATCTATTTCTATCTCTAGGATGAATAATAAAACTTTTTCCAAGTTACTTAGAGACAAATCAAGCATTAAGATTTGAGATCCAAACCTTCTATTGTAAGTGGCAAATTTTTAATTCACAGTTAAACATCCCCAGAATTAATGTTCCCATTCTATCCTACTCATAACATAAATATTATGAAGATAAACACTTTGGTTTATGAAAGAATGTGTACTTCTTACTACAATGAGAGGTGTGTCTCCTGTTAATATTCTTGGTACAATATAAATTTTGTATTCAAAAATAAAAGCATCGGTAATATTTTGTTATGACCACCACCAGCATCAATTGAGAATTAAAGATTCTTCAATAACATTGCTTTTCTGATGTAGATTCAAATATTAAATTCTATTGTATTCCTCATTTGCATAGTAATGTAACACATAAAATGGTAAATAGTAAGAATGCAACATATTAAGAGTAACTTGTAACACAATGGTGAATATATAGCACTGTAATAATAAGTCCCTGATTTAAAAATAACCATAACCTTTTGTTCCTTTATAACTATGAATCATTTCCAGTTTTCTAATTTTTTCCTTCTTATTATTTAAAAATTGAGATAAAACTCACTACTTTTATCCATCAGTCTCCACTGATATCCATCAGTACCCACTTTTCCATCTTTTTTATCTCAACAGTAGGGCCACATAGTGTTGGATCACTGTATTGTAGTAGAGAGATCTGGGTATAGAATCCAACTCTAACTTTTTGTTTTAATTTCTCACTCTCTCTCTCTCTTGTGCACACCCCTTTCTTTCTCCAAACAGTATGAATCTTAATTACAAATACATTTACTAAATTATATCTTTGTAAAAGACCAAATATTCTTGCAAAAAAAAGCTAGAATATTCAACAGAAGCAATTGTAAATACTGTGTAAGTAATGAGAGTCAGTAAATAGGGCAGATTAAAATAATACAAACTAACTGTTTTTGCTACAAAAACAAAAATACATTAGAAGCTATAATGAAAATATTTTCATAATAAAACTATAAAAAAGTTAAAAACCAAGCAATATATTTATTATATTGTGAGGCTGAAGTAAGTAAAATTTAAAAATTTATTGAATATTAGCTCTGCTAGGTATTAACTCTATGACCTTAGCAAAAATTATTTAAACACTCTAACCTTTAGCTTCTTCACTTATTAGAAAAAGAAAGATTGATGGCTTGTAACTCAAAGGATTTAGGTTATACCTGAATGATCTAGTGGTTTTCCTTGCTTTCTTCAATCTCAGGCTGAATTTGGTAATAAGGAGTTCATGATCTGAGCCACAGTCAGCTCCTGGTCTTGTTTTGGTTGACTGTATAGAGCTTCTCCATCTTTGGATGCAGAGAATATAATCAATCTGATTTTGGTGTTGACCATCTGGTGATGTCCATGTGTAGAGTTTTCTCTTGTGTTGTTGGAAGAGGGTGTTTGCTATGACCTTTTCTTGGCAAAACTCTATTAGTCTTTGCCCCACTTCATTCCACATTCCAGGGCCAAATTTGCCTGTTACTCCAGGTGTTTCTTGACTTCCTACTTTTGCATTCCAGTCCCTTACAATGAAAAGGACATCTTTTTTGGGTGTTAGTTATAAAAGGTCTTGTAGGTCTTCACAGAACCGTTCAACTTCAGCTTCTTCAGCATTAGTGGTTGTGGCACAAACTTGGATTACTGTGATATTGAANGGGGTGTTAGTTCTAAAAGGTCTTGTAGGTCTTCATAGAACCATTCAACTTCAGCTTCTTCAGCGTTACTGGTTGGGGCATAGACTTGGATTACTGTGATATTGAATGGTTTGCCTTGGAGACGAACAGAGATCATTCTGTCGTTTTTGAGATTGCATCCAAGTACTGCATTTCAGGCTCTTTTTTTGACCATGATGGCTACTCCATTTCTTCTGAGGGATTTCTTGCCCACAGTAGTAGATATATTGGTCATCTGAGTTAAATTCATCCACTCCAGTCCATTTTAGTTCGCTGATTCTTAGAATGTCGACTTTCACTCTTGCCGTCTCCTGTTTGACCACTTCCAATTTGCCTTGACTCATGGACCTGACATTACAGGTTCCTATGCAATATTGCTCTTTACAGCATCAGATCTTGCTTTTATTACCAGTCACATCCACAGGTGGGTATTGTTTTTGCTTTGGCTCCATCCCTTCATTCCTTCTGGAGTAATTTCTCCACTGACCTCCAGTAGCATATTGGGCACCTACTGACCTGGGGAGTACCTCTTTCAGTATCCTACCATTTTTCCTTTTCATACTGCTCATGGAGTTCTCAAGGCAAGAATACTGAAGTGGTTTGCCATTCCATTCTCCAGAGGACCACATTCTGTCAGACCTCTCCACCATGACCTGCCCGTCTTGTGTTGCCTCGTGGGCATGGCTTAGTTTCATTGAGTTAGACAAGGCTGTGGTCCTAGTGTGATTAGTTTGGCTAGTTTACTGTGAGTATGGTTTCAGTGTGCATACCCTCTGATGCCCTCTTGCAACACCTATCATCTTACTTGGGTTTCTCTTACCTTGGGCATCGGGTATCTCTTCATGGCTGTTCCAGCAAAGGGCAGCCAGTGCTTNTCATTGAGTTAGACAAGGCTGTGGTCCTAGTGTGATTAGTTTGGCTAGTTTACTGTGAGTATGGTTTCAGTGTGTCTGCCCTCTGATGCCCTCTTGCAACACCTATCATCTTACTTGGGTTTCTCTTACCTTGGGCATCGGGTATCTCTTCATGGCTGTTCCAGCAAAGGGCAGCCAGTGCTTCTTACCTTGGATGAGGGATATCTCCTCCCACCTCCCTTCCTGAACTTCAACATGGGATGGCTCCTCTAGGCCCTCCTGCGCCCACACAACCACCATTCCTTGGGCATGAGGTTGCTCCTCCTGGCCGCCGCCCCTGGCCTTGGGTGCCGCCCCTGGCGTCAGACACAGGGTGGCTCTTCTCAGCCGTTGCCCTTGACCTCGGATGTGGGGTAGCTCCTCCTGGCTACCGTCCCTGGCCTCGGACACAGGGTATCTCCTCTCGGCCACCGCCCCTGACCTCGGGCATGGGGAAGCTCCTCTCGGCCATTCCTGTGCGGTCGCAGTCTGGCACTCTAGGCCACTGCCCCTGACATCGGACATGGAGTAGGTCTTGGCCATGCTTAGTGCACCATCAGCCACCACCACCTGGCGCTTAGTGCACAGGTCGCTACCGCCACATCACATCTCTTATGATTATACAGTGGAAGTGAAAAATAGATTTAAGGGCCTAGATTTGATAGATAGAGTGCCTGATGAACTATAGAATGAGGTTCGTGGCATTATAGAGTAGACAGGGATCAAGACCATCCCCATGGAAAAGAAATGCAAAAAAGCAAAATGGCTGCCTGGGGAGGCCTTACAAATAGCTGTGAAAAGAAGAGAAGTGAAAACCAAAGGAGAAAAGGAAAGATATAAGCATCTGAATGCAGAGTTCCAAAGAAAAGCAAGAAGAGATAAGAAAGCTTTCTTCAGGGATCAATGCAAAGAAATAGAGGAAAATAACAAAATGGGAAAGACTAGAGATCTCTTCAAGAAAATTAGACATACCAAGGGAACATTTCATGCCAAGATGGGCTCAATAAAGTACAGAAATGGTCTGGACCTAACTGAGGCATAAGGTATTAAGAAGAGGTGGCAAGAATACACAGAAGAGGTGGCAAGANGGGATCAATGCAAAGAAATAGAGGAAAATAACAAAATGGGAAAGACTAGAGATCTCTTCAAGAAAATTAGACATACCAAGGGAACATTTCATGCCAAGATGGGCTCAATAAAGTACAGAAATGGTCTGGACCTAACTGAGGCATAAGGTATTAAGAAGAGGTGGCAAGAATACACAGAAGAGGTGGCAAGAATACACAGAAGAACTGTACAAAAAAGGATCTTCATGACCCAGATAATCACGATNTAAGCAGTCGTGGCATTTAGGAAGCGTATCCTAACTTTAGTGTGGAAAATGAATTGGCTGTTATTGAACTGGATTGGACTACAGGTCTTCGATTAAGCATTTACCACAGAAATTCACTTTAAAGTCTGACAGGTTATCGTAGCCTGACTCTGAATTTTACGTATGAAGAACGGAAAAAGTGAAAGGATCTGAGAGAAGCAATTTGGTGCCTGTTTCAGTGTAGGAAAGAGATTGAGAATATGGGAATAGGGAGTGAATGTAGGGAGAAGTAATAACTGGATTTCAGTGAAGCTAGTGAGCAAGGTAATTTTCAAGTTACTGAAAGCATATAAATTTTATTAGATAGCTGCCATCAATTGTAATGGATCTGCTGTCTGAAAAGTCCAAAATTTAGAGTGAGGGAATTGCTAAGCATGTTCTCAGCATTTCAAAGGCTCAGACTACATGAAAATATACATTTTAATCTTCACCAGTACTTTTCCTCCACCATTTTAGATGGTCAAAACACGTTTGACTATTATTTTATTTGAGCCAGTAAATGTTTTAAGAATTAAGCTTATCTTATTTTAAACAAATATATTTTTTTCAGAAATTGAATTTGCTTTTTGATGTTTTCCTATATGATTTAATTGTTTGACGTTGTACTTTGACATGATTTTTAGTCTTGATATGAGAAGAGCAATACAGAATATGACTATCAGTTCTCACTCTTTCCGAAACATTGATCTCAATTAACAAGACTTCAGGCTTTACCTTCCCTAGACCTCTTCAAAGAAGATTAAAATATTGGTGAATTATAGCAGCAATAAAAATATCAATACTCAAAAAATATAGTGTAACTGCTCCCTAGCTGGGACAAAAAGAAATTTACAGTAAGGAGTCCTTTTGTACAGTTAACTAGCTGCCATATTGACTTCTCTGTGAATACTGAAAAATTTATATAATGAATCATCCCTCCAAAATTAAAAATCATTCCTTTCTTCAGAAAAAAATTACTATGAAATCCTAGAAATTAATGAAAAACACTAAGATAATTTAATATTAATTGTGATTTATTTTTAAACTGAAAAATATTATTTGGACAATTTATATTTACTTAATTGATCTGTATGGTTCCTTTCACTAATAAACTCTATCACAGTAGAAATAGCTTTGGTTACTATACTCTTCTTTGTCAGGTTGAAAAAAATTACTTGAAATGTATATTTTACACTTGTGAATAAATCTACCTACTGTTCTGCTTATAACATGTGATTGGACAGCATTATTTAAAATAAATCCAATATATTTTGCTTCTTAAAAAGACAACAAAATTACTTTGCCAAGTCACTGCCAAATTAACTACAAGGGGGCAAATTTAGTTGCTCAGTTAATAATTGTTGGGAAATACACTTAAATGTGACTTCCCTGGTGGCTCAGTGGTAAAGAATCCATCTGCCAATGAANGGACAGCATTATTTAAAATAAATCCAATATATTTTGCTTCTTAAAAAGACAACAAAATTACTTTGCCAAGTCACTGCCAAATTAACTACAAGGGGGCAAATTTAGTTGCTCAGTTAATAATTGTTGGGAAATACACTTAAATGTGACTTCCCTGGTGGCTCAGTGGTAAAGAATCCATCTGCCAATGAACGAGACACAGGTTCAATCCCTGGGTGGAGAATATCTCCTAGAGGAGGAAATAGCAACCCACTGCAGTTTTCTTGCCATGGGAAGTCCCATGGACAGAGGAGCCTGGTGGGCTAGAGTCCATGGGGGTCACAAAGAGTTGAATGTGACTGAGCAACTGAGCATACATGAATACTTAAATGTAAAGAGAAAATTAAAGATTAGAAAAAGATGTACTAAAGAAGAAACAGAGAAAGGATTTTTTTTCCAGATGATAATTTGCTGTGAAAATATTAAAGATATAAGGGAAAAGCAATTGAATGTTCCTTTGTTTAAAGTCTTACAAAAAGAAATTAAAATGGTTTAGAAATAATGCTCTCATCAATGACTAAGTACCCAGATGGCACTAGGAATAAAGAGCCTGCTTGCCAATGCAGGAGACATGAGATTAGAGATGCAAGTTTGATCCCTGGGTTAGGAAGATCCCCTGGAGGAAGAAATGGCAACCCACTCCAATATTCTTGCCTGGAGCATCCCATGGACAGAGGACCCTGGCAAGCTATAGTCCATAGGGCCACAAAGAGTAGGACAAAACTGAAGTGACTTAACATAACATTGAAATCATTATGGCTAAGCTGTTGAGAATTACATGGAGTAGTCACATCTTTTGGCAAAAAAAAAAAAAAACACTTGAAAAAACATAAATGGAAAAGGGCCCCCAAATTACATTGCATTTACACCTTTTGAGTTTTGCTTATTTGATCACATTCTAGGTTTAACATAAATGTCTTTGTTATTATTTTATTTTTTTTATTGAAGTATAATTGGTTTACAATGTTTCAGATGTATAGCAAAGTGATTCAGTTATATATACATGCTCATATATATTTTGTGTATATAAATATATATGTTTATATGTATGTAGTCTTTTCAGACTCTTTTCCATTATAGATTATTATAAAATATTGAATATAGTTTAGCACAGTCTACACAGTAAGTCCTTCTTGTTTAAAAGTCTCTGCTTCAAGAAATTTTAATTGTACAGTATATAGTGTTAGTTGCTCAGGCATGTCCAATTCTTTATGACTCCATGGACTGTAGCCTGCCAGGAACTCTGTCTGTGGAATTCTCCAGGCAATAATACTGGAGTGGGTTCCCATCCCCTTCTCCAGGGAATCTTCCCAACACAGGGATCAAACCCAGGCCTTCCTCATTGGAGGCAGATTCTTTCTCACCATTTGAGCTACCCAGGAAGTCTGTAGAGTATAAAAAGCAGTATCATAATGCTTACTTTTCAGAAGAGATTCAAAGATGCTGACAATAAAATGAATACTTTGATTTGAATGAGAAGTTTTGTTGCTACTAAATATGTGATCTTGGGCCTGTGTTCACCCTGTTTGAAGCTTACTCTGTTCATCCACAAAACGAGATTTAAAAAAAAAACAAAAAAACCTCTATTTCAAAAGGTCACTATTTCGTATCCAAGTATTTTAACCACTTTTTCCCATCATGCTTTATTTTTGAAGACGTTACATTAACCTGAGAGAGTTCAAGATAAACAATATGCAACATGTAGGGGTTAAAAATGGGCCCCTAGAAAACATACTATATTTCAAAAGTACTCATTTAATGTTGTGATCTTTAACATGTGACTAACTCACTTCTCTTTAAATAATTTTATTTTTCCTTTGGCCACTTTTTTCTGTCCATCAAAGACTGTTCCGAGCTGATGCTTCAAAGCCAGTTTTCCCCTTATTAACCTTCCACTGACAGGCTAGTGAACTATCATGTACTAGGGTTCATCTTTTTTTTTTCTTTACAGATATATATTAATAGCTGAAGAATGAAAACCTAATTACCTTATTTTAACCATTTAATATCTTAAATATTTAATGCAAGTTAACAAATATTATGTTCTTTTAGGCAGACAGTCATCATCACTAGTTATATAATATGTGCTGAGAATATGAAATACAAATAGATTTCCTGAATTCATTGGGGTTTTAGTGAATAACACAAGGTTCAGTTAGTTACAAGGCAGTGCAAGTGTAATGATAGTGAAGGCAGGGCATTACAGGCTCATGGAAAGTCTTGAAAGATTAGAGAGGCACTTGGCTTGGAAACCCTGTCTATTCTCACAGTAAAAGACTACTCAGAATTACCCGATAAAAGTAATAGAAAAGTTGGTGGAAAGAGAGGAGAAAAAGTATGCAGAGGAAATGATATAAAAACTGAAAAAAAAATTTAGAATGTCTTAAAGTCTCACTAAGAAATAGAGACTTAAGAACCATTAATTTTTATTTAGAAGGATAATTTTGGTTTGTTTGGAAAATAAGTATATGTACAAGAGGCCTCAGTTCAGTTCGGTTCAGTTGCTCAGTCATGTCTGACTCTTTCTGACCCCATGAATCGCAGACTGCCAGGCCTCCCTGTCCATCACCATCTCCCGGAGTTCATCAAGTCCGTGATGCCATCCAGCCGTCTCATCCTCTGTCGTCCCCTGCTCTTCCTGCCCCCAATCCTTCCCAGCATCAGAGTCTTTTCCAATGAGTCAACTCTTCACATGAGGTGGCCAAAGTACTGGAGTTTGGGTAATAATGACCTATTGAACTTAGGTTGCAGCAGAAGGGATAAAGAAGAGGAAAAGAGGAAACAGCTGTGTAAGCTCTCATAGAGTTAGATTATATAGGAATCAACTATGAAGGGGAAGGGCCGAAAACACACAGAAAAACATTTTCAGGTTTCTAACTTGATCTCTAGGCTAAATAGTGTATACAGTTCACTGAGATAGGAAATACAGGAGTAAATAATTATTTGAATTATTGCTACTCAACATTAGTGTTCCAGATTCTCCAGGGGATCTTCCCAACCCAGAGATTCAACCTGGGTATCTCTACATTCCAGGCAGATGCTTTATCATCTGAGCCACCAGCGAAGCCCCATTAATTTATAGCCAGACCAATGCACAGTTAACTTAATACAGAACTGAGGTTTTCCACAAAGTTCAGATGGGAAGGAAATTAAAAAAGAAGCTTCTGACTTGATAATGGTGAACAAAATGGACCTTGTAACTTCATCTAAATTAGAAAAGTAGTTGAGATAAAAAAGATATTTAGGGGTTAAAAAAAAAAAAAAAGAAACAAATCACCTAAGAAGACCTTGAGAAAGTCAAAGATTACATTTTGAAGGACTAAGGAAGCTAGAAATATACAAAATTATAGTCAGAATGGAATGCTTTATTTTACTAATTTCCTCCTCAAAAAACTTCTAATTAAATATTTCATTGTCAAATTATAGTGCAAAGTAAATGCCTTCTATACAATGATTCAAAATGTAAATGTTGAGTACTGCCAGTCAACTTATTTAAATGTATGAATTTATACTTTTTAAAAGCAAATGGAGAGTCTGTAAGTACTGCACACCGGTTGTTTGCCTGAAGGCAAACAAAATGCAGACTCTGGGAGGCACTTCTGATCAGAGATCCCTCACAATCACTAGTTATCCAGAAACCCAAATCTAATCATGTTATTATCCTATTTTAATAGAGTCAGTAGATTGCCATTTTTCTAAAAAACTGTCCCCAAACCTTAGCATGTTTTGTGAATTACTTCCTGACTTGACTTTTACCAAACTAATTCCCATTCTATCGCTCACAGGTTGTCTTTGCTAAAGCCATAGTTTATCAAGCCACATGATGCTTTTGTGACTTTGTGCTTTGTCTTTCATTTACCTGAAAAAAATTGTTTTCTTCCATGTCCAAATAATAAATTCCTGGATATTTTAAGGCTCGATTTAAATATCTCCCCTGAAAAGACTTAATAATCCCTCCTTGACTTTACCTCCCCCCCAAAATCTCATCAAATAGAGATAATCCATCATTGATATGATGAATGAATCACATTCCTAGAGGTAGTGCATTTGGGGGTGCGTTTTGTTTGTTCTTTACATATCACTCACCACTATGAAACTTTAAGCTCTTTTTTAAACAATATTAAAACAAACTGATGCATGTTAAAATTTTTAGTTTATTTCAACAAAAATTGATTTGAATTGGACAGCATTTAATGTAACAGATAGAAAGGAGCTCTGAGGAGCTATACAAAATAAAGGAGTTTTATAGGCAAGAAGGAGCAGGAAAAGGGATGTTAAACAATGGCAAAAAGTGGGTCATTATGGCAAGGTTGCTTTCCTTTAGGGGATGGCAGGGGATGATAGATTACCTACTTGCCTGATGATCAGGCAATTCCTGATTGACTTATTTAAGATTCCATTTCTAGGAAATATACTAGGGTATATTGTCTTGATTTGGTGATGTGAGGCTTTGCATAAGCAGTTCCCTTTGGGATCTATTGTCTTGGCTATTTTGTTTGCATATAGTCAGTATTTAACAAGTGACATATTTTATTAAAACTTAAAAGGGGTTTTGTTTTGCCTCTTGAAGGACAAATAAAAATTTTAAAATAAGTTTAATTCTCCTTATCGAAAATAAGGAGGAAAACTTGTTCCCTTCCCTTTTTCTTAGAAGGTTTACTACAGAAAACTTCCAAGTACTTATTTTTATCTTTGAAATACATATAGGTTTTCTTTCTCTCTCTCTTTTTTTTTTTTATCAGTTAGGTGACTCAGGAATGACTTTCTGGAGGTCACAGAATNGTTTTGCCTCTTGAAGGACAAATAAAAATTTTAAAATAAGTTTAATTCTCCTTATCGAAAATAAGGAGGAAGACTTGTTCCCTTCCCTTTTTCTTAGAAGGTTTACTACAAAAAACTTCCAAGTACTTACTTTTATCTTTGAAATACATATAGGTTTTCTTTCTCTCTCTCTTTTTTTTTTAATCAGTTAGGTGACTCAGGAATGACTTTCTGGAGGTCACAGAATCTCTCTCTTTAATATGTAAATATCAAGAAAGGTTAAAATCCAAGGAAAGTAACATCTGTTTCTCCCAGTTTCTGTGTAAGGATGGAAAAATAAATTTAGGGGGCACCTTTCTCCAAGTTACTACACCAGCTTTAGTTCTAAAGATAGAGGTATGTTTTCCTCGGTTAAAGTCAATGAGCTGACACAGGTGATCACTCAAATTACCCTGCAAATCTAATATGAACTTTGTGTCACACACAGTACCACCAAGTTCTGTTACTCAGTCAGTCAGTTGAGTCGCTCAGTCATGTCCGACTCTTTGCAACCCCATGAACTGCAGCACGCCAGGCCTCTCTGTTCATCACCACCTTCCAGAATCTACCCAAACCCATGTCCATTGAGCGGGTGATGCCATCCAATCAATTCATTCTCTGCCATCCCCTTCTCCTCTTGTCCCCAATCTTTCCAAGCATCAGGGTCTTTTCAGTGAGTCAGCTCTTCACATGAGGCAAAGACTAGATATTATTATCTTGAGAACATGTACTGTAATGGCCTGTGTTTGCCTGACTACATAGAATTGTTTCTGTTTTGACAGTTTCTTAGTGTATTGCCAGGATAGCCATCATATTCTGGTATCATGCTTACTCAGTAATGCTTTTTCTCTATACAACCTTTGGGAAGAGTTTTTCTGGGTTGAGAGACTTTGGAGTGGGGACACACAGAATCTTCCTGGGTCCTCAAAATGAGATTAGGGTCCTAAGATTTTATTCTTTATTGTAGTTCACCAACACCCTCAAGATGAATGACTGTTATAAACAGAATGAAACAAAACAAAAAATACAATAACTGTAAAAAAAAAAAAAAAGCAAAACAAAACTGTAAAACCCATAACTCAGATTTAATTAGTACTAACATTCGTCCAAGGAGCAGTGGCTGCACTGGTGCAGGAGGGCCTAGAGGAGCAATTCCACATTGAAGGTCAGGAAGGGTGGCAGTGAGGAGATACCCTTCATCCAAGGTAAGAAAAAGCAGCTGCACTTTGCTGGAGCAACTGTGAAGAGATACCCCATGCCCAAGGTAAGAGAAACCCAAGTAAGATGGTAGGTGTTGCAAGAGGGCATCAGAGTGCAGACACACTGAAACCATACTCACAGAAAACTAGTCAATCTAATCACACTAGGACCACAGCCTTCTCTTACTCAATGAGACCAAGCCATGCCCAAAGGGCAACCCAAGATGGGCGGGTCATGGTGGAGAGGTCTGACAAAATGTGGTCCACAGAAGAAGGGAATTGCAAACCACTTCAATATTCTTGCCTTGAGAACCCCATGAATAGTATGGAAAGGCAAAATAATAGGATACTGAATGAGGAACTCCCCACGTCAGTAGGTGCCAATGTGCTACTGGAGATCAGTGGAGAAGGGAATTCCAGAAAGAATGAAGGGATGGAGCCAAAACAAAAGTATTACCCAGCTGTGGATGTGACTGGTGATGGAAACAAAGTCCGATGCTGTAAGAGCAATATTGCAGAGGAACCTGAAATGTCAGGTCCATGAATCAAGGCAAATTGGAAGTGGTCAAACAAGAGATGGCAAGAGTNTAGTTTATATGTATATTGTAAATTACGTATATGAAGTATAATGAACTTTACTTATATGTATTGTATGTAAGTTATTTAATTTTTTCCTTTAGCTTTGTCTTCAAACATTTTCCTACACTTTTTATATCTCAAGAATTATTTAAATTGTGTCATCAGTTTTTAGTTCCTGATTATATTTCATAATGTTTGGCTGACACTTCATTAATTTTGCCAATCCTATACTTTATTAATTTTAAGTTGACTTCAGAGTTTATTAAAGCATCTTTTTTCTTAAAATATCCTAACATGTAAGGAAAAGGTCACATATAGAGGGTAGGTTATTTAAATGTTAATAATTAAATTATTACATATGGTTTATTTACAATTGTGTTAGTTTCAGCTGTACAGCAAAGTGAATCAGTTATATACATACATATACCACTTTTGTTTTTTAGATCGTTTTCCCGTATAGTCCATTATAGAGAATTGAGTAGTGTTCTCTGTGTTAAATACAGTAGATACTTATTAATCTATTTTATGTATAGTAGTGTGTATATGTCAATCCCAGTCTTCCAATTTATCCCTCCCCTCCTATTCTCTGATAATCATAAGCTTGATTTCTACATCTGGGACTCAATTTTTATTTTGTAAATAAATTCATTTGTACCCTTTTTTAGATTCCACATATAGGTGATATCATATGATATTTCTCTTACTGTGTCTGACCAATATGACAATTTCTAGGTCCATTCATGTTGCTGTGAATGGCATTATTTTTGTAAGTTTTTTAACTTCTGAGTAATATTCTATTGTGTATATGTACCACATCTTCTTTATCCATCCCTCTGTCGATGGATATTTAGGCTGCCTCCATGTCCTGGCTATTGTAAATAGTGTTGCAGTGAGTATTGGGGTGCATGTATCTATTAGAATTATCATTTTTTCTGGGTATATGCCAGGAGTGGGATTTCAGGGTTATATGATAATTCTATTTTTAGTTTTTTAAGGAATCTTTTATTCTTAAATACAATTATTTATAATGGTAAATTTTAGTAATGTTTGTCAACTACAGTAAAGACGTCAAAATACATGTGCATATATGATATAGCATATCATATATGCATATAATTGTGAATATATATTTGATTTTAAATAGCATTTTCAGAACATATTTATGCAACTTAAACACTTAATACTGGGCTGTATATTTACTATACAAATAGCAACAAGATAAATTTGTTTTTCTTGTTTTTCAGGGGCTTTGGAAACAATTTAATTCATTTGCCGCATACACATCTCAAAAATAAATTGTTTAAATTTTTTAGGAAGGTGCAAATAAGGAAAAATACAAAATACTTTAAAATTTTATTTTTAATAGTTTTATTGATTTAAATTTTTGTAAATTTAAGGTTGATATTTACTTACAATAGGCAAGGCTGTGGTTTTTCCAATAGTCATGTATGGATGTGAAAGTTGGACTATAAAGAGAGCTGAGTGCCAAAAATTGATGCTTTTGAAATGTCGTGTTGAAGAAGACTCTTGAGAGTCCCTTGGACTGCAAGGAGATCCAACCAGTCCATCCTAAAGGAGATTAGTCCTCGGTGTTCATTGGCAGGATTGATNTCCAATAGTCATGTATGGATGTGAAAGTTGGACTATAAAGAGAGCTGAGTGCCAAAAATTGATGCTTTTGAAATGTCGTGTTGAAGAAGACTCTTGAGAGTCCCTTGGACTGCAAGGAGATCCAACCAGTCCATCCTAAAGGAGATTAGTCCTCGGTGTTCATTGGCAGGATTGATGTTGTCCAATACTTTGACCACCTGATGCTAAGAGCTGATTTATTGGAAAAGACCCTGATGCTGGGAAAAATTGGAGACAGGAGAAGTAGATGACAGAGGATGAGATGGTTGAAGGTGAGGATGGCATCAATGACTCAATGGACATGGGTTTGGGTGGACTCTGGGAGTTGGTGATGGACAGGGAGGACTGGCGTGCTGCCAGGGGGTCATAGAGTCGGACACGACTGAGAGACTGAGCTGAACTGAACTGAATGGATGCTATTCTCCTCATCTATAAAGATCAAAATACCAATGTTTCAGAGTTGCTACCAGATTTACATATAAAATAGGGTAAATATTACAGGCAGATGATGGCATTGGTAGTAAAGAATCTTCCTGCCAATACAGGAAACAGGAGATCAATTCCTGTATTGGGAAGATCCCCTGGAGGAGGGAATGACAACTGACTCCAGTATTCTAGCCTAGAAAATCCCATATACAGAGGCGCCTGGTGGGCTACAGTCCATGAGGTGACAAAGAGTCTGACACTACTAAGCATGAGCACGGATATATGTAAGGTGTCTGTCACATTGAAAGTACACATATTTTAGTATTTCCCCTCTAATAAAAAAAGTATATACATTTTTATAAATATTGAAAATATATTACTCAATTAGTTTTATTTTCCCTCAGGTTTATTATTTTCCTTTAATTCCATTTCAAATAATTATTAAGTTAAATGTGCTGAGTGTTTTCTCATAGCCGTGAGCATATGCCTCTGAGATTGTTTTCAGAACAGCATTATATATAAAGCTATATTATCCCATTTTTCATCTTCTAATTAACCTCTAATTCAGTGTTTTGTATTCATTAATTTTTAAAAGCAAGTCATTCTTCCTGCTACATTTTCCTTTGGTTTCACTTCCATTCAAAGTCCACCTTGTACTGCTCAGTATTAATGCCCCTCTGCAGATTGCTTTCTCAACCAAACAGTTGGAAATTGCGTACAATTCTTTAGAGTAATTTTAATACTGCAAAAAGCTTAATCTATATTCATATTCTTTTTCAAAACTTTGAAGCTTATATATCTTTGTTTTTGCTGCCTTCCTTTCCTTTATTCTCCTTCCCTGTAATCCTTTCAAACAAATCCTTTTACTCCTTTTTTCATTTGATAATCTTATAAGCATATTATCTCTAGAGACCTTTAGTGTCCTCTGGAGTGACTTTGGACATTCGTTCACTCTCATTTACAAAGAGGGAACTGATTAGTGAGGTAAGTAAGGGTTTGCTTACCCTTGCTTGTATTTTACTTAGGTATATATTACAAATAATAATGCTGCATTTGTGACAGGCAGTTTAGTTGTCAGAGGGAAACAGAGCCATGCATTGCTTTAAGGAGTACCTGTAGCACCCTATCATTGGGAACAATTCCATAACCTTTCAGGGAGAATTTTTGCCAGTTCAATGAAAAACTCAGGAAGAAAGAAAGAATTTTTTTTTTTATTACATAAAAAAACATGACTTTGTTGCCAATATTTTGGCCTCTTGGGCACACCATCAATGTTTACTGTTGGACTAGCTCATAAGAAATGTAGGAGTTTTTGACCTTTTATATCTGCCATTGTTAAGCATCCTGCATGAGCCATGTTTATTCTATATTAGTCAGAAGTAGTCCTAGTCTAGACCCTCCAGATGCATTTTAATTTTTAAAACTTTTTTTTGAGAGACACAGCCTGACAGAAAGAGTTTAATATCATAAAAGAATAGTTGTAATTTTTTCTTTACATTTTTTAGCAAGTAAACTTACTCAAAATGTATCAAATGGAGTTAAACTTTTTATCACTATGGTAAATGGAAAAGAACATTTTGACAGTAAGAAATAGTTTAAAATAAATACAATGAAACTGCCATAATATTGCTAATTTCCAACCAAGTCTAACATTTGGCCAAGGCTCTGAGACTAAGACCTACTTCTTTTTTATAAAAAGGGATTAGCAAAAGTCAGGGATTGTTAAGTATATCTTCATGTCAAAATGAGATATCCTTCATGATATAATCAGAAGGATTGAAACCAAACTGAAAAGGGAATCATTTTCTCCCCTATGCAATCCAATGTAATTTAAAGGAATATCTTCACACCTAAAGTCATCTCCATATCAGAAGTAGCAACTGTCCCACATATTTGGAAATGCTACCCAGGTGGCTCAGTGGGTAAAGAATCAACCCATCAATGCAGGAGACCCAGGAGATGCAGGTTTGATCCCTCTGTTGGGATGATCTCCTGGAGGAGGGCATGGCAACCCACTCCAGTGTTCTTGCCTGGAGAATCCCATGGACAGANAGAGATGCAAAGTGCAATTCAACCACAGTATTAAACCTTGGCTATTACCACTTGGTGTTAGTGATGACAACTCTATCCTCAGTCAAAATGCAGCTTTCCTATTGCTAAGAAGATGGCTGTCCCTCTGATGTCCTTGCACAGCCTCTGGGTTACCCTGCACAGTGCCAATGTCAGTCCTGCTCACACATTCCCATTGCCCTTAGACAGAGGAAATGCATACTTCTACTCAGGCAGAACCATCCATATTGCCATAAAAATGGTAAGATTTTTAAGAAGACAAGAGATCAAAACCTTCAGTCTTTCTGACTTCCAAAATAAATAATTGGAGCCCTTCCCTCTCCTTTTCTTTGCATTACCTCAGTTATTACAAACTAATACAACCAAGAAGGACCACTCAAGTGACTGCANCAATGGTAAGATTTTTAAGAAGGCAAGAGATCAAAACCTTCAGTCTCTCTGACTTCCAAAATAAATCTAATTGGAGCCCTTCCCTCTCCTTTTCTTTGCATTACCTCAGTTGTTACAAACTAATACAACCAAGAAGGACCACTCAAGTGACTGCAAACCTAATGGCTGTGCTGACCGAAGGGGACATTGTTGGCTTTATCTTTCAGAAAGGGACTGTCACCCACAGGTAGATAAGTATATATAGATAAAATAAACCCATTTAATACTTTATTTCTACACATGAGCACATTGCCTGGAATGTATTGAGTGTTGATTAAGCTACAGAAATGCCTGCATTTATTTTATGTA
This sequence comes from Neotragus moschatus, assembly GCA_006410615.1. Taxonomy (NCBI): domain Eukaryota; kingdom Metazoa; phylum Chordata; class Mammalia; order Artiodactyla; family Bovidae; genus Neotragus; species Neotragus moschatus. Next base: position 1,193,756 of record SJYA01000231.1, on the reverse strand, counting down.
CCTTATTATATAGTTTCTACAGAAAATATATTCAATTTTAGCTATATCTTTAACTCAAATTTATAAAATACATATTATTTGCCAGAGACTATGCTAAGTACTTTGTATATATTTTCTCATTACATCAGTTATATATAGTGAATATTATTATTTCCATTTAACTGGTAACAGTCTTATAGGCTTACCTGAATTGCTCATAGTGCCTAATGGAGCCAGGATTTGAATCTATATCTTTCTGAATCCAGAGGCAAATGTTTAACAAGGATGATAATACTATCTGCTCATTACAATGCATATATTCCTATAATGAGGAATATAATAACTTCTATTATCTTATTCTGAAAATGTTCTTCAGATGGTTTTCTTCCACGATATAACAAATTATATATTAGGAACTCATTGTATGCAGGTGAAGGAAGTATTTAAATGGTAGAACAAGAGAAAAAAGGGAAGAACTAAGCTAAAATCAATCAATACGACCTCCTTTATTATTCTATTTTGCTCTAAGATATTCAGATTCAATCAATTTGAATATGAGTGTTTTAAAAATATTAGCACTTTTTCAGTTTTATTGTTTAATATTCATCACACAAACATGCAGATACATAAATGTGTCAAGTTGATGTGCAAATTCAACAGGATGAATTAAAGTATTATAGATTGTTTTCAATCTTTTCTTCCCTATAATCTGAATGGTATATNAATGGTAGAACAAGAGAAAAAAGGGAAGAACTAAGCTAAAATCAATCAATACGACCTCCTTTATTATTCTGTTTTGCTCTAAGATATTCAGATTCAATCAGTTTGAATATGAGTGTTTTAAAAATATTGGCACTTTTTCAGTTTTACTTAATATTCATCACACAAACATGCAGATACATAAATGTGTCAAGTTGATGTGCAAACTCAACAGGATGAATTAAAGTATTATAGATTGTTTTCAATCTTTTCTTCCCTATAATCTGAATGGTATATTAAAAAATCAAGTTTTTGATGGACTGGTCACTATTTTCATCCAGATTATCATTAATATCTCATAAGAAATTTCATGTAAAATGTTAAGGTAATAAACCTATTATATTTCATCCATCTATCAATCTGTATGCAACTTGGAAGCCTTCCACACTTCAAAAGATAGCAAGGATTACGCATGCACTTAAACTCTTTAAAAATGTAATTTGAAAAATTGTTCAAGATTATTTTTATGGAAACAGCAATGGAAGATAAGAGCATAACATTAAAGTCATTTAAAATATAAAATGAGATGATCCGGAGGTGTGAGCTAACCTAAGGCTGCTGTTATTGCTGAAGCCACATCCAACTCATTGTGACCCTATGGAGATGTAATCATATTGCAAGATATAAGTGTATCAAATCAATGCTTTGTACATCTTAAGAGTTACACAAAGTTATATGCTGAGTGTATCTCAGTAAAGATGAACAAAATTAAAATTACAATTTACTGTGAAAAATCACTTAGGCATATTTTTATTGATGGATTAAATGATAGACTAAATAATTTTAGAAATGAATTATTATTTCACTTTTTTCTGTGTGTTAACTATGTATTTAGTACTTATGCTTTGAAGAACTTTAAAATTTAAATTTCTAGTTATTTTTTGATAATGTAGTGGGATATGATTTTTATAATCTCAGTTATGTAGGAATATTTTGCAAATAAAGATAAATGTTCATTTTTTAATTTTCAGTGCTTTGCAAAATGTCTAACTTACAATATCTATTGGGAAAATAGTTAAATATATATTGATAAGCTTGTTTCAAAAATTATTTTTGACCAAATGTATATTCATATTTCAGTTGCCTCTAGACTCTCATTTATTTTATTTATTCATTTTTATTTTTGGCTGCACTGTTTGTGGGCTTTTAGTTCTCTGAACAGAGGTTGAACCTAGGCCCTCAGCAGTGAGAGTGGAGAGTCCTAACCACTAGAGAGCCAGGGAATTCCGTGACTCTCACTTGAAAATTTCATTTCTTGCTACCACATTCAATGTGTTACATGTATATGGCATTCAATGCCATTGTGATAGACTGACCAGTGCATTTTAATATCAGACTTGAATATTAGCAGTTAATATAAACTTTAACATGTTATANATTTTCAGTGCTTTGCAAAATGTCTAACTTACAATATCTATTGGGAAAATAGTTAAATATATATTGATAAGCTTATTTCAAAAATTATTTTTGACCAAATATATATTCATATTTCAGTTGCCTCTAGACTCTCATTTATTTTGTTTATTTATTTTTATTTTTGGCTGCACTGTTTGTGGGCTTTTAGTTCTCTGAACAGAGGTTGAACCTAGGCCCTCAGCAGTGAGAGTGGAGAGTCCTAACCACTAGAGAGCCAGGGAATTCCGTGACTCTCACTTGAAAATTTCATTTCTTGCTACCACATTCAATGTGTTACATGTATATGGCATTCAATGCCATTGTGATAGACTGACCAGTGCATTTTAATATCAGACTTGAATATTAGCAGTTAATATAAACTTTAACATGTTATATACTGAGCCCAATATTTCCCTGATTCACATTTTTATCACTTTATTTATACTATAGACATTTTCATGTGTTTTTTAAGACTCCAGATCATCACCACTGATGATCACCATTTCCAGGCGTGAATGTAGTTGAACAAGTAACCTCAAATCTGTAAAAAGGTATAAAATCTGTAACTCCTGTTACTGTGAACTCTGTCTACCCTTTCTTAGTCTTTCCCACTTTTAGGCAGGGTGCATACTTCACAGTCATTGGACCCAATCTAGTGTATTTTTTCAGTTTAAAAAAGAAAAGTAAAATCAAACTAAAAAATTACTGCACTCAAATTTATATCAATCTTTCCAATAGATACTTAAAATTAATTAATATATATAGAACATAGATTATAATTTCTTTAGAATGTATGGTCAGATCTATAATACTGTCTAGACAAAGTACATATAATGCTCTCAGAATCTATCTTTGACACCTTTATATTGCTATATATCCTCATGTTTAGGTTTGAGGTAAAGTAAGAAATTATAAAAGATTTCTTATTAATTTTGGAAACAGAATTAATGGGAAAGCAAAAATGCCAAATTATTAGTTGACTCATTAAGATTCCAAACCCTATTTCATTCAGTCATTTGATTTAGGATATGGGTCACTGAATGATTTTTTTAATCCAAATGAGAAATTGATCCAGGTGATCATTCAGTATTTATCCTTTCTGAGGCTTTTAATAGAATTTTTAAAGAGTTGGGCAGATAATGAAAATGTATCATTTAATTTTATAACTTTTAGNTCAGTCATTTGATTTAGGATATGGGTCACTGAATGATTTTTTTAATCCAAATGAGAAATTGATCCAGGTGATCATTCAGTATTTATCCTTTCTGAGGCTTTTAATAGAATTTTTAAAGAGTTGGGCAGATAATGAAAATGTATCATTTAATTTTATAACTTTTAGAAAATATTCGAACAATAAAAGATATCACTTATCCAGAGTTCACAGTTTTGTAGTCTCCTCTACAGACCTTATTCAGCTGCTTAAAAATATTCTCTAGTTTCTGCAATACTTGAAGACAAAGCAATACAGCAAAAGGACCTTTTTCTTAATCCAACTGTGCTTTGCTGTTCTTTGACCTAACCTCTTTCCTTCTCTTCAAAAGCTATCTTCATTTATATTGCTCTAAAGCCATTTTCTTTCATCTCTTATTATCCATTTATGCCTTCAGTCTTCATCTCTTACAATTGCTTCTTTTTTTCTACCTCTCTACTGAAATTGGTCTTTCAAAGGTCATTGAGTTCCTTTGTCCCAAGTACAACATACTTCCATCACGTTATCTTCTTCAAACTCTTTCATCGTTTTGCACCAAAATTTCTCTTTCTTTCTTTCTGTCTATCTGTCTCTCTCTCTCTTTTTTTTTTTTTTTGGTCTTATTTAGTTATAAGGGACAAATATGGTTACATGTCTGATATTTTGTCAGCAAACCCCAAAGAGGACTTATAATGATGATAAAGATCATTGAACTTAGAGCTTAAAGATTATACTATTTTCAAAATATTCTTAAGGACCTCAATAAGAGGAAGGAATTTGTATTTCTTTAACATTACATTGCAACTATAGTCTATTTTTGTTTTGTTATGCTGTTGTGCTTTTTGCCACTGACAAGCTTCATTATATAATTTATAGTAAACAAGACCTGTCATGACCTTTCTGGTTCCAATTATGCTTCATGTCTTTTAAACTCAGCTTCTACTCATTGATTGAATCAGATTCTCTGATTCCTATAAATTCTTGGTATGATCATCTGATTGGCCAGTTTNTGTTATGCTGTTGTACTTTTTGCCACTGACAAGCTTCATTATATAATTTATAGTAAACAAGATCTGTCATGACCTTTCTGGTTCCAATTATGCTCCATGTCTTTTAAACTCAGCTTCTACTCATTGATTGAATCAGATTCTCTGATTCCTATAAATTCCTGGTATGATCATCTTATTGGCCAGTTCGTCTTTTTCCCAGAAGGTACTTATAGGTTGCTAATCAATAAATGGGTTCTTGGGTCAGTTATATAAACCTTACTAGTTAAAGGGAAAAGTGCTAGTCAGATGGCACCAAGCACAAAATTTAGGAAGCAGGGGTTGAAGATGGTTTAATTTTACTTTCAAGATCTATTAGATGCTTACAGTAATTATTGTTTTGGGTATATTTCATTCCTTACCTGTCAATAGTATTGTTTTGCACNTTTTTCCCAGAAGGTACTTATAGGTTGCTAATCAATAAATGGGTTCTTGGGTCAGTTATATAAACCTTACTAGTTAAAGGGAAAAGTGCCAGTCAGATGGCACCAAGCACAAAATTTAGGAAGCAGGGGTTGAAGATGGTTTAATTTTCCTTTAAAGAGCTATTAGATGCTTACAGTAATTATTGTTTTGGGTATATTTCATTCCTTACCTGTCAACATTATTGTTTTGCATGGAACAGCTTTATTTACAATTTGCCAGTGATGAACTGCTAATTGCTGTCCTAGAATAGGCAAAAACCTAGTTCACCTAAGCAACATGCCAGCAATTCCTGTCATCATCTGTGTTCTTATGATAATTGGTTTCCTGATTTCCACTCCTAGTGGTTTCTTATATATATGTGTGTGTGTGTGTGTGTGTGTGTGTGTGTGTACATATACAGACACACATGCATATATATATTTGTCATATATAATTATATAGCTATAAATCTGTCTATACCAGAGGAAGAGTTTAAGGATTCCTTTTTTCAGGCCTATTTGGTTGCTAGAAATAGACGCATTTAGACTCTCAGGCTAGCACAAATAAAGTTTTTTATTGGGCATCTCTAGACAAGAAAATGAAATCTAGAATAGAAACTTTAATAAAGTCAATCCTCAAAGAAGTATGGTAAAAGGTGACTCTTGTGTTGGTACAGTTTTCTTGGCCTCAATAGTGAATCATTGATCTATAACTGACAGTGTTGATGTGATTCCTATTTTTCCCTATGTCTGTTCCTCTGCCAGGTGACTGACTTTATTGCTGTTGTTATGTGTTACTGCTACCTCTTATTTTGTCCTGCACATGATCCATTATCGTTATTGAAATATTACTATACCTCAGACATTGTCAGCTGCAAGTTCTACTTACTAACTCAGTCTTCCTGGTTTTTCCAGTATGAATTATTGGAAACAAGACTTTCTTTGTCCAAATGTATCACACAAGTATGTGCATGGACCACCAACTAGACTCTCAATTTATTACCTTTGGGTGAGATGTCTATTTCTGGTCAAACAGCTTGAATCAGGTTGATGTTATAGCATTTGGTAAGGGAGATAAATATCTATGAATTAATGGTCATGGATGAGACTATGTTGATTATTTTGGGCTGTTGCTTATGTAGGTATTGAGATTGGGACCAATTTAACCACTTCTGCTTCTTAAAAAGCTCTTCTCTATTTTTCCTCACATGCAACATATTTCATTTTTAGTCTATGATACCTTATTATCTGTCTCTGAAGAGAAAGAGAAGAGATACTTCTCTGAAAATTGTCCTCTTTATTTTCCATGAATAAGTACCTTAAGTATTTGTGTATATATATGTGTGTGTGTATATTATATATATATATGTATTCTTTGCCTTTTTTGGTTTTCCTTAAGGCATAATAATTCTTATGAACTCAATTATAACATATTTTATATAGTTCTTGAGTCCATTATTATAACTTCAATTGCCCTCTAAAATGCCATGTCCATCTTTCCAGCCACTTACTTGTTTTTTCTATGGGAATGTCCACCATGTTTATTTTATTGTTTCAGAAACAAAGTGTTATTCTTAACAACCACAAGGTTAATTTCTCCTTCTGACGTTGATATTTCCATTAATGAAATAACAATGTACTTAGCTACCAAGTTTTATCCTTGAACTATCTTTAGTATCTTTTCATCCCCTACATTTAGTCAAGTGCTAAGTATTATGCTCCATATTTTACCTCTACATTATTTCTTGTATCATCTATATTTTCTCACTTACCATATGATTTGTGCCTTCATTACTATCTGTGTTAACATAGTCAGTCTCTTTCCTCTCTACATGATCTATTCATCGTCATATTAATACTCACAAAAATTTTTTTTCATCAGTTCCAGTTTCAGTCAAGTCGCAGCAGTAAACAGATAACTCATTCAAATTTGGTAATTTAAAGAGTTTAACAAAGAGATTTTGAAAGGTATCAGATGAGTGAAGAAAGAACACAAGGGATAATATCATACCCAGGGATTTACATAACAATGTTTCGCCCATTACTGTCCTTGAACAGGAGAGAGAATGAAGTGGTTGTTTCATCCCACAGATGTCCTATCAACACTTCTGATTCATGTTCATGTTCATATTCATGTTCATGTTCATGTCAGTCTCTCAGTTGCATTTGGCTCTTGGCAACCCCATGAACTGTAGCCCACCAGGCTCCTCTGTCCATGGAGTTCTCCAGGCAAGAATACTGGAGTGGATTGCTGTGTCTTCATCCAGAGGATCTTCCTGACTCAGGGAGTAAACCTAGATCTCCTACACTGTAAGCAGATTCTTTAGTCTGGGCCAAGAGAGAAGCCTCTGCTTCTGGTTGGGCAATCCCAACTGGAAACTCAAAGCGAAGAATCTCAAGAATGTGATTCACATGGGTGGGCCTTCCAAGGTGAAGAGCAGAAATTATCTGAAAGTCAAAGTGGTGATAGTTCAACCCTTTTATGGACTTCCCTGGTGGCTCAGACAGTAAAGTGTCTGCCTACAATGCGAAGACCCAGGTTCAATCCCTGGGTCAGGAAGATTTTCTGGAGAAGAAAATGGCAATCCACTCCAGTATTCTTGCTTGGAAAATCCTATGGATAGAGGAGCCTGGTAGGCTACAGTCTATGGGATCACAAAGAGTCAGACATGACTGAGCAACTTCACTTTCAACTTCATTTTCAACCCTCTTAAACATCAGTAGCTTCTCACTGCCTACTGAAACAAGCACAAAGTTTATAGACTTTCATTGAATGGTCTAAATTTTGCCCATTAGCTTTATTGGCTAAAACTGAGCTTATAGGAGTAGTCCCTGTATTTTAATATTTCACTACAGTATATACCTTACTATCTACTGATGTATATATATATATATATATTTTTTTTTTTTTTCCTTTCTGGGCCATTATCTAAAACCTGGAAAGAAAATGTATGATTTGAAACTTGCTTCACCATTTCTCGTTCACATTTACTCATCAATGTGTATATATATACATCATATAAATATAGTATGCATAATTCAGTTTCCATCAAGCTAATATCTATATTACTTAGACACTTATTTTATTCCAACTTGCACTTAGGGAGAATTAGATGACCTCAAGATCTCCCTCCCTTTCCTGACAATGTACATGATCTGTACAATCCTTTCTTTTGTCTGTAAACTAGACCACTGAATACAATGGGTATCACTCCTAACATTATACTCCCTTATATGGCAAAGGGATTTTCCAGATACAATCAGTTGACTCTGAGTTAGTCAAAAGATTATTCCAGATGCACTTGACCTAAGAAGGTGAGCCCTTGAAAGATATGAGAGGCTTTCTTGGGGAAGAGATTCAAACTAAGGGCTTGACTTGTCAATCAGTAAGTATTAGAGATCTTAGAGTAGGTCAGATTCAGTTCAGTTCAGTTGCTCAGTCATGTTAAACTTTTTGCAATCCCATGAATCACAGCATGCTAAGCCTACATGTACATCACCAACTCCTGGAGTTCACTAAACTCATGTCCATCGAGTCAGTGATGCCATCCAGCCATCTCATCCTCTGTCGTCCCCTTCTCCTCCTGCCTCGAATNGGTCTTCATAAAACCATTCATCTTCAGCTTCTTTAGCATTACTGGTTGGGGCATAGACTTGGATTACTGTGATATTGAATGGTTTGCCTTGGAGATGAACAGAGATCATTTTATCGTTTTTGAGATTGCATCCAAGTACTGTATTTCAGACTCTTTTGTTGATTATGATGGCTACTCCATTTCTTCTGAGGGATTCCTGCCTTCAGTGGTAGATATAATGGTCATCTGAGTTAACCTCACCCATTCCAGTCCATTTTAGTTTGCTGATTCCTAGAATGTTGACGTTCGCCCTTGCCATTTCTTGTTTGACCACTTCCAATTTGTCTTGATTCATGGACCTGACATATCAGGTTCCTTTGCAATATTGCTTTTTACATCATCAGACCTTGCTTCTATCACCTGTCACATCCACAAGTGGGTATGGTTTTTGCTTTGGCTCAATCCCTTCAGTCTTTCTGGAGTTATTTTTCCACTGAGCTCCAGTAGCATATCGGGCACATAATGACCTGGGGAGTTTCTCTTTTCATATCCTATCATTTTGCCTTTTCATACTGTTCATGGGTTTCATCCGTAAGACAGGGTGCATGTAAAGGATTTAAAGACAGAAAATGGGGTCAATTCACCCAAGGCTCATCATAAGAAAATGTATCCAAAACATGTGGAAATGTTACAGCAGTGAGATCAAGGGGTTGGGATGAGCCAAAATAGAGGGTTTGCAGTTTAAACACGGAAATCTAAGTGGAAAATGAAATAAAATAGCTTCTGAAGGTCTGATAACCTGCTGTTGCTGAACAGGGAACCATATGACTCTTTGAGGAAATAATTAAATTAAACAAAAGTAGGCATAGGGATTGCTGGGTTTAATGTGTTTACGTGAGTGGCCTGGGAATCAGAAAGCAGATATAATAAATAGGAGGTGGTAGTCAGGTATTGGAGATGAAAGATTTAAATGTGAGACTACTTTGAATGATTGTAAGATACATGGTATGTCTATTGTTATATATCTTCTAATATGGAAACAGTATGGTTGAAGTTAATGGGTTGGTTTCAGTGACATCCAAGATGAATAACGTGTCCTGGAACTACCTGATTTTTACCTGACATAATGACATAATTATCAGTAATATTCTCTTTCACTCTCATATTTTACTAATTTGAATATAACTAATATGATCATCTTAACTCTGGCACAGTAGATAAACTACAAAGATTAGAAGGAATGGACTGGGATTCTTTAGGAGAAAGGATAAAAGAGAGAATGGAAGAGAATAAGCGGATGTTTTGAAGAGGAACTGAACAGACTTTTACATGAGGGAAAAGAAGTAACAGTTTGAAAGCCATCCAAAATGTTCCTGTATTTCTCCTCAGCAGAGCTGTTTAGGCACTAGCCTGGTATATTCCATCATCTTGTGCTTTCCCTATACTTCATCACCCACTTTACATGCATCANGCGGATGTTTTGAAGAGGAACTGAACAGACTTTTACATGAGGGAAAAGAAGTAACAGTTTGAAAGCCATCCAAAATGTTCCTGTATTTCTCCTCAGCAGAGCTGTTTAGGCACTAGCCTGGTATATTCCATCATCTTGTGCTTTCCCTATACTTCATCACCCACTTTACATGCATCATGTCCCTGACTGAAATACTTTTGTTCTCTTCCCCTTCTTAAAAACAATTCCCTCAATTGTTCCAAACCTAGTTCCAAAATGATCTCAATAAAATACTTTAAGTAATAGGAATAATAGTAATGCAAACTGTGATTTGAAAAGGCTGCAACAAAATCTTCTAGGAAGTTTATAGTCCCCAGTAACTTAAAAACTGCAAAACTAGTCTGGTGAGGTATATTTAATACTAATAATCAGTCTAAAAGGTAATTATCAGTACAGTTCAATATCAAAATGTGTTTAATCATGCATACTCAGCTTTTATCCTTTGATCAAGTAGTAGAAATTCCACTTGCAATATCTGAATTGCTACACAGCATGCTTAGTCAGTCGTGTCTGACTCTTCACAAGCCCATAGACTGTAGCCCACCAAGCTCATCTGTCCATGGAATTTTCCAAGCAAGAATACTGGAGTGGGTTGCCACTTCCTTCTCCAGAGTTGCTAGGTAGATTTGTGTAGAAATAAGCTTATGAAGTTTATTCATAAAGGCTTCTTTGGGTGTTGCCACATACAGATATACTAGTGTCTAGGTTAATGTCTGTAGGTTGAGAAATTTTAATTTAAGAAAATATTAATATAAAGGGTAAGAAAATTTGGTGATGGCTATTCATGTGGGTTTTTTTTTTTTTTTTTTTTTGGTGAGGTGGAGGCAAACACACTCTCTTTGCTACTTAATTTTAACATCTTATCCCTGAAAGTCTTTATCTTTCTATTTCATTTTTAATATCACACAATAGGGAGTCAGTTGCCTACAGTCAGTAAGACTAGGGAAGAAGAACCTACCAATGCCCCATGCTGTTTGTTAGACCTCAGGAAAGATATGGCTGCACTGGAGGAAAAATAGGTGACTCAACACTGAGTTTTAGTACTAAAAATGCTTAACAAACATTAAATGCAATAAAAATAATTTTTCTAATTTATAGCAACTATCTCCAAATATAGAATATTCTATACAGTAATGCAAATGCAGCCTTATTTCTTTGAAGAAATTAAAGAGCATTGATAGCATGTGATTATTTCTCTTAGAAAGTTCTTTTCATTATCTTAAAGATATTATAGGTGATTTCTACAAGGGAAATAGTTTCAATTGGTTTATTAGAAAAAAACTACTTTTGTAAAATCTTGAAATTACATAGGCATTTTCTAAAATTGAAAAATACATGGCTGGCCTAAATTATATTATGCTATCTTTTAATCACAATGATCTACCCTTAACCTACAATTAATTTTATTATCTTTTGGTTTATATATCAGTTGAAACTCACACATTATGTATATTCAGTTTTCAAAAGAACCATTTAAATTACACAAACGAGTTGAGTGATTGGACAATTTTGAAGTGAACCAAATTACATGTATTAGAATTTTTAAGTAAACTAAAATTGATGTTAAGCCAGATACCAAGATATCATTTTCTTTCATAACTAGATATTTCTAGTACTTCTTCAGATACTTTAAAAAATAAGTGGAAATAATAATATAAAAGCTTTTGTTATATAAGCATGTATACACAAAGTAATGCCAAATTCAAATTGAAAAAAGTTATAACTTTAACATCTATTAAACTTAACCATCTAATCTGTTTCATTCCACCTTTTTAACTCTATGGATGTATGATACAATATGTGTTCTATGTGTGAACCCATTTTTTGACCACATAGATGATTTAGAAACCACTGATATAATCATGGGCATCCTTATATTCCGGTATTTTTTTCTCCAGTCTAAATTCTTTTAATGTGAGAGTCGTTTGACTTTTAGCTTTTCAGTATTGTATCTTACTATTCATAACATTTCTAATGAAGCATAAAGTTTTTAAACATTATTCATAAGTTGTGGCCTTAGGCCAAAATAATTAGTAATGATTTAATTTAATTTTTAATTTAATCTTGATAATCTTGATATTTTGATAACCTGGTTTTGGGATGGGAATTAAGGAGGCTAATTCCAGATGTTAACCTAGAGAAAGTATTGGAAGATCTAAAATCTAGCACAGGAAAAAAGATATATTTTGGAAAGGTAAAGTCAAAATTGAAAAACAGGGGCTTCCCTTAAAGGGTTGGTAAATAGATATTCTTATTTACATATAATATGTGCTGTGCAATTGCACCAGTCAATTACATATGGCTAACTGTACTTTTTCGGATATTTTGAAAAAGTATTAAAGTACAGTAATATTCATTAATTTGCCTTAGAGAGTAATAATTGGATATCTGAGGTAATATTTTGAATTTAGTGAAAAGTGAAGTTTTAAATTAGCTGTCTTTAAATATTATCAGAATGATAAGAGACCTTGTGAAATACTATTATTTACTTCCACACACTTAAATTACATTAGAAAGTACTCAATTAAAAGCTCTGTAACTTTAAATGAAAAAATATTATAGACATTTCAGTCAACTGAACTTGAAAGTAAAACTCATTTCAGCCATACTGTACTTGTGCATTGTTGGCTAGGTTTTCCACAGGATTTAATGTAGGGAAATAATTGTGTTTTACAAGGATTATTTTAAAACAGACTACATCATTATTCTTATTTTATTAGTACTAGGCATCTGGTCCCATCACTTCATGGGAAATAGATGGGGAAACAGTGGGAACAGTGTCAGACTATTTTTGGGGGCTCCAAAATCACTGCCGATGGTGACTGCAGCCATGAAATTAAAAGATGCTTACTGCTTGGAAGAAAATTTATGACCAACCTAGATAGCATATTGAAAACCAGAAACATTACTTTGTCTACTAAGGTCTATCTAGTCAAGGCTATGGTTTTTCCAGTGGTCATGTATGGATGTGAGAGTTGGACTGTGAAGAAGGCTGAGCGCTGAAGAAATGATGCTTTTGAACTGTGATGTTGGAGAAGACTCTTGAGAGTCCCTTGGACTGCAAGGGGATCCAACCAGTCCATTCTGAAGGAGATCAGCCCTGGGATTTCTTTGGAAGGAATGATGCTACAGCTGAAACTCCAGTACTTTGGCCACCTCATGCGAAGAGCTGACTCATTGGAAAAGACTCTGATGCTGGGAGGGATTGGGGGCAGGAGGAGAAGGGGACGACAGAGGATGACATGGCTGGATGGCATCACTGACTCAGTGGACATGAGTTTGACTGAACTCTGGGAGACAGTGATGGACAGGGAGGCCTGGCCTGCTGTGATTTACAGGGTCGCAAAGTCAGACACGACTGAGCAACTGTACTGAACTAAACCTTTAAATAATTATATTCTCCATGTTATTTATGGATCTGTTTCTATTTATTTTTTTTCTCATTAAGATTCATATCCCCATGCTTCTTTACATGCCAGGCTTTTTTTTTATTTTATAAAATATCAGACATTGTAAATTTTAGATAATTGTCTTAGAATTTTTATGTTCTCTGAAATATCTTTGGATTTTGTTCTAGGATTCAGTTTAGATACTTGGAAACAATTTGATGCTTTTGATTCTCTTTGTGCTGTGTTGGATGAGCCCAAAACCGCCTTTAATTAATAGTTAATTTGGACCCACTACTGAAGAATCTACTTTATGTCCCATGTATTCGAAGAACTTCTTACTCTGGTTGTTCAGAACATGAACTATTTTCAGCTCTGTGTGATTACCAGTGGTTGTTCTGCTTATTTATTTCCAGGAGTCTTTTTCCAGTCATGAGATTATTCCTCATGAGTGTGTCTGAGTATTGATTCAGATGAAGTCATGAGGAAAATTCTCTGAAGGTTTTAGGTACTCCCTCTCTGTGTAACTCTCTCCTCTCTGCAATTCTGCCTGATGAATTTTATCAACCCTGATCTTCCTGAATTCTGTACTGTGTCTCCTCAATTCAGGGAGATAAGCAAGGCCTGACCCTAAATCTCCCCATGGAAAATTTCCTCAGGAATAGAACTGGGACAGTCTTAAGGATCATATTATTTTTCCTTCTTTCAAGGATTACTATCTTGAGATGCCTGTCATCTGGGAGGAAAAAATATGTTTCAAATACTTTGGACATTTTTGTTTGTTTAAAGTGAGGAAAAAATCCAGTTTCAGTTATTCCATCATGTCTAAAAATAATTTCCCCATAAAGATCTATTTTTTTAAATCAGCACTTTATTTATTTATTTTAATTTTTACTTTATTTTAATTTACAATACTGTATTGGTTTTGCCATACATTGACATGAATCCTCCATGGGTGTACGTGAGTTCCCAATCCTGAACCCCCTCCCACCTCCCACCCCATATCATCTCTCTGGATNGTTGCACAGAAGCTTTTAATTTTAATTAGATCCCATTTGTTTATTTTTGCTTTTATTTCCACTATTCTGGGAGGTGGATCATAGAGGATCCTGCTGTGATTTATGTCAGAGAGTGTTTTGCCTATGTTCTCCTCTAGGAGTTTTATAGTTTCTGGTCTTACGTTTAGACATAAAGATCTCTTTAAAATGCTTTATCATCTTTGAAACTGTGGTTGTTTTTTTTTTAACATTTTTTATTTTGTAACTTCATTACCTAGAAGTGTCTGTATTTTTGTTGTTAAATATTTTGTTAAATAAATTGTCAAGTATCTTTTAATTTTATTCTGTTTTATTTCAAGTTTTATCTTTATTAGTCGTTTTTTGAAGCATAAAATGTTTACTCTGAGTTTTCCCTCAGTTTCTTGAGTTGAAAGATACTTCAAAATTATTTTATATCTTTCATGCTTTTTGAACAAATGCATTAAAATTTTCACCTTTCTAGCCTTTAGAAAAATAACTTGCACCTTTTTTACTTATTTTACTCAGTCTCTTTATTTAATCTAATTTAGATCTCATAGGATGCTCACTAAAATCTTGCATTTTCAGTTTTCTTCCTTGCCCATTAAGGCACCTATATTACTTTCTCTTCCTATGGCTTGAAAATTTAACTGTTTCAGGGTGTTGCTGCCTATCAGTGATACCATGTTCATTTTAGGTTTCCCCCTCAGATGTGTATAAACATCATGATGCTTCAAGTATAGCTCAGAGTCTTCCTCTTGAAGAGAGTGAGTTTATTTTCTCCTAAGTTGCTAGGGGACAAATACAGTTTGCCAAAAGAAATTTTTTTTTTCTTTAAGTAGCATAGTCTGGCCTGTATAAGAGATTCTTAAAGACATCTGATAGCTTTGTTCTTATTCTTAAAAAAAAAAAAAAAGAAACCCTGGCAAGATTATGTTAAAAGCTGACATACATTATGATGCAACTCATTTTTTTAAAGGCCTACACGTTGTCTTTTGAGCCATCCAGAATCCACAGACACTTATGTCTGAGTCACCAAATATATTTCTATTTCTTTCTTGATAGTAGTGGGAATGGGTTTCAGTTCTTCATAACATTTTTTTTCTCTTCATTTTAATGAGCCCTAAAGAAAAATGAACTCAATTAGTCAATGGCTATCTTGCCCCAGAAATTTTAGAATACTTTTAAATCCTTGTAGTGAGTTTATATGCCACATAGAACTCCATTCCACTACAAGACACATTCCCTCAGCTATCAGCAACATTGCCTGCTGATGGCTTACCACTGAGTCCCTCTCCAGAAATTTTCCTCTGAAAGGAAACTGTTTTATCCAAGCTTATTTTCTCTCCTTGGGGTAGTCTCATTCTAATGCCTTATTCCATAGTGCAGCCTCTGCCTCCATTCATTTCAACTTTGAAGGAACATGTGTGTTCTGGGAGTTTCTAGTTGCAGCCACTGAGGCTTTTGGTGCAACTTCATTGCAGTTCAGTCTCTCCTTTTGCATAAGCCAGCTTCCCTTTCACTCTGCCACAAGTTTTGTTGAAAACTTTGTTACAAAGATGTGTACCCCAAACTTGATTCAATGTCTGTTTCCTTTAGATGTAAACCTAAGACAAACTTATTNCCACTGAGGCTTTTGGTGCAACTTCATTGCAGTTCAGTCTCTCCTTTTGCATAAGCCAGCTTCCCTTTCACTCTGCCACAAGTTTTGTTGAAAACTTTGTTACAAAGATGTGTACCCCAAACTTGATTCAATGTCTGTTTCCTTTAGATGTAAACCTAAGACAAACTTATTTGCTGCTGCTGCTGCCAAGTCACTTCAGTCATGTCCGACTCTGTGCAACCCCATAGATGGCAGCCCACCAGGCTCCTCTGTTCCTGGGATTCTCCAGGCAAGAGTACTGGAGCGGGTTGGCATTTCCTTCTCCATTGCATGAAAGTGAAAAGTGAAAGTGAGGTCGCTCAGTAGTGTACAACTCTTCGCGACCCCATGGACTGCAGCCTACCAGGCTCCTCTGTTCATGGGATTTTCCAGGCAAGAGTACAGGAGTGGGCTGCCATTGCCTTTTCTGATTGTGAGTGATAGTCACTCAGTCATGTCTGACCCTTTACGACCCCATGGACTAGAACCTGCCAGTCTCCTCTGCCCATGGAGTTCTCCAGACAGGAATACTTAAGTGGCTTGCCATTTCCTTCTCAAGGGATCTTCCAGACCAAGGGATTGAACACAGGTCTCCTGCATTGCAGGCTGATTATTTACCATCTGAGTCAACAGGGAATCCTACTACTAAGAGACATTTCTAAATATAAAGACAAATCAACGTAAAAAGTATCAGAGAATACATGCTTGACTTTATAATCAATAGACAATATATTAGAATGTGTAATGAATACATATACCTTTTCGAAAGGAACACCTGAGACAGAAGTAGGAATAAAGTTATAAATGACCATCATCAATCAGGTGAAATAATTTAGATGATGCTTGTCTTTCTCAAAGAGAGGAGCACTGATCTAGTAGTCAGGAAGGAAATACAATGTGCTTTGAACTTTGTATGAAAAATAATGTTCAGTGCCATGTTGCTGAACATAGTTCTTTTTTGCCACTTAAATCCTCTGCTTCAAATTACAGTCCAAATGCATTATTTAAACTCTGCTTCTGGCTTTTGTTTTAGAATCTGTTACTTTTGTTGCCACTTCTTGATCTCTGTCCTCTGAAGCTTCTACTTCTTTCCTGCTGTCTCCTGATACCTTGGCTGCAGTGTTCCTTGAAGCCCGAATTGCCTTCCCACTGTTCCCCAAAGTTGTCATATATTTCCCACGGTCCTTCTAGCTCTGTTTGCTGTTTGCTCCATGGCCACAGAAAGTTGTCAGTGCCATGAATCATGCCATTTTTTCTATACTTCTGTTACTGATGCAGTTTGGATATCAAAGCAGACAACCCGCTTTCCTTTGAGAAAGACTGTCCCCTTTACTTTGAATCAATATCCTCATCCAGTTGCTCTTTAAGGTCTTTACAAGCATAACTAATGTTTGGCATTTCAATTGAGCACTGCATTATGCACATTTCATTCATCTTCAAAACTTTCTTCTTTTATCCTTCGTTGCCTTTTTGTTATCACCCTATCTCATTTGTTGACCTTAAAAACTTTTGCAAAAGTGGTTTTTCACTCTCTCCATACAATCTAAAATAATTTTGATTAGGTTTATCAAATCATTCCACCTGTGTTAAAAATACAAGTAACTTTTTTGTTAAAGCAGATCATTTTAAGGATTTTGATTGATTCGTTTGTAGTAGGAATAGTTTATGATTATGATTCCATTTATTGTGAAGCTCTTTCGTCCCTTGATTTCTATGAAAAATTGTCCTCTGGACACTTTTTCCTCAATATTCTTAGTTATTTTCTTTACTATTCCAATCCATAAGTACTAGCATTTCTCAAAGTCTTACCATGTTGGTCTTCCCTTCTCATTCTGTGTAATCAGTTGACTATAAGCTATATGCTGATGACACACAAATCTATAATATTTGTCTAAATCTCATACCTGGGTTCCAAATTCAAATATCCTATTAAAACTTATCAATTCCAATAGGATGATCATGGACATCTCACAATTAACATGCCGAACAAAACAAAAACAATTCCATCAGTTTCTTTCCCAGACATAAACATTTTCTTTAATTGCCTGCTGTAATAAATGGCACCATCATTTTGTAGAGTTACTCAAATAGGACCCTTGTAAAATATCATGCCTTATTTCTTTTCTAATCAATCATCAACACACATCAACAACTTAATTAACTATCAACTCTGCCTCCCTTAGCTACATTTCTTGCCATACTGTTTAAAATTATGTCCCTGAAATTTCATACTTGGATACTGCAACTGTATTCAAATTGTTCTTTATGCCCATTTATCAATGTTTTCCAACTCTTCAATTCTCAATACAACTGTCAAGTGATTTATTTCCTAATACTCAAAATTACTCCTATGAGTAAAATCTTTATTGTTATCTCATTTCATACAGGAATATCAAATTCTTTAGCATGGCATATAATATATAACCTTACCAGTGAAGTGAACATCCAGCCACAGTACTTAATCCTTTGCTACCTCAATTTTGCTAGTGTCAGGTTTGTAAAGAATTTCTAATCCTGCCACTGGGATTAGTAAGTAAAACCAGAATTGAAATCATACAGTTAGCCATAGAAAGGAAAGCCCAGATTGCAAAATTAAAATTATTTCATTTCCAGGTAAGAATCTGATACATAAAAGGAAATATGTCTTTATTAAACTGATACCATTTTCTAATAGAAACAAGATTTTAAAACTTTTATTTCCAGTTCCAATGCTAAAAATAATCATATGAACTTTGCAAGATACTAAGTATTTTCTACTTGAGTCTTAAGGCATCCAGATAAATAAATATCCTCTTTATATTGCTGAAAAAAATACCTACATGAGTAGCTTTGTTTTGCTTTTGGACATGTTACTGCAACGCTATGAATCAAATGACATAGAAATTATTCTTTTTCCCCTGTTTTTGGACAATTTTAAACACTTCATATTTTTATTTTGCCTACTGACTTTCCAATTTTCACAGTAAATATATAAAAAAGAAAAGAATTACTAGACATAAAAGTTTAAAAATTCAACATGAAATATTATATGAGAATTTTTCTTTTTGTTGAGAGAAAAATATAGAGAATTCAATAATTTTATAAAATTTGGGAAATTGGGATGATCAAATAAACATATGGTACTCACCCCATATGTGAGAGATCTCTATTCTAACCATTCAATTATTGCTTTCTCTTGGTAATACAATAGTTGTCCCCCATTTGTTTTAGGTGGAAATTAGGTACTCCATATTTTTGTATTAAGAGTAAATATATGACTTAGTCCTCAGTAACCACCACACAGTTGTCCTATGAACAAACAGATTTGTTCAGATTCAGACACATGGCCTAATTTAAACAGTATCTCAACTTTTTTTTTTTTTTTTTTTTTAGGTTTTGTGAAAAGAATGGCTTTCTCTCCACTGAGGTGGTTCACTTTAGGAATAAGCCTACAATTCTATCCATCATAGATTCTACCACAATTTATTTTTTCCTGCTTTTGAGGATAAAATTCAAAGTCTATAACAAAGTAAATCCAATATTTATTGTGCAAAGTATTATATACATAGAATGCATGAGATTTTAAAATTAAGAATGAAATAAATGAAGATGTATTCATTTTTTTTTTAAAATAGTATTCTACAGGATGTAGCATTTTATTATGGATTGAATCTCTCCAAAATTCTTAGGATGAAGCCCTAATCCCCAGTGTGATAATATTTAGAGATGGGGTTTTGGGGAGGTAATTAAGGTTAGATGAGGTCATGAGGGTCAGAAACCCTGGTCTGATGGGATCAGTGCCTTTACAAGTAGGGAAATGAGGGTAGAGATTGTTATGAGAACCTGTTCTCTCTGCCATTTGATGGCACAACAAGTTAGCCATCTGCAAACCAGGAAGAGAGCTTGTACCAAAATTTGACCATGTTGACACACTTATCTTAGATTTTCAGTTGAAAGAATTATGAAAAAGTAAATTTCCATTACTTAAGGCACACAGTCTATGATATTTTGTAATGATAGTCTGAACTCATATATATTTCAAAACATTTTATTTTAGTTAAGGAGTCTATATTTCAAATTCATTAAGAAGCATTTATCTGAATCTGTGAAAAAGGCTTAAGAAGAAGGGCACTGCAAGTTATCTTGCTTTAATACATGAGGGTATTTTAGGCAAATAACGTAAGTTAATATGAGCTTATTATTTAAATATACCTCTTCCCTGTACTATAAAAATAATCATCAATATACCTAGATAAAATTTTCCTTGTTGTTACTCACCTTAAGGACCTATTTACTTTGTATTTGTACAAAAAAAGATCTTCATGACCTGGATAATCAGGATGGTGTGATCACTCATATAGAGCCAGATTTCCTGGAATGTGAAGTCAAGTGGGCCTTAGAAAGCATCACGAGGAACAAAGTTAGTGGAGGCGATGGCATTCCAGCTGAGTTATTCCAAATCCTGAAAGATGATGCTGTGAAAGTGTAGCACTCAATATGCCAGCAAATTTGGAAAACTCAGCAGNTGGGAGGAATGATGCTAAAGCTGAAGCTCCAGTACTTTGGCCACCTCATGGGAAGAGTTGACTCATTGGAAAAGACTCTAATGCTGGGAAGGATTGGGGGCAGGAAGGGAAGGGGATGACCGAGGATGAGATGGCTGGGTGATATCACGGACTCAATGGGTGTGAGTCTGAGTGAATTCTGGAAGTTGATGATGGACAGAGAGGCCTGGCATGCTGTGACTCATGGGGTCGGAAAGACTCCGACACGACTGAGCAACTGAACTGAACTGAACCTAGTATTTAATAATTTACAGGTGATACATGTTTAATATATTGCATATTCTAGCATATGTATATATGGGGTAGAAAGAGAGAGAGGGAGAGATATTTTGGGATTAGTATTTTAAATAATTATGCTTTCTAGCTACAATCTGTTTGATGAAATAGACTTAATTATTTCCTTTCTTCTCTCCTTTAGTCATTCATCTACTATAAGAAGTTTCTATATTCCTAAAACAAATCATACTCAGTGATGCTACTTTAATTTCAAACATCCTATATCTTAGATATGTGAATTGATTAATAAAGACTTCAAAATATCTCAAGTAAATGTGAACTTTAAAATGATACAATGCTACAAATTTTCTGAGTAATTTTTCATATCCATATATGTAAGACATTATCAGTGGATAAGAGGGTTCCCCTGGCGGTCCAGAGGTTAAAGCGTCTGCCTGCAATGTGGGAGACCTGGGTTCAATCCCTGGGTCGGGAAGATCCCCTGAAGAAGGAAATGTCAACCCACTCCAGTATTCTTGCCTGGAGAATCCCATGGACAGAGTAGCTTGGTGGGCTACTGTCCATGCGAAACAAAGAGTCAGACACGACTGAGCGACTTCACTTTCACTTTCATGAGATATTTACCCCCCAGTTATGAATAAAATCATTTGTGGTATGAACAACCAGCCCTGATTAGAAAAATATACTACCCAAAAAGAATCTCATTTACATACATGTCTGCATTGTGGTCTCATGCCCTGCCAAGTACTATTAATGGACTTGTGAAACACAAAAGGATATCTGATTTTCTCATGGCTAAGTCTCCTTTATCAAGTACACCTAAATACCAACTTTTTATTACATCAGCTCCTGGCTTCCCTGGTAGCTCAGCTGGGAAAGAATCCACCTGCAATTCGGGAAACCTGAGTTTAATCCTTGGATTGGGAACATCCCCTGGAGAAGGAAAAGGCTACCCACTCCAGAATTCTGTGGTCGCATAAAATCAGACATGACGGAGCGACTTTTCACTTTCACATCATCTCTATAAAGGAGGATGAAATAAATCACTTTATTAATAAAACTAATGCCTTGATCTAGGGCTTACCAGATTTAACAAAATATAAGATGCTTAATTAATATTATAACGTTCAGTTCTCAGTCTCTNTACCCACTCCAGAATTCTGTGGTCGCATAAAATCAGACATGACGGAGCGACTTTTCACTTTCACATCATCTCTATAAAGGAGGATGAAATAAATCACTTTATTAATAAAACTAATGCCTTGATCTAGGGCTTACCAGATTTAACAAAATATAAGATGCTTAATTAATATTATAACGTTCAGTTCTCAGTCTCTCAGTCGTGTACGACTCTTTGCAACCCCATGAATCGCAGCACGCCAGGCCTCCCTGTCCATCACCAACTCCCAGAGTTCACTCAGACTCATGTCCATCGAGTCAGTGATGCCATCCAGCCATCTCATTCTCTGTCGTCCCCTTCTCCTTCTGCCCACAATCCCTCCCAGCATCAGAGTCTTTTCCAATGAGTCAACTCTTCACATCAGGTGGCTAAAATACTGAAGCTTCAGCTTTAGCATCATTCTTTCCAAAGAAATCCCAGGGCCAATCTCCTTCAGAATGGACTGGTTGGATCTCTTTGCAGTCCAAGGGACTCTCAAGAGTCTTCTCCAACACCACAGTTCAAAAGCATCAACTCTTCAGTGCTCAGCCTTCTTCACAGTCCAACTCTCACATCCATACAGGACCACAGGAAAAACCATAGCCTTGACTGGACGTATCTTAGTCGGCAAAGTAATGTCTCTGCTCTTGAATATGCTATCTAGGTTGGTCATAACTTTTCTTCCAAGGAGTAATGCTGGGGAAATGTAATTAAATATTCCTTTTCTATCTGAAATTCAAATTTAATTGTATATCCTATATTTTATCTGCCAAGCTTACCTGAGGAATAGTTTGAAACTGTTAAAACATCAGTTTTATTTGGTGTTCTTTTTTAAGTCAATGGCATTCTTTTATTTTTATGTTTTTTCTGAATATTATTTATTCAAGTTCAACAGCGAGCAAGGTGAAAAGACAGCCTTCTGAATGGAAGAAAATAATAGCAAATGAAGCAACTGACAAACAATCTCAAAAATATACAAGCAACTTACACATCTCAATTCCAGAAAAATAAATGACCCAGTCAAAAAATGGGCCAAAGAACTAAATAGACATTTCTCCAAAGAAGACATACGGATGGCTAACAAACACATGAAAAGATGCTCAACATCACTCATTTTAGAGAAATGCAAATGAAGACCACAATGAGGCATCATTTCACACCAGTCAGAATGGCTGCAATCTAAAAGTCTGCAAGCAATAAAAACATCAGTTTTTAATCAAATTTCAAATATCTGATTTCAGATATTTAATTTGTAATGTAACATTTTGATAACTTGCTATATCCCCAAAGAAAAATTAATTGAAATGTATTGTTGAAACAATTTCTTAAATAATATTTCTTTAAAGTTTGACAAAATTTAACTGAAGTTGATGCATTAATCTTTGAAACAATTATTTATAAATATATGTATCTTATCTTTGCTGTCTTCTGCAATAAATGCCAACAGATTGTGATTAAATTATGATGTAATTCAATGAGTGCTTTGTATACTTAAAGATGCTTTTGCTAAAGATATCTGTGGAATTCAATTTTACAAATTAGATAAAAATGCTTTTTAAAAAATTTCACTTCTGAAAAATATTCTGTAATGTAGTATAAATATTTTTTTTCAAAAGATGCTATCTAAAAAGTTCACTTATGACTTGTTATAGTAATGAATAAAGGATCATATTTCCCTATATCCATGCAACAATATAACCTTTTCTAACACTGACTCTGGCTTAAACATGTAACTTGCATTGCCATTGAGACTATCATCTATGCATTGGGAGTAAGTCTTTGTTGTTCCCTCAACTCCATTTGAGAAAGCCTCAACTAGTGGAAAGTGGGATTGATGCAGCATAGAGAAAAGCAGTTCTCCTAAGATCCTTGAGACCAATAGACAAAGTGACTGTCTTGTGAGCAACCCCAGACAGAGATTATCAGCAGAAGACATGCTCAGCTAAATTCAGTCCAAATTTCTGACCTATAAAATCACAGAAAGTTAAATAATTTTATTTTAATCCACTGAGATTTGGGGTGGTTTGCTATGCAGCAGCAGGAAATTGACAACCTCCTATATTGGCTTCCTTGGTGGCTCAGAGGGGTAAGAATCCTCCTGCAATGAGGAAGACCTGAGTTTGATTCCTGGGTTGGGAAGATCCCCTGGAGAAAGGGATGGCTACCTACTCTAATATTCTGGCCTGGAGAATTCACTGACAGAGGAGCGTAGCAGGTTACAGTCCATGGGTTCACAGAGTTAGACACGACTGAGTGACTCACATCACATAACCTATATTTTCAATCATCTTTAAGAATGCATTATCAATGCATCACATCAAGCTAACAATTATAAAGAACCAGATTTTGCTATGAATCATAGCAGCTGCTTGGCTTAGTATCTGTCTACATGCTTACATGATCTAAGTAGCACTTTCTCTTGAAGTGTGTTTTCTGAGTCCTCTGGCCTCTTCACACTCTCCCTGCTGATACCACCAGTAAGAGTTTTAATAATAGTAATATTTATGATGCTGTGTTCTTCCAGCTTCTAGTAACAAAGTGGAGACAAACAAATTCATTTCAGGTTAGTTGCTACATTAGCTAATTTATGATAATAGTTATGAATACCTTAATAATTTTGATTGGAATGAATGCCCTATTAATGAAAAATTAATAATATTAAGAGCCATATATTGTTATACTTTCCAATAAGTGCCCATGTCAAACTGTGGTAATGTAAATGGAAAAATTTTAAAAACATTAAGTGTTTTCACTGAGTGTTAGATATTTTAGAAATATGCATATTTTATTGTTTTAAATAATTTAACAAGTGACTCATTTAAAATGATTTCATGCTTTTTTCTGAGAAAATTGCATCAATGGGGCAATCATAAACAGATTTAGATATTTTTAGGGATAACTTCTATCTCCTTAATTCAATATTCTCTTTCTTTAAAAAGTTTAAAATGTCTTAATTGTATACAAGTCATCTTCCATTTATTCCACTATTTGATAGCATTGACCAGGTGCCAAAAACTCTGATAAGCAGTAGCACTGGAAAATTTGGACATGAAGGATATGAATTTAAGACACAAGAGATATATAAATAGTTAGCATTCAAGAAGTTCAGAGTATCCGTAGCAGAAATAAATTCAAAGTTTAATGGAAGAAAATGTTCAAGAGCTAAAAATCACTTATATTTGTAAATAAATAATTCTTTCTAGTTTCCGGTAAGAATTCATAAGAAATACAATGATTCTCATTATTGTGAAACTTTTAAACATAACTGGAAAGTAAATAGTATAAGAGCCAAGTTTGGAGAAGGAAATGGCGACCCACTCCAGTACTCTTGCCTGGGAAATCCCATGGATGGGAGGAACCTGGAAGGTTACAATCCATGGGGTCACAAAGAGTCTGACATGACTGAGCAACTTCACTTTCAAGAGCCAAGTTAGTAATTTCTATAAAGGTATAAAACTTAATTTGGCCTCAGAATTCTACATAGCAATTATATGTGAAAGCACGTTATCCTGCCTTCCAAACAACTGAACAAAATGTATACCCTGTCTGTCATAAAGTGGCACAGTGCCAGGCACTGTGTGAAATCAAAGGATGAATAAAACATGAGACCTGCTTTAGATTTCTCTTAATAAATGAAAAAATTGTGGACTTCACTAAAGCTCAAATGGTAAAGAATCTGCCTGCAGTGCAGGAGATCCAGGTTCAATCCCTGGGTCAGGAAGATCTCCTGGAGAAGTAAACAGCAATCCACTCCAGTATTCTTGACTGGATAATCCCACAGACAGAGGAGTCTGGCAGGCTACAGTCCACGGGGTCACAAAGAGCTGGACACAAATAAGTAACAAACACACACAAACACAATAAAAGAGACACACAAGTCACTGTATATTCGGAATGTGAAACAATACTGTAGTAAGTTCTATAACACAAAGTGGTAATAAAATGTTTTAAAGAGAAGCTTAATTCCATATGGGAGGTTTTGAAAATGATTTACGAGATGTAACTTTTCTTATTTACTTCCCTTATATGTCTTGATACTGGGAGAATTCAAAGGGCATTCCAGTAGAACCCAGCTTGGATGGAAGGTCTGAGCAGGGAAATTACAAAGCCTCAAAAGATTGGCAGACAGTCCCACTGAATTTAGGAGGAGGTCCTTCCTGTGTTTCAAGCACATAGAGATGTTGATACCATTAGGCTTCAAGAAAGCCTCAAGGTTTGATTGGTTAGCATCGCTTGTGGGTGAGAAGCCTACTTACTTACTCCAGTGTGAGTAACCTCAGTACCAGTTTCTTTTCACACCTTGGCATTGACAAAAATGAGATGCACTAACTGAAGTAGAAGTTGGAATCAAATATTGGAACCTGTGACTACTAGGATAAGCAGTTCACAATTTATTTTGTGAAAGAAGGAATCATGCAGACATTTTAAGTAAAAGTTTGATATGATTAAGTGGTAATTTTAGATTAATTTGTAAGTAATGTGGGAGACAAATGAAAATGGTGAAATATGTTTACCAGAGAACTTTGGGGGAGCAGAATTACCAAAAGTTTGATGGAAGTATTGGTCTGATGTAATAATAAGAAAAGATATTCCAGAGATATTATTTTTAAATGACAACTTGATTTCAAGTGATATCTGGAAATATGTAAAAACTATGCAATAAAATACAAAGAAACATTTAGAATCACTTTAACTTTTAATTTAATTTCTATAACAGCAGCCCTTGTAACAATTCTTTTTTTTTTTTTTAAATGTAATGAAAAACACTCTGCTCTAAAAATGCAGTCACTTGCAGAAGGTCAAAGAGCAAATTAGTTTAGAATAAAGGGAAGTACCTAAAAACCTATGCCTCCTAACTGCTCTGTATATTTTTGATATCTCTTTTTTAAAATCATGTTTTAATTTTTTTGGAAGACAAAACCTGCAAAATCTTTACTGACTATTTCAGTATAATCTTAGACTTCACTTGCAAATTTTCATAGTAATATAACAAACTGCTATAATTTTTAATGGTAGGAATACCCAGTTAAACAAAAATAGCTCAAAATATATATGTTATATTTCTGTTAGAAACATATTTTGCATTTGTCCTAGTAAATTATTTATTTCCCTATGAGCATGATACCAAACCTTAATTTTCAAAGAAGTTTTCTTGTCCCCAAAGAAGAAAAGACATTTATTAAAATAAGAAATTTGGAAAATGCTATTCTTAAAACAAAGTGCCTCCACTAACTACGGTTTATTATCTTCACCCTAATTCCCAAATGCAAGATTAGCCACGCAACTTTAATACATTAACTCTGTTGCTGATGATATCTTTCAGAAATAATGTCTCTACCTGGGTTTTTACATTACTTCATTTACTATTGATACTTTTTATTGCTCTTATGTTTCTATATCAGGATCACTAAATAATATACTTTCCACTTAAAAACTGTGCACCTAAACAGAAAAATGTCTTGTCTGTATTGAAAAAGACAAGCTTTATCTTAAGAGTCTTCTGTAGACTTCAAAACAGGGTTTTCAGAAATTCTACTGCAGGGGAAACTTCCTTCAGAAACCATTCCATATGAAGGAACTGGTAATTGTGCAGTGATCTGAAAATTTTATGTTGTTCAAAAATAAAATATGTAACCATATTTTCTAGAGACTTATTTGTCAGAATGCCTTAAATCTTTGTTGCAAAAAGTTTGGGAACTTTCAACTTTGAATGTAAATTTGTGGTTTAGGAATATAAACTCTGAAAGTACTTAAAACTAAATTTTCATGCTCAGTGAACTCAGTGGTGGTGGTGGTTTAGTCACTAAGTCATGCCTGGCTCTTGAGACCCCATGGACGGTGGCCCACCAGGCTCTTCTGTCCATGGGATTTTCTTTGCAAGAATACAGAGTGGGTTGCAATTTCCTTCTCCAGGAGATCTTCCTGACTCAGGGATTGAATGTGCATCTCCTGAATTGCAGTGGCTTCTTGCTGCTGAACCAACAGGGAACCCCCAGCTAAATCAGTAAGACCCAGTAAATAGCAGTTTATTTAATTGAAATAGGCTCAGTAAATTGACTATTACATGACAGTTGTCTCTTAAAAATATCATTGTTTTAGTTAAGAATTCACATGATTTTAACAAAAAAAAAATTGATGTGTTTGATCCACCTGTTTTATATATATGTATGTAAAATAAAATTTAATGTAATTTCATTTGAAAGTAATTAAAGACAATTGGCTGAAAATACTGCTTTTTTTTTTTTTTTCTGCCATAAACTGAGAAATGCAATATCTATCTTTGGTTAAAAGGTCTAAGGTTGATCAGAAACAAATAATTTTTTTTAAGCTATGCAGATAAAAGATATCTTATGAGAAANATTGATCACTGAGGAAGGTTTTCTTATCTCTTCTTGCTATTCTTTGGAATTCTGCATTCAGATGCTTATAGCTTTCTTTTTCTCCTCTGTTTTTCACCTCTCTTCTATTCACAGCTATTTGTAAGGCCTCCCCCAACAGCCATTTTGCTTTTTTGCATTTCTTTTCCATGGGGATGGTCTTGATCCCTGTCTCCTGTACAGTGTCACAAACCTCCATCCATAGTTCATCAGGCACTCTTATCTATCAGTCCTAGTCCCTTAAATCTGTTTCTCACTTTCACTGTATAATCGTAAGGGATTTGATTTAGGTCATACCTGAATGGTCTAGTGGTTTTCCCTATTTTCTTCAATTTAAGTCTGAATTTGGCAATAAAGTGTTCATGATCAGAGCCATAGTTACCTTCTGGTCTTGTTTTTGTTGACTGTATAGAGCTTGTCCATTTTTGGCTGCAAAGAATATAATCAATCTGATTTTAGTGTTGACCATCTGGTGATGTCCATGTGTAGTCTTTTCTTGTGTTGCGGAAGAAGGTGTTCGCTATGACCAGTGCATTTTCTTGGCAAAACTCTATTAGCCTTTGCCATGTTTCATTCTATACCAAGGCCAAGTTTGCCTGTTACTCCAGGTGTTTCTTGACTTCCTGCTTCTACATTCCAGTCCCCTATAATGAAAAGGACATCTTTTTTGGGTGTTAGTTCTAAAAGGTCGTATAGGTCTTCACAGAACCATTCGACTTCAGCTTTTCTTCAGCATTATTGGTTGGTACATAGACTTGGATTACTGTGGTATTGAATGGTTTGCCTTGGAAGTAAATAGAGATCATTCTGTCGTTTTTGATATTGCATCCAAGTACTGCATTTTGGACTCTTGTTGACCATGATGGCTACTCCATTTCTTCTAAGGGATTCCTGCCTGCAGTAGTAGATATAATGGCATTAGTGAACATCGACATTCTAGGAATCAGCGAATTAAAATGGACTGGAATGAGTGATTTAACTCAGATGACAAGGGCATTATCTCTAGGAAAAGAATGGAAGTAAAAGGATTGTAATGGTTTTCTGAGTTTGCTTGGGGAAAATCATGATAAAAATACCTTGAGCCCAATCTTTACAAGTCTCTTAACTGAAAATCTCTCCAGATCCCAATTCTTAGTACTTCCAAGTCTTTTCCCCCTCTTTGCATTGTTTGTTACTTAAGATGAATGGGTAAACTAATCTGTTTAATGCTTTGAGTGGTGTCTATGAGTCATGTCTTTGTAGAGAGATTTTAAGTAGATGTGTCTTTTATGTTGTCCTTTTCGAATACCATCTTACATGTTGTTGAGAAATTAATCTTGCCAAAGACAGTTTTAACTGAAATTTAAACATGTTCCATACACTTTCTTTGTATACAGAATAATGTCTGATATTCTAGTGAAATTATTCAGTTTCCAAACTTTGGTCAAGCCATTTGCATAAATGTGCCTGTAACTACAGATATTTATTAACTCAAGTTGCCAAAATTGGACATTGATTTTTTTCTGAACCTACCATGCTTTGTGTAAAAGCTGTACCATTGTTCACTAATATCCTTCTGCTTTCTGCTGTCTGCAGCTTTTCTTGGCCTCCATGTAGAGATTAAGACTTTCAGGTGATGCTAGTGGTAAAGAATTCACTTGCCAATGCAGGAGATATAAGAAAGGCAGGTTCAATCCTGGGTTGGAAAGATCCCTGGAGGAGAGCACAGCAACGCACTCTAGTATTCTTGCCTAGGTAATTCCATGGACAGAGGAGCCTGATGGGCTACAGTTTGTATGATCCCAAAGAGTTGGAGATGCATATGTGTAGAGATTAAATTTCACTTCAAGAATCTGATTTTGACTCCTGCTTGTTACAAATAGCATGTTGCTGACAGGCTTGATAACCCTATGTCCTTATTTGAAATACCTCATAGGCAGAGTAGCCTCGTTGTTAAGAGTATACAAATTTGTAATTAACTAATTTAGGTTGAGTATGAGTATTAGGTTCTCTTTTATACATTGCTTTTGGTCAAGTTACTCCATATTTCTGAGATTTATGTTCTTTCTCTGTAGAATCTTTATTCTATCTTTTCATGCTTATGACAGTGTCTGGAAAATTGCTGACACCTAATACATAATGCTATCTTTAAAACTTGTATGTGCATATTTATTTGTAGCCTTCCAGAATTTCCCATACTAAATTTTAAGCTCCATTAAGGTAAATAAATAAGTCTTATTCTATTTATATTCTTGTCATTGCCAAGATTTAAAGATTCATTAAAAAATAGTGTAATATCTTTTGCTGATGTTTCAAATAATATATTCACAATCTATTTAAGACTTGGACTGACATATACACACTACTATATATAAAATAGATAACTAATTAGGACCTACTATATAGCACAGGGAACTTTACTCAAAACTCTGTAGTGACCTTTCTGGGTTTGTGCTCACTAAATCCTTTCAGTGGTGTCTGACTCTTTATGAATACATGGACTGTAGCCTGCCACACTCCTCTGTCCATGATATTCTCCAAGCAAGAATACTGGAGTAGGTTGTCATGCCCTAGTGGATGTGTGTGTGTGTGTGTATAAAATTAGGTACATTTTGTTGGACAGCAGAAACTGATGCAATATTGTAAAACAAACAAAAGACTAATAAAATTTTAAAAAAATTAAATAATGTCAAAAGGAATATTTATTTTTCATATATTTTGACAGACAAAAGGGAGGATGTTTGGAAGTTATTTGGGCCTTTGAAGCATAGATGAAATCTCAGAGGTTGGAAATGCACCTATTGACCCTGAATGGAGCACATTTAATGTGATGAATAAAGCAATATATTCCTTTTTCCATCTGATAAGAGGACCTCATAAAACTTTACTTTCTATACTGGGAAGAAAACTGATACCAGAATATGTACAATATACACTTACACAGACACACACACATACACTTATAACTGTCTTTTCTTCTATAGATCAAGTCAGCTGCCCCAAAAATGAATTTGTTGTTATTTAATTGTATTTAATTAAATGATTAATTAAATCTTACAAAAAAGTGTAGAATTTCAAATTAGTAGAAACAGTAATTGAATAATTTTACAGGATGTATCAGAAACAAAGCAAAAATCTTCTACTACACTGATAACTCTATTTGTAGTTTCTACTTTGAACACATCCAGTTACAAGATAGGTACAATTTCACTTGCTTTTCTTTGCCATTGGTCTCAACCAAAGTCTGAGGATTGCTAGAATTTACTTAAAATGCCTTTGTTGTAATAGGTTTAGAATGGCTTACAATCATCATAGTTTCCACTATTACTTATCTCTTGACTTAAGTTAACAATTCAGTTACATTCAGTTTAGTTCGGTCACTCAGTCATGTCTGACTCTTTGTGACCCCATGAATTGCAGCATGACAGGCCTCCCTGCCCATCATCAATTCCGGAGTTCACTCAAACTCATGTCCATCAAGTCGGTGATGCCATCCGGCCATCTCATCCTCTGTCATCCCCTTCTCCTCCTGCCCCCAATCCCTCCCAGAATCAGAGTCTTTTCCAATGAGTCAACTCTTCACATGAGGTGGCCAAAGTACTGGAGTTTCAGCTTTAGCATCATTCCTTCCAAAGAAATCCCAGGGCTGATCTCATTCAGAATGGACTGGTTGAATCTCCTTGCAGTCCAAGGGACTCTCAAGAGTCTTCTCCAACACCACAGTTCAAAAGCATCAATTCTTCAGCGCTCAGCCTTCTTTACAGTCCAACTCTCACATCCATACATGAACACCAGAAAAAAAACATAGCCTTGACTAGACGGATCTTCATTAGCAAAGTAATGTCTCTGCTTTTGAATATGCTATCTAGGTTGGTCATAACTTTCCTTCCAAGGAGTAAGCGTCTTTTAATTTCATGGCTGCAATCACCATCTGCAGTGATTTTGGAGCCCCCTCCCCCCCACAAAAAAAAGTCTGACACTGTTTCCACTATTTCCCCATTTATTTCCCATGAAGTGATGAGATTATAGCTTCCTTAACAGCATAATGGAACATATTGCAATGTACAGGAAACTAGTACTGTCTCTGAAACTGAAGTAGAGGAGGGAAATATACACACATGTATTGTGAAAGGATTAAGTCCAGTGTTCTCAGTAGCAGTCTCTCCACATTAGAATAATTCAATGTATGTAATTGCTTTCCCTTGTTATTCCAGAAACTTGTAATAAGCTTGAAAAGTGGGTAAAGCTAGTTCCTTTCCCATACATGTACATATTTGGAAGAAGCAAGGATCCTAGAGCAATGTGTTCTGTCTTAGTTCTTTAGAGTAGGTACAAAAACATGGCTACATGCCCAGGATTTTAAAGTATTAAAGCAGACCCAAAAAATCATATTTTGTATGAAGTTAATTTATCAAACTTTTTTTTATTCCCTATTATGGTGATACCCTTTGTCCAAGGTAAGGAACAGTGGCTGTGCTTTGCTGGAGCAGCCATGAAGAGATATCCCACATCCAAGGTAAGAGAAGCCCAAGTAAGACAGTAGGTGTTGTGAGAGGACATCAGACAGCAGACAAATTGAAACAATAATCACAGTAAACTAGTCAATCTAATCACATTGACCACAGCCTTGTCTAACTCAGTGAAACTAAGCCATGCCCTGTGGGGCCACTCAAGACGGGTGGGTCATGGTGGAGAGATCTGACAGAATGTGGTCCATTGGAGAAGGGAATGTGAAACCACTTCAGTATTCTTGCCTTGAGAACCCCATGAACAGTATGAAAAAACAAAATGATAAGATACTGAAAGAGGAACTCACCAGGTCAGTAGGTGCCCAATATGCTACAAGAGATCAGTGGAGAAATAACTCCAGAAAGAATGAAGGAATGGAGCCAAAGCAAAAACAATACCCAGTTTTGGATGTGACTGGTGATAGAAGCAAGGTCCAATGCTATAAAGAGCAAAATTGCATAGGAATCTGGTATGTTAGGTCCATGAATCAAGGCAAATTGGAAGTGGTCAACAGGAGATGGCAAGAGTGAACATCAACATTCTAGGAATCAGTGAACTAAAATGGACTGGAATGGGTGAATTTAACTCAGATGACCATTATATCTACTACTGCAAGCAGGAATCCCTTAGAAGAAATGGAGTAGCCATCATGGTCAACAAAAGAGTCCAAAATGCAGTACTTCAATGCAATCTCAAAAATGACAGAATGATCTCTGTTCATTCCAATGCAAACCATTCAATATCACAGTGATACAAGTCTATGCTCCAACCAGTAATGCTGAAGAAGCTGAAGTTAAACCGTTCTATGAAGACCTACTAGATCTTTTAGAACTAACACCCAGAAAAGATGTCCTTTTCATTATAAGGGACTGGAATGCAAAAGCAGGCAGTCAAGAAACACCTGGAGTAACAGGCAAATTTGGCCTTGGTATAGAATGAAACATGGCAAAGGCTAATAGAGTTTTGCCAAGAGAACACACTGATCATAGCAAACACTCTCTTCCAGCAACACAAGATAAGACTCTACGCATGGACATCACC
Organism: Neotragus moschatus; assembly: GCA_006410615.1. Classification (NCBI taxonomy): domain Eukaryota; kingdom Metazoa; phylum Chordata; class Mammalia; order Artiodactyla; family Bovidae; genus Neotragus; species Neotragus moschatus. The sequence goes on along the minus strand of SJYA01000231.1, from coordinate 1,160,009 downwards.
AGATGGTCAACACTGAAATCAGATTGGTTGTATTTTTTTTGCAGCCAAAGATGGAGAAGCTATATACAGTCAGCAAAAACAAGACTGGGAACTGACTGTGGCTCAGAACATGAGCTCGTTATTGTCAAATTCAGACTTAAATTGAAGAAAGTAGGGAAAACCACTAGACCATTCAGGTATGACCTAAATCAAATCCCTTATGATTATACAGTGAAAGTGAGAAATAGATTTAAGAAACTATATCTGATAAATAAAGTGTCTGATGAATTATGGACGGATGTTCATGACATTGTACAAGAGACAGGGATCAAGACCATCCACATGGAAAAGAAATGCAAAAAAGCAAAATACTGTCTGGGGAGGCCTTACAAATAGCTGTGAAAAGAGAGAGGTGAAAAGCAAAGGAGAAAAGGAAAGATATAAGCATCTGAATGCAGAGTTCCAAAGAATAGCAACAAGAGATAAGAAAGTCTTTCTCAGCAATTAATGCAAAGATATAGAAGAAAAGAACAGAATGGGAAAGACTAGAGGTCTCTTCAAGAAAATTAGAGATACCAAGGGAACATTTCATGCAAAGATGGGCTCGATAAAGGACAGATATGGTATGGACCGAACAAAAGCAGACAATATTAAGAAGAGGTGGCAAGAATACACAGACGAACTGTACAAAAAAGATCTTCACAACCAAGATAATCACGATGGTGTGATCACTCACCTAGAGCCAGACATCCTGGAAAGTGAAGTCAAGTGGGCCTTAGAAAGCGTCACTACGAACAAAGCTAACAGATGGTGGAGTTCCAGTTGAGTCATTTCAAATCCTGAAAGATGATGCTGTGAAAGTGCGGCACTCAATACGCCAGTAAATTTGGAAAACTCAGCAGTGGTCACAGGACTGGAAAAGGTCAGTTTTCATTCCAGTGCCAAAGAAAGACAACGCCAAAGAATGCTCAAACTACCACACAATTGCACTCATCTCAGATGCTAGTAAAGTAATTCTCAAAATTCTCCCAGCCAGGCTTCAGCAATATGTGAACCGTGAACTTTCAGATGTTCAAGCTGGTTTTAGAAAAGGCAGAGGAACCAAAGATAAAATTGCCAACGTACGCTGGCTCATGGAAAAAGCAAGAGAGTTCCAGAAAAACATCTATTTCTGCTTTATTGACTATGCCAAAGCCTTATGATTGTGTGGATCACAATAAGCTGTGGAAATTCTGAAAGAGATGAGAATACCAGACCACCTGACCTGCATCTTAAGAAACCCATATGCAGGTCAGGAAGCAACAGTTAAAATTGGACATGGAACAACAGACTGGTTCCAAATAGGAAAAGGAGTATGTCAAGGCTGTATATTGTCACTCTGCTTATTTAACTTATATGCAGAGCACATCATGAGAAATGCTGGATTGGAAGAAACACAAGCTGGAATCAAGATTGCTGGAGAAATATCAATAACATCAGATATGCAGATGACACCACCCTTATGGCAGAAAGTGAAGAAGAACTAAAGAGCTCTTTTGATGAAAGTGAAAGAGGAGAGTGAAAAAGTTGGCTTAAAGTCCAACTTTCAGAAAATGAAGATCATGGCATCTGGTCTCATCACTTCATGGCAAATTGATGAGGAAACAGTGGAAACCATATCTGGCTTCATTTTTCTGGGCTCCAAAATTACTGCAGATGGTGATTATAGCCATGAAATTAAAAGATGCTTATTCCTTAGAAGGAAAGTTATGACCAACTTAGATAGCATATTCAAAAGCATAGACATTACTTTGCCAACAAAGATTCGTCTAGTCAAGGCTATAGTTTTTCCAGTGGTCATGTGTGGATGTGAGAGTTGGACTATGAAGAAAGCTGAGTGCCGAAGAATTGATGCTTTTGAACTGTGGTGTTGGAGAAGACTCTTGAGAGTCCCTTAGACTGCAAAGAGATCCAACCAGTCCATTCTAAAGGAGATTGATCCTGAGTGTTCTTTGGAAAGAATGATGCTAAAGCTGGAACTCCAATACTTTGACCACCTTATGCAAAGAGTTGACTCATTGGAAAAGACTCTTATGCTGGGAGGGATTGAGAGTATGAGGAGAAGGGGATGACAGAGGATGAGACGGCTGGATGGCATCATCGATTTGATGATCATGAGTATGAATGAAATCCGGGAGTTGGTGATCGATAGAAAGTCCTGGTGTGCTGCATTCATGGGGTTGCAAAGAGTCGGTCACGACTGAGAGACTGAACTGAACTGATAATTTTGTTATGGGAATGTCTGTATCTTATAGGCAGATATTTGAGTACATCTATATTGTGATGTAGGTAAAAAAATAAAAATTGAATGGAAGCTGGCACTGGAGCTGATGCAATGTAAAGTAAGACCATGCCAAAGCAAAGATAGGTGACTTAGCACATTTTTAAAACATTTCTCATAGATAGAGTAGATTATTTTAGCTAGATTAAGTAGATTGACACATGAAATTTTAACAGTCCCACTTCCTGAAAGACCGTTTACAAGGCTGACATTTTTGTTATCCTTTTTGTAGAATTACTTCACCTGTACACAGAATCACACATATGTTTGCACATATACTTTGTATTTACTTAAAATCAAATCATTTAGTTTATAAAAGAGAGATATCTTACAAAGTCAATAAGCATTAATAAAATACTACTACCCACCTAGTAACTACTCTTAAGAAGGGAATTACGATAGTGTTTCAAGATGTGAACATTAACTTCAACAAGAAAAGTCAGCCCCTTTCTAAAAGTCTTAATCATTTATGCTCCAAAATGTTCAAAGTATGATATGTGTCACTAATGTGTCACTACATTCTAGAGCTTTTAAAATGATAAAGAGATGGTATAAATATCCATTTATTATCCCTAAATCTATATCTTCTATATCATAATTACTTTTCTGCACAATGATGTATCATTAGTTAATAAACAGGACATCCAAATTAGATAACAAAAATATATTTTCCATTTTGATCACAAAATTCATTGTCAATAGATGGCAATGATATTCTTTGCAGCTGATTTTTCCTTCTCTTAAATTATCCCTTCCTGATAAAAATTTCATAACAGAGTAAGGTTATTTATATCTGAAACATTCTGTATTTCTGCCATTATAATTTTTCATGTCAATATAGGCCAGCTATGGGGGAGGTATATCATGACTTTGCTTTATTAATGCTGACACTTTCCTATGGATTGAAGTTTTCATCCTGTGTATATATAGAGGGATGCTATTAGCATTCAGATGTGGCTTCTGCATCAACTAATCCACTTCAAAATATTTGCATGAAATCAAATTTGCTTACCAGTGAGCTACATATAAAATATAATTTACAGACTTGGGTCACATTAGTGAAGTTTAGTTATTTGGAGCATAGAAGAGTTATCAGTCAGTCTCATTACCAAGGGAAGACAGGCAGTGAGTTCCACAGACACTGTCACTTTGCCTGTCCTGAGTTGATTTATACAGTTTGTATTTAAAATGTTTAAAAATATGTCAATCTTGGAGTCTTACTGATAGAGCTGGTACCATTAGGATTGAAATTTGTCATTTATAAAATTTCATGAAGTGATAGTCTTTTTTCCTTATGAAATTTACAAAGTATAAGTTTAGTCCCATCACATTTAAGCAAATGTGAGGCTGACATATAGTTATCTAAATACAATGGTTGCAATTTCTTTAAAAGCTTATACATTAAACCATATTTAAGCTTTAATGGCAACTTAGGTATACATTATCATATTTTTAACATAAATAATTGCATCGGTTGACCATTGTGCTATGTGGAATTATACAAGAAATGGCAAACAATATCTTATTATATGCCAGGATGTTTCTGAAACAGTACAAGTATTAATTCATATTTTCCTTAAAACAAATTCATAAGGTAGATACTGTACTTATTCCTGTTTTAGATGAAGACACTGGATTACAGAGATTAAATAATTTTCCCAAGTCACAAACCAGGTAAGGAAAGGAAGTAGAATTAAAGCCCAGGCACAGTCTGATTCTGTCTATTCATTAGCTCCACAAGACTCTGAGACTCAACCAGAACAGAACCTGAGCTACAGCACATTGCAATGAAATAATTTGATAAAACTGCAAATGTCTTTGAAGGAGAAAGTAATAAGACTGGGTTTGGGAGACTAAAAAAGTGCCCAGCTCAGACTAGGAGTGGACCAGGAGAATCATATATGCAGGTCTAGGGCTAGTACAACTCCAGTACTCTTGCATAGTAAATCCCATGGATGGAGGAGCCTGGTAGGCTCTAGTCCATGGGGTTGCGAAGAATCAGGCACGACTGAGTGACTTCACTTTCACTTTTCACTTTCATGCATTGGAGAACAAAATGGGAACCCACTCCAGTGTTCTTGCCTGGAGAATCCCAGGGACAGAGGAGCATAGTGGGCTGCCGTCTATGGGGTCGCACAGAGTCGGTCACAACTGAAGTGACTTAGCAGCAGCACCAGCAGGGCTACACAAAGCAGAAAGGAATCATTCCGGTGAAAAGCTTATGCTGAATTCCCTATCTGGAGAAAGAGTTTCATAGTTTTTCTCAGAAAGGGAAGTTTTCCTTTTTTTGAGGGGCGGGGGGCAGGTGGGTGGCATAATTAATAATTCTGGTTTCTTAACATGAAGTTGATCATCCTCAAATAATCCTTTGTATATTTACTAAAGGATTAGAAAAATTAACTGGTCAAGACGTAAACAAATCTTAGTAGGCATTACTTGGCTATCAGATATAGGGAATGGTATGCTTTTATCTATTATAGAATCTCAAATTATATTTTCTAAATATGTTTCATTTTCATCCATTTGTAACTCTTCAACATCCCCTTCTTCACATTTTAGTGCTATTTGTATTAAGAAGCACTGTTGTTATTGTTCAGTTGTTGTTGCGTAGTCATGTACAACTCTTTGCAACTCAGTGGATTGCTGCACACCAGGCCTCCCTGTCCCTCACAATCTTGCAAATGTTCCCAAGTTCATGTCCATTGCATCAATGATGCCATCCAGCCATCTCATCTACTAAGGCCCTCTTCTTTTCTTCCCTCAATCTTTCCAGCATTGGGGATTTTTCCAATGAGTCAGGGATTCTTCCAATGAGTCAGTTGTTCTCATCAGATGATGAAAAATACTGACATTCCAGGTTCAGCATCAGTCCTTCCAATAAGTATTCAGGGTTGATTTCCTTAATATCGACTGGTTTGATGATCTTGCTGTCCAAGAGACTCTCAGGAATCTTCTCTAACACCAAAGTTCAAAGGCATTATTTCTTTGGCACTCTACCTTCTTTATGGTCTGGCTTTCACAACCGTACATGACCACTGGGAAGAACCTGGCCTTGACTATATGGACCTTTGTCATCAGAGTAATGTCTCTGCTTTTCAACACAGTTAGCTTTCCTGCCAAGAAGCAAAAATATGCTGACTTCATGGCTGCAGGAACCATCCACAATAATTTTAGAGCCCAAGTAGAGGAAATTTGCCATTACTTCCACCTTTTCCCCCTCTATTTGCCGTGAAGCAATTGGACTTCTCTGGTAGTTCATACTGTAAAGAATTCACCTGCAATGCAGGAGACCTCGGTGCAATCCCTGGGTTGGGAGGATCTCCTGGAGGTGGGAATGACAACCCACTCCAGTATTCTTACCTGGAGAATCTCCATGGACAGAGTAGCCTGATGGGCTACAGTCCATAGTGTTGCAAAGAGTTGGACATGATTGAATGAATAAACACAGCACAATACAGTGGGCTGGATACCATGAGCTTAGTTTATTTTTATATATAGTTTTAAGCCAGCTATTTAACTCTCCTCCTTTACCCTTGTAGGCAGGCTCTTTAGTTTCTCTTCACTTTCTGCCATTAGACTGTATCTTCTGCATATCTGAGATTGTTGATGTTTCTCCCGCTGACCTTGATTCCAGCTTGTAACTCATCCAGCCCGTCATTTCTCATGATGTGCTCAGGGTATAAGTTAAACAAACAGGGTGACAGCAGACAATCCTGTCCTACACATTTCTCAATCTTGAATCAATCAGTTGTTCCATACTGGCTTCTAACTGTTACTTCTTGACCTGCATACAGGCTTCTCAGGAGACAGATAAGATGGTCTCATATTCCCATATTCCCATCTCTTAAAGAGCTCCACAGTTTATTATGATCCGCACAGTCAAAGCCTTTGGGGTAATCAATGAAATAGAAGTAAGTATTTTTCTGGAATTTCCTAGTTTTCTCTGTGATCCAGCAAATGTCAGCAATTTAATCTTTGGTACCTCTTCCTTTTTTAAACCCAGCTTGGATATCTAGAAAGAAGTTCATGGTTCACATAATGCTGAAGCCTAGCAAATAAAATTTTAAGCATGATCTTACTAGCAATGGGCTTCCCTTGTGGCTCAACTGGTAAAGAATCCGCCTGCAATGCAGGAGACCTGGCTTCAATCCCTGAATTGGGAAGATACCCTGCAGAAAGGAAAGCCTACCCACTCCAGTATTCTGACCTGGAGAATTCCACGGACCTTATAGTCGATGGGGTCACAAAGAGTTGGACATGGCTGAGAGACTTTCATTTTCTTACTAGCACTGAAGATGAGTGCAATTGTCTGATGGTTAGCACATTCTTTAGTACTACCGTTCTTGGGAATTGGGATGAGGACTGACCTTTCAATATGCATTAAAATCCGTATTCTCTGACAAACATCATTTTCACCTGTTTACATCTGCTTTTATCTTACACTTTTCTCTCTTGTTTTATGTATCAGCTATGGTTCTGACTTCAGGCAACATGTTCGCTTTGGCATGCCATCACTTCTCATCAATAACATAGATCATTTTGTCCAGTTTTCTGCCCCAGTTCTTGGAATGTAGGTAAGAGATGATTCATATTCAAGACTTTTCATCAAGACATTATCGTTATTGAATTAAAATAACCAGACTAGTTTTCTTCTTTTGATTTCATATTCACCAAACATCTTTTTGTATATTTTCTTTCAATTGATGAGAATGACTACTAAATATATTGATAATAGTTACTTGTTTCCATTTATCATACTATAACAATAAATTAAAACTCTATGCTATACATTGAATAAAGCAAAATAAAAGCTTTTATTTTCTATGAAAGCAATATCAAAATTTAAAAAAAAAACCTTAGAAAATAATCTTGTCTTCACCAGGGTGGGGCCATCGTTGATTTTAAATGGCAAAGGATAGACTTTGGAATCTTTAATTGTTAAGAATAGGCATGTTGGAATTGCTGATCCTATCAATTTGGTGAGTAAAGCAGTGACTGATGGGTACAAGAAACTTGCACAGTTCTGAATTTCAAATCACTTTAGCACTCAGCGGAATCTTTCTTTGTTTTGAAACTGATGATGTTTGCTGGTGGCTATTCAGAAAAGCAGATAACAGGAAAGAGGGGGCTCATTCTTGTCTAGTTTCATATGCAGCCACAAGAACAAATAGCTAACTAACCACAATATATTACCATTTGTACATAGCTCATAAATATTATTTGGAGAAGGCAATGTCACCCTACTCCAGTCCCCTTGCCTGGAAAATCCCATGGACAGAGGAGCCTGGTAGACTGCAGTCCATGGGGTCGCTTGGAGTCGGACACATCTGAACGATTTCACTTTCACTTTTCACTTTCTTGCGTTGGAGAAGGAAATGGAAACCCACTCCAGTGTTCTTGCCTGGAGAATCCTAGGGATGGGAAAGCCTGGTGGGCTGCCATCTATGGGGTCACCCAGAGTCGGACATGACTGAAGCAACTTAGCAGCTGCATAAATATTATTACATTATAGTAATAAATAGAAGAAAACCTTTTGAAGACAAATTGGGACAAATATTGATTTTAGCTTTATTATACTAATGGATCAAATGGTATGTATTAATCTTGCTATAAATTATTAAATGTTTTAAAATTGCATTTTCTTTAATGCATATGCACATTTTAACAACAGTCAGTTAATTTCCTTTCAATATAATCTACTAATCTTTGAAATCTATTCATATAATTAAGATAAATTCTAGAATTAATGTGGAGTAGAAGTTTTCCAGGAAATTTCTATGAACATTATCTGTAGTTAAGTTTTGGTGATATTTGTATTTTTAGTTCAAGTATAGATTAAAAAAAAAACTTAAATATATACATCTTGATTCTTAATTCAGCATTGTAAATCCAAAACTATGTAATTTCCTTTGGTTGAAAGTATGTTATTTATAAACTTCAGGAATAATATGGGCTATAATCTTTCTTTTAAAAATGCTAAAATTTAGTAATTAATAAATATTTTTTGAATGCCTAGTGTGTCCCAATGATGTAAAAGCAAGTAAGGTAAGGAAGACTTGTACTTTTACACTGAAAACTTCCTTGTTGAGAGGGCTTTACAAGGCTATCATTGTATATAGTACAGTAAGATAAGAAAAAAACATGGATAAATCCCAAGAAACATAATACAGAATAAAGTAAATAACTTTGCAGGGTCAGAAAATGTTTCTGAAAGTATTTACCATTAAGATAAGATTATAATATAATTAAAACTTAATGATATGAAATGAATGCAGATATTTTAGATGAAAGGTATAGCATAAAGCCCAGAAAATGATTGATATTTAAAATCTGTAATAATGTGCTAGTCTTAGATTAAAAGACGTGTAAGAGTAGTGGACAATGTAGCTAGAAAATCTGGAAGATAAATAAGGATTTTCTTCAGTTTGTACACAACTCTTTTTATAACTATGTAACTATAAGTACATCTGTCTATCAATCTATCTGTTATCTACTCTTTACATGACTGTATCTTGGTGAGGTAATGCCACAAAGTGATCCTGAATGTCACCACTATTCTCCAATATTCCCCTTATCACTCTGAATACTTTTCATCAGGTAACTTTGGAGTCTCATTTTCATCTAGATTTTTTGAATGTCTGTATACAAAGTGATTTATATTATAGCCTTTTATCTTATATTCTCCTTGTCTGTTACCTAGTTAACCTCATCTAGTCTCTTTAATTTCAATTGCCATATTGGACACTGCCCAAATATACCTTTTAGCTGAAATTTTTATTCTAGTCATCAAACCCTATACTAAGCATCCAGAAAAGATCACAAACATTTGAAATAAAGTTCATGTCAAAATGAACTCATCATCCTCTTTCCCTGATACAATGCTTCTGTCTTTTCTAGGAACAGCTAGGTGCCTAGTTTAAGCCTACATTAAACCTAGTTTCTCAAAATTTTCTTGACACTTCTGACTTTGTCATTTAAGTAATTAAATCATTACTTTTGCAGATTTCATTTCTAAAATATCTTTCTAATCTTCCTGTAAATTGGATCTCCACTGTCATTGTTATAGTGTCTACTATTCTTTCTGTTTGGCCCTTTCTATTTATTCCTTATGCTACAGCCAGAGTGATCTTTCACAAAACAAATATTATTCTTTGCATAAAACATTTTAGTGACCATGCACTAGCAACATAATAATGTCCCCCATTTCATTTTTTTAAATTTCATGTTGTCAAAAAGGATGCACAGAGAAAAAGGAACACATCCATAAATATCTAATAATTAGAAAATGAGCAACCACCTAATTACTCTTCAGGTCTAGATCAGGAAATCACCACACACACAGAAGCTCCTGGACTCTTTTTAACCAAATAAACCCTCTTCCTACTCTCAAAGATGATTGTTAGCTTGACTTTTAATGTTATCATCTAAATCAAAACTCTAAATAATAAAAATTTAGCTTTGCCTAATTTTGAACCTAGATCCTTTACCTACCATGGTGTTAATTATTCATACATCATTTTCCCTCCTTGAACCTAAGTGAGTACCCTCTCTCTGAATCACAGAAGTTGTATAAAACTAATGTCCATGATGATTATTAAATACAGGAATGTTTTTCTGTGAGCAGTTGTTCCTTGAATTATGGTGCTTACTATTGGCACTTCCTGATATATTTTCTGATCAGTGAACTCTACACCCAGGTAACTCTCAAAAAAATTTTTTTAATGTGTTTGTATGGAAGACTAACCTGCTTTTCTTCTATTCTCTCAGTGACATCAGTTTTTCAAGAAGGGCTTATAACTCTAACATTAAATTGTCATATATACATTAGTTTTCTCTGAAATCCCTCACTACTAGAGTTCAACTGATTCTGAATACAAAAAACCAACCAAGCAGTGAGCCTATTTACTGAATAAATGAAGATGTCTCCTCACAGAACAAAATCTTCAGTCTTTATTGTTCTTCATTCAGCCACAGGAATGGTTTAACTTTGATTTTTTTATCCCAATCCTAATATCAGTTTTGCCTGGAAAGAGGTATTTTTCTACCAAGGGACAACTCCATAAATATTACAGTCCAGAGTAGGCACTCCAATTATGCCCCAAGTATTTGGTTTCATAGAACACTCAGGGAACTAGTCCTCAAAAGTAAGTACTTTGCATGGTAAAATTTTTTTAAAAAATCTCCCTCCCAACATATATGTTCAGCACTTCAAAAATATGTTGAGCCTGTCCATCTGCTACCAGATCTTATATAAACATGAAAAAAAGTGAAAGTTGCTCAGGCATGTCCAACTGTTTGTGACCCTATGAACTATAGCCCACCAAACTCCTCTGTCCATGGAATTCTCTAGGCAAGAATACTGGAGTAAGTTGCCATTTACGTCTTCAGGGATCTTCCCCACGCAGAGATGAAAACTTGGGTCTCCCAAACTGCAGGCAAATTCTTTACCATCTGAGCCACCAGGGAAGCCCAATAGGAAATGGATATTAAATTTCAATCATCTCTATTACAGTAGATTTGTGTTTTATGAATCTTTCTGCCATTTAATATTTACTGATAGTGTTTAAAAAATAACCAAATATATAGCTAATTCTTTACTGAATACTTTATCTACTTCATATAAAGTCATCTCAAAATGTTTACTAATGATGCTTTCTTGCCAAAATTCAAATAATATTTTTAAAAGTTTCACCTTTATTGTATTTGCAACTTTATCATGTGTAAGCATGACTTTCTTCTTGAAATTTGCTTCTCTGGGAAGGAACGACATAAAATTTTCTTACTTTTAATTTTTATCCTAGTTTCTCTTACATTTCTTTTTGTTTCTACTCTATTTTGAAAGAATTTGAGCATCAAAGGAACTTAATACATATACTTTACAATTTTATAAAGTCATTTATTCTTCCTCATTAATTTATAGGAGTATTTTTAAATTAACAAAGATGTAGCTGTTCAGGTTCTTAAATACAAACCATAGCAACCATCTCTGTGTAACTTAGAATAAGATTTACTTAGATCTCAAAAATGTCACAGAAAAATATCAGGAGAAAGCAATACCTGAAAGTCAGAATCACAGCCAAACCCAAACTTGCATGATCATGGATACTGTAGATATTGCCTATGGATATTAGATATCACTGTTTTTGAAGTGAATTATAAGTTATGTTTCTCTGTTATTTACTCAGTACAACAATAGTTTCTTTATCTCTTACATTACAGTTATTTGAGAAGGATTTGGAGGACTCTGCTCCATGCAGACCTCCATAAACACAGACTCCTTCTATCAATGGATCTGCTTTGGGCTTAGAAGTTCAAAGTCCTTCACTGGATCAACTGATGAAGGTAAAGCAACATATATCTCACAATATGGTATTTTTGTTTGTTTTCATTTTAATTCATTATCAACTGTCACTTAATTCACAGGGGGCCAATATCTAATCTGGAATTTATGTTCATGAGTAAGGTAAAGAAAAACTTGAGTTGTTTTTACTTTTATTACCAAAATCAAATTTTTATAATTAAATTTTCACTGACTTGAAATGTCATGATCATACACAGAATTCTTATATATATTTTAATCTAATTTGATGATTCTGTTTGGTTCATTGGTCTTTCTATGTCAAGCGTTTAAATGGAAGTAGCAAATGTCATTTTGGGCAAAAGCAGGACATAGAGTTCTAAAGCAAGAGAGTTCCAGAAAAATATCTCTTTCTGCTTTATCTACTATGTCAAAGCCTTTGACTGTGTGGATCACAATAAATTGGAAAATTCTGAAAGAGATGGGAATACCAGTGCACCTAACCTGCCTCTTGAAAAACCTATATGCAGGTCAGGAAGCAACAGTTAGAACTGGATATGGAACAACAGACTGGTTCCACATAGGAAAAGGAGTATATCAAGGCTGTATATTGTCACCCTGCTTATTTAACTTATATGCAGAGTACATCATGAGAAATGCTGGGCTGGAGGAAGCACAAGCTGGAATCAAGATTGCCAGGAGAAATATCAATAACCTCATATATGCAGATGACACCACCCTTATGGCAGAAAGTGAAGAAGAGCTAAACAGCCTCTTGATGAAAATGAAAGAGGAGAGTGAAAAAGTTGGCTTAAAGCTCAACATTCAGAAAACAAAGATCATGACATCTGGTCCTATCACTTCATGGCAAGTAGATGGAGAAACAGTGACTGACTTTATTTTTTGGGCTCCAAAATCACTGCAGATGGTGACTGCACCCATGAAATAAAAAGACATTTACTCCTTGAAAGAAGAGTTATGGCCAACCGAGACACCATATTAAAAGCAGAGACATTACTTTGCCAACAGTGATCCATCTAATCAAAGCTATGGTTTTTCCAGTAATCATGTATGGATGTGAGAGCTGTACTATAAAGAAAGCTGAACACTGAAGAATTGATGCTTTTGAACTGTGTTGTTGCATAAGACTCTTCAGAGTCCCTTGGACTGCAAGGAGATCCAAACAGCCCATCCCAAAGGAAATCAGTCCTGAATATTCATTGGAAGGACTGATGATGAAGCTGAAACTCCAATACTTTGGCCACCTGATGTGAAGAGCTGATTCATTTGAATATACCTTGATGCTGGGAAAGATTGAAGGCAGGAAGAGAAGGGGATAACAAAGGATGAGATGGTTGAATGGCATCATTGACTCAATATGAGTTTGAATAAACTCCGGGAGTTGGTGATGGACAGGGAGGCCTGGTGTGCTGCAGTCCATGTAGTCATAGAGTCGGACATGACTGAGCAACCGAACCGAACTGAACTGTTCAAGTTTCATAATAGAGTCTTATAATAAATTTCAAGAGGTGGACTCCAGGTGGGTAAGAAGTTCAGTGGGTTCTCTCCCGATCACAACAGTTTAATTGGTGAATATTATTATTTTTCAGTTGTTTAAATTCTTTGGAAATTCTCTAAAGGGCAGATAGAAAATAGGATATGTTTCATTTAAGGAAATCTAATTGATGTTGGTAAGAACAGCAAAAGTCTATGGTATTTGAGTCATGATTTGCTACCATACCCCAACTATCCCGCCCGGCTCCTGTTAAAAAGCTCTGCTGCAGCCAGTGCTGGTTCTTTATATCCAGATCCCAGTCAGGATCCGCTCCTGTAGGGTTGGTGTGGGTGTGCTGAGGCAGGCTGATGACGGTGTTTCTCATCCTTCTCCTCTGGCTTTATGTCGGGAGGTAGGCAGAGTCAAAAGAACCTATTCTTCCCTTTCCCACCCAACCCCTAGGTGAAGCAGGATAGCATACGCTGCCTCAAAAGCCCATAATCTGATTTTCTCTTATTTGCAATAATTGACATAATTACCAAGTAGAACATCTTCCAAGTTTAATGTACTTTTCATTTAAAATCTTATTTTCCTCAGAAAATTTATTTTCATCATGAAATTTATTTTTAGTAGGTAAGGCTTTACGATTTGTAATTGATTTGAAGCAACTTTGGGGAAATGTACTGACTTTTATCAACAGTGTGGCTATCTCACTCAATTTTATTTTCTTTTTTGGTCTTTAGATTTATCTTGTTGTTCTTATTTTGTCATGGACCCTTAGATTATTGATTGTCTTTTTTAATACATACATTTAACTATGTAAATATTACTCTACTTTAGGCTTTAGTTGCAATGAACTAATTTTAAGTCACACTTTTGTTAACTTTCAGCTCAGAAATATTTTCCACTGTGTCTTTTTTATATTTAACTTAGGGTTATTTAAAAGTGTATGTTTAGTTACCATATATTTTATGATTGTCTTTAAATTAGTACTTTTACCATTTCTGCAACTATGTGAAAGCTATATGTATTTAATGCCATTCACTGAGCTCATCATATAGGTGATGTCTACATGTTCTTTGAGCCCAGTATTTTTATATTGTCATTGTAATTAAATGATGAATATTTATATGCAATTTGATTATTTACTTTACTACTCTTCATTTTTTATTTCGAACCACATTTGCTATGTTCTTTTAATGCCAATCTGTTGATTCTAAACTCTCTCAGCTAATGTCTAAAATTTATTCCACTATTTTGAAGAATATTTTATCTGTTCATAGAATTCTGGGTTGACATTCCTTTCTTATTTCAGCATTTTAAAGATTTTCTTTCATTTGCCTTTGGCTTCCATGACTTCTCTTGAAAAATTCTGAACTTTTGTTGCTTCTTGAAAAATAATGCATTTTCTTTCTCTGGTTGCCATTAATTTTTTTTTTTTAATGTAGTTTTACTGTAGTGTACTTAGGTATGGGCTTTTGTGCCAATTTTTATGCAAGTTTTGCTGAGCTTTTAATATAATAAAAGCATTTACATGGTTCAATATTTTTGGTCAGTTTGAATAATTTAAGCCAAAATTTCTTCTAGTATTTTTTTCTAACCTATACTCTCTCTCTTTTCCTCCTGAACTCAAATCACAATTATACTAGCTTTTGGCACTATGTTTACATGTCTTTGATGGTTATTTCTGTATTTTGGCATTTTTTTTCTTTTATGTTTTGGCTTCAATCTGGATATTTCATACTTACCTACTCTGTATTTCACAAATAACTTTTATTTTGTGTCTAATCTGTTATGAATTCCATCTCTATTCATTTCAATTATAGCACTTTCTTCTTTTAGTGCTATCATTAGATTCCTTTTGAAAGATTCAATTTTTTTTCTTTTTTCATATTTTGCTTAATTTGTTCTAGCATAATTAACACAGCTATTTAAAATATTTCAGTCCAAGAATTTAATTTGATTTGCCAAAGTTCAAGTCATATCTCATTTTTCATAGTGAGCTTTTATATATTGGTTTTAATCAATTGATTTTGTTTTATAGATAGACACCTTATGAAGTCTTTTTTTAAATTGGATATTAGACATCACATATTAAAATTGTAGAAATTTAAATCTATGTTTCCTTCCTCCTGTGAGGTTTAAGTTTTCTTATGTAAGGAATATAGGATACAAACAGATTATCTCAGTTCTATAAAAGGTTGCTTTTTGGGCTTTGTCACTATTCGTGTTTCTTTATGTCTAGTTGCATGGCCTCTGCAGTCTCAACTAAAAGCCTAGGGTATTTAACAAAACCACTTTGCACTGGCATTAAACTCTATCTACTAAAATCTGAACTTAGGTCTTTAGTCTGTCTTCTTCAGGTTTATGCTAGACTTATTTGTCTTATCAAGTAAATGATGAAATTAGTAGATAAGTGCTTGAAAAGATTACTTATAGATTTGTGGTTACTCCCATGACTTTCTCTTTCCTTCAGACATTTGTTCCCATTTCCATCCAGTTTCTGTTTTCTCAGCCCAGTGTGACTGTGTATTTTGCCAAGTAAAGTTGCTCAGTCGTGTCCAACTCTGTGCGACCCCATAGACTGTGGCCCACCAAGCTCCTCCCTTCATGGGATTCTCCAGGCAAGAGTACTGGAGTGGGTTGCCATTTCCTTCTCCAGGGGATTTTCCCGACGCAGGGATCAAACCTGTCTTCTCCATTCCAGGCAGATGCTTAACCTCTGAGCCAGGAAGGGAGTCTGAGTTTTACAACAGTAGGAGTAGATAAATGATCTCAGGAAAAATTCTATGATAAGATGATATTCACTTGTGATTTCATTCTCTCTGCAATAGTAGTCTCTCAAGTGTTTCCTCTATTGATGTCTCTGAAAATCTTTTAAATGGTCATTCCTACATATTACACAGATTTTATTGTTCTTTTCAGTAGAATAAGTTCATCCCACATAACATTATTAGTCAAGGGCAGATTGAACTTCTTGGGTGAGCAGACATTTGGTCCTGTGCAAACATTTGTAAGACATTTGGTCCACATCAATAGGCCCATGTCTCTGATATTTAGTCCTGTTCAAAATGTCCATAAGATATTTGCTCCATACCAAAGAGTCCTTAATATTTCGTCATATTTTTATTACTGAAAACATCCAGGGAAACAGTTGGTTCATGACAAAAGGTCGTATCCAAGTCTAATCACTTGTCACGAATCTGATATGCTCATGGATATTTGGATAAGACCAAATTTTAAGGTCCCCTTCACATGGGGCCAAAGATATTATAGATGTTTTAGACAGGACAGGATGTGCTGTAAGGTACTTTTTGTAGCATCCTTCAGCTGTGGATGTGACTGGTGATAAAAGCAAGATCAGATGCTGTAAAGAGCAATATTGCATAGGAAGCTGGAATGTCAAGTCCATAAATCAAGGCAAATTGGAAGTGGTCAAACAAGAGATGGCAAGAGTCAATGTCAACATTCTAGGAATCTGCGAACTAAAATGGATTAGAATGGGTGAATTTAACTCAGATGACCATTATATCTACTACTGTGGGCAAGAANGGATTGTGTCAGGAGGAGAAGGGGATGACAGAGGATGAGACTGCTGGATGCCATCACTGATTTGATGGGCGTGAGTCTGAGTGAGCTCCGGGAGTTGGTGATGGACAGGGAGGCCTGGCGTGCTGCGATTCATGGGGTCGCAAAGAGTCGGACACGACTGAACTGAACTAATGCTAACTAGCTGGATTTTTTTTTTAATATATAAAATTTGAACTTTAATGTCCATACATAAACCATAAGTTTTTATTATGGTTAGCAATATTAGCAATTATTTGAAATGAGAAAAGTCCAAATATGATTTTTTTTCACCTATTTGATTTTAGGTTCTCTAGTGATATTGTTTTTTCTTGTGTAACTCTTCTTTCTTCAACTTAGCTCATTTTAAACTTCTAACCTTTTTATTTTATTAAATTAATTGTTTTCTTAATTTTCTCCTATAATTGTCAATATTTAGTTTTACTGTTTCTTGACTTTATATGAAATTTTTTAAAATATGTCCTTTTTCTTTTATGTCCTTATATCTTTTCTTCCTAATAAGAGTGTGTAAGTGTTAGTCATTAGAATTTTGTCTTGGGTCTGAGGAAATTAGTACTTATTTTACATGGCTAATTTGTGCCTATGAGATGAAAAATAAACTTTAAGTAGAATTGTTTCCCTGTTTTCTTAGGAAGTAGTTAGTCTCTTTAGAAAATTATGATAGAATCTTTTCTATTAATCTCCTTAGTTTCAGAGAAAAATAGATACAGATTAACAGTGGGCCTCTAATTTTGAAAGTGTTTTCCAAACTTTTGCTTTTTTGAATACCTGCTATACTATAGTTCACTAGATTGTAAGATATGGCCTTCTCTATTGGAAAAAGATGATGTTTTTGTGACTATACAATTTTCCTTGATCTTATTCCATTGCTGATTATTAGACTGATATGTGGGCTTTTGTTTATGGTTCAGTAAATATTTTTATTTTGTTAATTTCTGAGTCTCAGTATCCTCCAGAGGTCTGTTTTTCTTAATAGTATGACAAATTAAAGAAACAAAATGTGCGTGTGTATGTGTGCATATATAACATAATTATAAACATATATGTAACCTAATATATATGTTTAGCTATATATATATATCTACTCTGTATTTGTATATAAAACATAAAATATATACTGCAAATAAATGCCCTAAAGTATTAATATGCTTATATTTGCATTTGTATATAAATATATATGTATATGGGCTTCCCAGGTGCTGCTAGTGGTAAAGAACCCTCCTGCAAAAACAGGAGACATAAGAGAAGCAGGTTCTATTCCTGGGCTGGGAAGATACCCTGCAGGAGGGCATAGCTAACCACTCCAGTATTCTTGCTTAGAGAATCCCGTGGACAGAGAAGCCTGGCAGGCTATATGCCATAGAGTCACAAAGAGTCGGACAGGACTGAAGCAATTTAGAATGGGCACATGCATATATGTGTATATATTTTTTGATTTTCCTTTTTTTTTTTCCTCACTCTGCATGAGTCACTGCTACTTCTAAAACTTAGGATTGTTGGTAGATAAAAATGGGTTTTTAGTTTTCTTTGGCCTTCTTTTTGCATTTGACTGCACCTCTTGTACTCCTCCTCTAAAATGAATAAATGCCTTGAGCTTTTGAAATTAATTGCCTTTATTCTTTATCATAGCTTACTTTATCGTAGCTTACTGTAACCTCAACTCCCTTATCTTGATATGTTCCAAACTACACTGTGTTTAATCCTTATCTTCTGATGCTGTGGGATCTGATGAGTCCCTTCCTATTTTAAGCACATTAAAAAAAAGTTTTTTGATTCTTTTTACTTTTGGTGTGAAGGATTACATAATAATTTTAAAATACTGATGTTCCCATAATTTTTTTACCTCTTATACACAATTAAACTTAATTCATGTCAGGAGCTATGGTATTTGCTACCAATGTGTGTATGTGTATGTTTTCAGTCTCTCAGGCGTGTCCAACTTTTTGTGACCCCATGGACACTAGCCCACCATACTCCTCTATCCATGGAATTCTTCAGGCAAGAATACCAGAGTGAGTTGCCATTTCCTTCTCCAAGGGATCTTCCCAGCCTAGTGATTGAAACTGCATCTCTTTTGTTGACAGGCAAATTCTTTACTACTGCACCACCTGGGAAGTCCATATCCTCTGAATAGAATAGCAAATAAGATATAATAATTTTGCTGTGCAATCAATATCTTAATTCAGTATTTTCTTTAATATAATGGATCAAAGATAAATTAAATAATTAGGAGAGTGTCCCTTTTGGTATTGTGTCTCTTTAAATTGAGAATTAGCAAACAAGTTTCTTCTAATTATTAACCAAAGTACACTTTACCAAATTAAATTCAGGGAAATACTATCAAGTCTCTGGTTTCATCTCCACTTTCTAGTTCATCTGAGAGAAAAAAAGATTTTCCTTTGTATAATAATTAATTTATTACTCATTGCTTTTTATTTTTACTTTATTAATAATTAGGCCAAAAATCTGCTCCCTTTAAAAAATGTTAGGCATGCCAGAATCACATTATAGTAATAAAATTTAAATTAGCCTAAAAATATGAATAGAATACAAAATAAACACATAAATAATTTTTAGTGAGGATATTCCATTTCTGGGACACATCTATTTAAATATAATTACTTCATTGTTAAGATTAAAAATACTTAATTTTAATTGGTTTGGTTTGGTGTGGGTCTAGGTTGCTTTTACCTAGTCCAGTAGTCTTGCATGGAGAATATCATGGACAGAGGAGCCTGGAAGGCTATATTCCATAGGGTTGCAAAGAGTTGGACAATCAGACACACACACATGCAGGTTGTTTTTACAGTTACTCTAATGGCAATTGAAAGTAGGAACTTCCTGTTATACCTTATCTAAATGAAATAAAAGATGGAACAACATTGTTAGTCTACTTTATTTTCCCTTTTTATTTAAATTATCACTTTTTCATGTAAATATATGAATTAAGGTCTTGAAATCCCAGGGATTTTTGCCTAAAGGGAATGTGGTCCATAATATATTGTACCATTACATGACAATAAGTCCATTTATTCATTTAGCAAACATCACAATTCTAATGTGAAATCAAGCAATGTTTGAGATTTTAATTAAATGGAAATGTGTCATTTTAGCTAAGCAAAAGAAAGCAGTCAGCTATTACATAGTCCAAGCTTTAAATGCTGGAAATATGTGTATTGGGTGAAATTCTAGACCCACACAATCTACGTGCAAGCAATTGCTTTTGATCAATTAAATAGCTAACATACCTAGAACTAGGAATGATAAGTTTTATAAAATTGAAAAATAAATCATTTTTAGTGGTCAGAATTTGAAAGTTTATGGCATAGTTCTTAGTTGAGTGGGTGTCTTCCTGCTTTCATGGTTATCTTAACAAACATACTATGTCTTACATCTGAAAAAAATAGGATTTCTTTGATTTTGCATTCTAATAATTTAAGAGGTAGACCCTAGATCATTTTAATAATGTTTGGTAAATTTTAAAATTGTGATACATCAAATAGCAAGCACATCAAGAAACTTCTCATAAAACTATTTGCTGACAGATTTTCATAATTATTTGCCATGTTTAGAGGTATATAAAACGTGCTTACTGAGATACCCTCACCTAACTAGACTGCTTTAATTACAACTGGTCACTGTAAGCATGGCCCAGAGCTAATTCCTCTTAAACAAAGAAACAAACTATCATGGGGTTTTTGATATGATTTATTCAATTTGCTAAGTGAATAAATGGACTTTTTGGGATGTGATGGTTGCAGAAGTATCTTTGCTCTAGTTTCACGCTAATATTGTTCCACATTTATTATTGTCTTATCTGTATGGTATGCCTCGACTTTTTAAAAGTATTGAAATTATGTATTTTGTCAGTGCTTTCCAGTGTGAAGGAAGTTAAAAACAAGATATGGTGCCTTACAGTTAATTACTATTTAAACTTGAGTAAAATTGGCATCCTCTGAAAGATAGGACTGTGACATTGCACTCAGTGCCCAGTGTGCTAGTCTTAAACTTGTAGCACAATCAACCAATATATGATATAATATTAGAGAAGGGAAAGCTAATGGTCAGTTAATGAAAGGAGGAAGAGGGTAAAAATATTAATTTGAATTTTGTTTATGGTCATGTAAGAAAGAAAGAAAAGAAAATGTTTAGATATGGTGAGCTAATTGAAGTTCCAGCCTTAATTCTCTTGTTTCTGTGGATTGCAGGAATACTGCCAAATTTAGCATTGACTTTGTAGAAGAGTTCTGAGTACAAATCTGACAAAGGACAGCTGAAGCAATGAGAGAGGTGAAGCATAAATATCCCCAAACAACCTATTTTCCATATTGAAATGTGTTTCTTCTAAGATGGGAAAGCTTTAATGAAGTTGAAGATGACTGCAAAGTGGCTTACCTGACAGATGAAGCAATAAGCCCATTCCCTTTCTGCAACTAAAAGCTTAAAATTATCCATCTGTCATCTCTCTAGTGGGTGGAGATTATAATAGAAAGCAGCAAGCTATCTTAATTACATAACTATTCCAGTTCCAATTATATATCATGTAGCGTTTAAAATACATTATCTCTCTACAATAAACTGAACATATAACAATGACACTTCTCATGTTTATCTCTGACATTTCTATTTTTTATTACTAATTTTTGTTTAATATAGTATTTTTGCACATTTTATCTTGATGTGACTTCTGTCCTTTTTGGTATTGAATTATGAAATATGCAGTGCTTATTTGTTGGCGATTACTATGTGCCTGAATCCATATCAGTATGTCATACAAGTTTTTAATAAGGAAAAAGGAAAATAACAGCTTGATTTAAATATTTAAACTTTTGTTTTCTTAATTGTTTCACGGTCACTTGGTACAACAGTTCTCAAGGTACCCTACTCCAAGGGACTATAATGTGTATAGACTTATTCATATGACTTTGAGCAAAACATGACTGTGATTTAGTTCAATATTCTTCACATCCACAGTTGGATAGATACTGGAAGTTCAAACATAGTACTGATTTGGAGATTTCTTTTCCTTTCATGTGATTCACTCAATGATAGCCTTGAGCTGTAACGTTCACAAGTGAGTATGTAACAGGTATATTGAGCTTGTTAGGATTAAGAACACTTAAAAAGGAACCCTCTTTAAATTTTCTACATAAAAGGGCATTGAGACAGAGATACTGAATACAGATAAAGTGTCATTTCAAAACAGACTTTGAAAGGTTTTATATATATATATATATATATATATATATATATGAGGGAATATACTCACTCTTATTCAGTGGAAGTAATCTAAAAAATGAAACTTCCATTTTTACCCAGCTTTTGTCTTAACATGGAAAAAATGTCTCCCAAAGATTTGTATCAGTTAGTTACCTCTGCATAACAAATTCCACCAAAATTCATCAGCATGTGACAATTAGTGGGCTTCCCTGGTGGCTCAGAGGTTAAAGCATATGCTTCTAATACGGGAAACCTGGGTTTGATACCTGGGTCAGGAAGATCCCCTGGAGAAGGAAATGGCAACCCATTCCAGTGTTCTTGCCTGGAGAATCCCATGGACAGAGGAGCCTGGTGGGCTACAGTCCATGGGGTTGCAAAGAGTTGGACACGACTGAGTGACTTAACTTAGCTCATATTCCTTTGGATCTGATGACATGTATGGGGCTTGCCTGCTGAAGTTTCTCTTTGTAGTTTTCTTGCCCAACCTGGGAACAATGTTTACACTGACCTCACAGCAATGGCAGGAGCACAAGACACAAGGGGAAATGGACAAGGCCTCTTGTTAAAGTCCAGGCTTAATGCTTGTGCACAGTTACTTCAACTTGACTTCATTTGTTAAATAAACTACATGATAAAGCCAAAGTCAAAGCCCAAGGAAATAGACTCTGTCCTTTAATGATAGAAATTGAAAAACTACTGTACAAGGAATATGGAATTATGAAGGAGTGAAGTGATGAGCTTAATAATGTGGTCAACCACCACTGAGTAGTTATCAAATGCTCATCTTCTAAGAATTGCGCTAACTTAAGGGGAAGATGGGAGAAGGCAATAGCATCCCACTCCAGTACTCTTGCTTGGAAAATCCCATGAGCGGAGGAGCCTGGTAGGCTGCGGTCCATGGAGTCAAAGAGTCAGACACGACTGAGTGACTTCACTTTCACTTTTCACTTTCCTGCATTGGAGAAGGGGAATGGCAACTGACTCCAGTGTTCTTGCCTGGAGAATCCCAGGGATGGCGGAACCTGGTGGGCTACTGTCTATGGGGTCGCACAGAGTCAGACACGACTGAAGCAACTTAACAGCAAGGGGAAGATAACAAACTGAAGACAAGGTTAATATGCCAGAAGTGTTTATAGTCTCCTTAGGTAGATAACAAATATCTTGCAGGGTAAAAAAGATAATCATTATTGTGTAAATGTGATTTCTGCTTTGGTTATTCATCTTACTTTTGAGGACTGTCTACACAGATTTTTATGTAAACTGAGACTCAGTGGGAGGCAGAACATGCCTCCCAGTATAGAAGCTGAAAATACCAGACTTTTTCTCATTTCCCTAGAATTTATGATCTTGTCATAACATCTGTGCTCAACCAATGGCAGTGGGTAGGGATGGGAAAGGATGTTAGGAATTTTAAATTTGGACCAATGCTTGAAAAAAAAGAAGGGAGAATAAAGAATTTTCTCTGGTAGAAAGAGTGGTGCTTCCAGGGATATCTGAACTGCTGTCATCAACAAAAACATCCAGATACAGTGGTGCTGGTGGAAGTGTGACCACTAGTGCTAGACAGATATTAGTATTTTTCTTGGTAGCTTTTGGCTGCATTGCTTTCTGACTTTAATCTATTTGTTTTTATTCCTTTATCTCATTCTGATATGTCAGTCTTCCCATCTATATTCTCTCAATAAATTCCCTTTCCCTGCTCAAATAAGCTAGATCATAATCTGTTGCTTAAGACTGCTAATCTTGCCCTATACTTTCAGTTTTTAAACAAAGAAGTAAATTATATAGCATTTCAAAAAAGAAATAGTAGCATAAGCATAGGAATCAGGGAAAAGTTAAGGAGGCTATAAGACTTAACTGAGTCTTACAAGATACTAAAGAGTAAATAAAGGCTAGCTACCCCAAGCAAGGCATGTGGCATGAAGAATGTAATTTCCATAACGAACAGTTGACCACCCCAGCACTGACTTCAAAGAGGTGATTAAGCTGATCCTCTCTGGCCCTCTTTCTCCATTCCTTCTGCCATACATTTCACTGTGAGTTCTCTTAACATTTTATTTTAAGCATTTAATCCCACTGTTATAACAACACTGAGTCTTTGACTTGCCTGGGCAGTTTTCAGTTTATTATTATTACTTGAAAGTGAAAGTGTTAGTTGCTCAGCTATGTCTGACTCTTTGTTACCCCATGGACTGTAGCCCACCAGGTTCCATGGAATTCTCCAGGAGAGAATATTGGAGTGGGTTGCCATTTCCCTTTCCTGAAGATCTTCCCCACCCAGGGATTGAACGCAGGTCTCCTGTATTTCAGGCAGATTCTTTATCATTTGAACTACCAGGGATGTCCTTATTATCACTTGCTGCTGCTGCTCCTGCTGCTACTGTTGCTAAGTCACTTCAGTTGTGTCCGACTCTATGCGACCCCATAGACAGCAGCCCACCAGGCTCCCCCATCCCTGGGATTCTCCAGGCAAGAACACTGGAGTGGGTTGCCATTTCCTTCTCCAATGCATGAAAGTAAAAAGTTAAAGTGGAGTTGCTCAGTCATGTCCGACT
This sequence comes from Neotragus moschatus, assembly GCA_006410615.1. Taxonomy (NCBI): domain Eukaryota; kingdom Metazoa; phylum Chordata; class Mammalia; order Artiodactyla; family Bovidae; genus Neotragus; species Neotragus moschatus. Next base: position 1,135,554 of record SJYA01000231.1, on the reverse strand, counting down.
CGTAGAGACTCCATGGACTGCAGTCTACCAGGCTCCTCCATCCATGGGATTTTCCAGGCAAGAGTACTGGAGTGGGGTGCCATTGCCTTCTCCGTATTATCACCTAAGTGACCTCTAATAATAACCTAAATGACCTCTAATAATAACATTGATTATGTTTATTGCTCTCATTTGTGATTTCTGTGACATGCACCCTCCTGAGTTTCCTCCTACCTACCTGGCTACCTCTGTTCAGCCTGCTTTTCCAATTCACTTTCTTCCTTTCTCTCACAAAGGTGAGTGTTCTTCAGGATTTTTTAACAAACATAGTTTACTCGTTATCTATCCCAAGGTAATATCATCAGTTCCCATAGGTTCAAAAACCACGTATGTGCTGCTGTCCTCCACATCTTTATTTACAGCTCTGATCACTCTCAAATTCCAGACACATGTAATTAACTGCCTAGCTGCTGCTGCTGTTAAGTCGTTTCAGTAGTGTCCTACTCTGTGCGACCCCATAGATGGCAGCCCACCAGGCTCTGCTGTCCCTGGGATTCTCCAGGCAAGAACACTGGAGTGGATTGCCATTTCCTTCCCCAGTGCATGAAAGTGAAAAGTGAAAGTAAATTCGTTCAGTCATGTCCCACTCTTAGTGACCCCATGGACTGCAGCCCACCGGGCTCCTCCGTCTATGGGATTCTCCAGGCAAGATTACTGGAGTGGGGTGCCATTGCCTTCTGCCTGGAGGAATGATCAAATTAGATGCCCTAGAGGGAGTTCCAGTTCAACCCATTCAAACTCAGCTTTTCCCCCTCCTACTTGCCTTGGTGAACAGTTTTGCTAATGCAGATATTTTTTACTTTTCCGTATTTCATATCCAGTCACCACTATCACCTCTACTTCCACCCCATATTGAATCAACCGTTAGGGCCTATTGCTTTTTNCCCTAGAGGGAGTTCCAGTTCAACCCATTCAAACTCAGCTTTTCCCCCTCCTACTTGCCTTGGTGAACAGTTTTGCTAATGCAGATATTTTTTACTTTTCCGTATTTCATATCCAGTCACCACTATCACCTCTACTTCCACCCCATATTGAATCAACCGTTAGGGCCTATTGCTTTTTTTTTCTTTGATATTTCTCGTCTGCTTGGCTGTCTTTTCTTGTTTTCCCCATCTCACTGCCATTATCTTTGTTCTGTTTGACATTTTCTCTCACTTGATTTATGGAACAGTCTCATAACTGATAGCTTTTCAAGTACAGTTTCTCTTCAAATTTATTGATAATACACCTATACTTTTTTAAAAGATTGTTTAAATATGATTACTGTATATTTAAAACTTACTTACTAGGCTCTTAATTTCTCTCAGAAAAACTATCTTGAACTGCTATAAAATTGATATAGCATACAAAAATCCTCTTTTTCTTACCCCTCTAGATTCAGCTTTTAATATTTCCCTCTCCGTCTCATGTTATTACAATCTCAGGAACACACTATACTTCAGCATGAAACTTATGTAAATGCATTTAAAGTTTGTCATCTTTCACTCATCTCCCTACCTCCTATCAGGTAGTTCCAGCCCCAGCCAAATGCATCCTAAATTGGATGGTACCTAATCACTACTCAGAAATCATCTTAGGTCTTATCTGTTCTCTGAGGTACTTCAGAGAAACTCTCTGAGTCTGAGAAGGGCTCTTCCTGGGACATCTAATAGCATCCTGAACTTACTTATTTTGAGCATTAGATGTTGTACAAAAACAGTTATGATTCATTATAGTGTCAAACACTAGACTCTACATTTTTCAGCATCATGCTCTTAAGGTTTTAATGCATATAGTTGATGATTAATAAATATGTGATTGTCCCAATTCAGTTATTCAATTCAATTATCCTATTACCAAAATTCAGACTTAAATTGAAGAAAGTAGGGAAAACCACTAGACCATTCAGGTATGACCACAGTAAAATCCCTTATAATTATACATTAGAAGTGAGAAATAGATTTAAGGGCCTAGATCTGATAGAGGGCCTGAAGAACTATAGAATGTATAGGAGACAGGGATCAAGACCATTCCCATGGAAAAGAAATGCAAAAAAGAAAAATGGCTAACTGGGGAAGCCTTACAAATAGCTGTGAAAAGAAGAGAAGCAAAAAGCAAAAGAGAAAAGGAAAGATATANTGCTACCACCCTTATGAGAGAAAGTGAAGAGGAACTAAAAAGTCTCTGGATGAAAGTGAAAGTGGAGAGTGAAAAAGTTGGCTTAAAGCTCAACATTCAGAAAACAAAGATCATGGCATCCAGTCCTATCACTTCATGGGAAATACATGGGGAAACAGTGGAAACAGTGGCAGATTTTAGTTTTGGGGGCTCCAAATCACTGCAGATATTGACTGCTGCCATGAAATTAAAAGATGCTTGGTTCTTGGAAGGAAAGTTATGACCAACCTAAATAGCATATTCAAAAGCAGAGACATTACTTTGCCAACTAACGTCAGTCTAGTCAAGGCTATGGTTTTACCTGTGGTCATGTATGGATGTGAGAGTTGATCTGTGAAGAAGGCTGAGCACCGAAGAATCAATGCTTTTGAACTGTGGTGTTGGAGAAGACTCTTGAGAGTCCCTTAAACTGCAAGGAGATCCAACCAGTCCATTCTGAAGGAGATCAGCCCTGGCATTTCTTTGGAAGGAATGATGCTGAAGCTGAAACTCCAGGTACTTTGGCCACCTCATGTGAAGAGTTGACTCATTGGAAAAGACTCTGATGCTGGGAGGGATTGGGGGCAGGAGTAGAAGGGGATGACAGGATGAGATGGTTGGATGTGATCACCAATGCAATGGACATGAGTGTAAACAAGCTCTAGGAGTTGGTGATGGACAGGGATACCTGGCGTGCTGCAGTCCATGGGGTCACTAAGAGTCGGACACAACCGAGTAACTGAACTGAACTGATAGTGATAAGTAATAAAAATCAGATAGTATGAGGGTTTATGTTATGTACATAAAAGAATTTTATTTTCTTAACTATTAACCTCTTACTAAAAATGGGAATGGAATAATTAATTAATAATAGATAAATACATGCTAAACTCTTGCAAGAAATTTTGCAAGCTTTTTCAATAAAATACAACATACCAAGATTGGACTAATCCCTGTTTATACAAGTTTTTATAAAGAATATTTCTAACCTATGTTTCCAAACTAGGAGTAAAAATCTTTAATGCTCTGAGAAGAACCACTCAATCCATATGGTTGATCTAAATCTAGTTTCTAAGGAATTATTTAACTCAATACTTGGTAAAGATATCAAAAACTTGAAGTTAGAAACAAAATATACTAAAAACATAGAATGAGAGAAATTAAAATTTGTTTAATCTTAAGCATAAATTGATATACAAGTAACCAAACTGTTTTCCAATAGAGATCTAATGTTCACTTCTAAATCTTCAATGGGAACAAAAGAGGGGGGCAGAATCTGTAGACCATAATATCTGTTTTACATTTTTCTTGTTGTTAATTTTATTTGTTAGTTTCTTCTTATTATTAATTGTTAATATTGTTAACAACATTAATGATACCAAAATTAACAATATTAACAAGTGTTAACAATATTTTTGTTAATTATTGAATGTTGTTAATTTCTTATTATCTTAATTCTACTGTATAATTTTAAAATGTTCCTCCCCCTTTCCACTTGCTTTGACAAGTTTTTCTTTGTATCAAGCCAAGACTTTAATAAATTTTTAGTCTTTATATTCTAATGTAAAAATATCTAATCGTTTTTTAAGTGTTGTGAAAGAAATGGTTCTCCTTTATAACTGAGTTCCCTTAATGCTGGTGAACCAAGAATATGTGTTTGCTTCTCCTTTTCACTATTGTTGTTCAGTTGCAAAGTCGTGTCATACTGTTTGCAACATCGTGAATTGCAGCACACCAGGTTTCCCTGTCCTTCACTATTATCTTACTGAAACTGCCACACAAGTATCTTAAAACAAACTATGGCCCTAATAAGAATAGGATTTCATAGCACAGGAGTTTTAGTGCTGTGTTCTGAAAGATGGAGAAGCACTGGAAATATATTGTGAGATTAAGAATATGGAATTAGTTAAAATTCTCACTGGCTATTGCAAAGTCTCCAGCTAAAGAGGTGAATGATGTGACAGGTGTGACCTCATAGAGGATCAAAGATCAAGGTCTGAAGTGGAAATTAAGACTCAGATGGGGTTTATTTAAAAATTTTACTGTGTTAGCTGCACCAATCTTATTATTTTTAGTAATTGGAATGTAATTGCTTTACAATGTTGTGTTAGAAATGTGGATGGACCTAGAGTGTCATACAGTGTGAAGTTAAGTCATAAAGAAAAAATCAAATTCTTGATTGAACAAAGATAGGCCAAATTCTAGAGAAAGTGAATTTGACTTATTGGGGGTAGAAATGAAGTTGATGGGTATTGCTGAGTGGAAAGAAATTTCTGTCACTAGAAAAGACAATCTTCCCTCGGTAACCATAAGAGATTGGTTCTAGGACACCTGTGAATACCACAGTCCATGAATACTCAAGTCTGTTATAAAATGAAGTAGCATAAATTTCCTGTCTTTTCTTTTTTTTTTTTTTAATTGAAGTATAGTTGCTTTATAATGTTGTACCAAGGTCTGTTGTACAGCAAAATGACTCAGTTATACACATAGATACATCTTCTTAAATATTATTTTCCATTATAGTGTATCACAGTATATTAAGTATAGTTTCCTGGGCTATACAGATATTTACCCATTCTAAATGTAATAGTTTGCACTTACCAACCCCAGACTCCCAGTTCATCCTTCTCTTTCCCCCTTCCCTTCTCCCTTGGCAACCACAAGTCTGTTCTCTATGTCTATGAGTCTGTTTCTCTTTCGTAGATAGGTTTGTTAGTGCCATATTGTAGTTTCCACATATAAGTGTGGAATATAAATATCATATGGTATTTGTCTTTCTCTTTTTGGCTTACTTAGTATGATAATCTCTAGTTTCATCCATGTTGCTGCAAATGTTTTTATTCTGTTCTTTTTACTGCCTGAGTGGTATTCCACTGTATATATGTACCACATTTTCTTTATGCATTCATCTGTTGATGGACATTTAGGTAGTTTCCATGTTTTGACTATTGTTAACAGTGCTGCTATGAACATAGGGGTGCATGTATCTTTTTGAATTACAGTTTTATCTGAGTACATGCCCAGGAATGAAATTCCTGGATCACATGTTAATTCTATTTTTAGTTTTCTGAGGAACCTCCATGCCATTTTCCATAGTGGCTGTACCAACTTATATCCCCATCAATAGTGTAAAAAGGTTCTCTTCTCTCTATACCCTCTTTAACAATTATTGTGGACTTTTTAATGATGGCCATTTTTACTGGTGTGAGCTAGTACCTCATTGTAGTTTTGATTCTCATTTCTCTAATAATTAGTAATGTTGAGCTTCTTTTCATGCGCCTATTGGCCATCTGCCTGTCTTCTTTGAAAAATGTGTATTAAGGTCATTTGCCTTTTTTTTTTTGGAGAAGGCAATGGCACCCCACTCCAGTACTCTTGCCTGGAAACTCCCATGAATGGAGGAGCCTGGTAGGCAGCAGTCCATGGGGTCGCTGAGAGTTGGACATGACTCAGTGATTTCACTTTCACTTCTCACTTTCATGCACTGGAGAAGGAAATGACAACCCACTCCAGTGTTCTTGCCTGGAGAATCCCAGGGACAGCAGAGCCTGGTGGGCTGCCATCTATGGGGTCACATAGAGTCGGACACGACTGAAGCAACTTAGCAGCAGCAGCAGCCCATTTTTTGACTGAGTTGTTTTATTGTTGATGTTGAATTGTATGTATGTTTACATATTAAGCCTTAGTCTACCACATCATTTGCAAATACTTTCTCCCAATTTGTAGACTGTCTTTTTAGTTTTTTCCATTGCTTTCTTTGCTGTCCAAAAGTTTGTAAGTTTGATTAGGTCTCGTTTCTTTGTTTTTATTTTACTGCATTGTGAGACTGACAAAGATCCCTTATCAGTTTCATAGGTTAAGAATCCCTTGGTCTTATAGCCACTTTATTTCTTAATAATACTAAACCAAATACTGCCAGTTAATACACATGTCCTATCCCACAAATCTGTCAGATTTCCTCTTCAGAGGACAGAGTGATTGACAAAGACATCAACAACCATAGAAGTGATAGATGAGGAAACTCACAGTAGATGAATCAACTAGGAAAGTCTGTGTAGTTCCTTAATATAAAATCATTATAAGATCATCAGAAACATGAGAACTAAATAAAAGCAAGCTAAGTGAAATATAGTTTTTTTAAATAATGCTAGAAAAAATATAAGCAATTTGGATAAGAGAAACATATCTCATTAAAGCCAAGAAATTTTCAGATTATAAACAACATAAATATCTCATGCATAAACCAAGAACAAAACAAAACTATATGAAAAATGTGAGCAACTAGAGAACAGAAAGAGTTCTTAGAATTAAAAAAACTCTAATTGGTTAAATAAAGAAGGATGCAATTTATTGAAAACCACAAGGTACAACCTAAGAAATAATCTATAAGTTAAAGCACAGTTGTAAAAAAAAAAAGAAAGAAAGAAAGAAAAAATGTGCAAGTATGGAAAAAAAATGAGGCCTAGAAGATAGAACCAGCCCAAGAAGTCATAAGTATTAGAAGAACCAAAAATATAGCACTTAAAGGAAAGTCAAATTACTCTTATCTATCTTATTACATACCCTGGAAATTAAAGTGTCACAGAGAAAGTTTATTTTCTTTAATTATAGACTTTTTTCTGAATCATCTTTTTTTCTTCTGATGATAATTTATCTCATTTTTGTTTTCTAGCATATCTCATGATCTCTGAGGGTCTCTTACTATTTTATGAACAGAAAGTGCACTAATTTCTTGGTTGATCTTGATGGTTTCCTTCACTATTCTGGATGTTGGACTCTTTCTCATCACTTTCTTTGCTGAGGTGATCTAGGAAACCAGCTGCATTAACTTTCCAGGCAACTACCTGGGAGATCTAGCCACTTACATGATTCTTTTAAAGAAGTAGAATGTATATGGATCTAGGAAGTAATGAAGATCATAGACTTGAGAGTCTCTTGCTTAAATATTAACTACTGGTAAAATAAAAAAATATTAATATAAAATATATAATTTTAAGAGACAATTGAATTTCTTGTAATTGACCCCTTTGCTTATTTGTTTCACTGACTATGATGTACTTCAGAGTACCTTTTATAGCAGGTGCATGTGTCAGCAAGAATTTTCTTTGGTGATAAGACACAACAAATACTGTATATTTTGGCAGCTGTAATTCTAATGTAAAAGTTATTGCTAAAAACTGTTGATGTAGTCAGAATATTAATAAAGTAACTTTTATTTTACTTTTATAAAGTAATGGAAATATTTATAAAGTAAATATTGCAAGCAGCTTTTCATATGCTAGAGTTATATTAGTAAATAAATTATCTCCATAATGGGAGTAGATACAGGGCGAGGGGGGAGTGGAATAACAGAGATGACATGAAGAGGTGGAAACTGGGAAAAGTCTGCTAAAATCGCAATGCATTTTGCTCTCCACTGTGGATGTAGAAAATAAACAGAGCCTAAAATTTTCCTTGAGTAGTGTAGCAATTTTATACCTATATCAATATATCCAGTTCAGCATGGATTCGAAATCATAGGGTGACCAGCATAAGGCCAGGGCAAGGAAGATGAGTTATGAAGATTAGGTACCTACCCCTAGTACTGTGTACTGTCTTCTCTAATTAAGGCCTAGATGACTGATATTTTTCTTCTATAGTATAAAATAATCCAGACCTTGATCAATTTGTCCCCAAGCTTATAAATCCCTTTCCTTGGGCCCTCTCTAAATCAGTCAGCTGAAGAGGAGTTCCCAAGTTATTTCTTGCCAAATATTTTGATTGTGTTAGTATCTGTTTACCTATGGATCAAATCAAAATAATCATTCTCTTTGTTTAATGACAGTTATCGCTATCTGGGCATATTCCTGCTAATAGATACCTTTTCCCTGATATTTATACTTTCCCAAGATATTATTCTTTCACTCTGTAACATTCACCTGTAGATACCCCACTATATCTGCAATGTTAAAACTGACTCAAGTACTAGCCAAGAGAATTATCTATCTCAGAAAATTCAACTTAGGTAAAATTTGGGTTTTATCAGGGAAAAAAAAAGGCACTAATACTGGAAGTGAATATGAGTTATGCCTTGAAACAATCCAGAGAAGCAAATAAAATTATCAAACAGACAGGTGTTAGCATTTTTTATTCAAAAATAATGACGCATAAGTTTGGACATAACCAACACATATTTGTAACTTAATAAAAACTCCAACACTTCTGCAACTGAAGCAAAATAGATCATTTTTATGAAGAGTTAGGGAATTTACATGACAAAATTTAATGCAATATACTGTTAAGTGTTGCTGATTCTATCTATAACTATATATGTGTGTGCATCTTTGTTTGTATATGCATGTGTGTTATAAACACACATATATTTTAAAGAACAGGTCATATAAACATCATCACATGTTAGGGAAAATTATGCAGATATGTCTATAAAATTTAAGTTGATTTAAGTGGAGTCAAAAGCAGGATGTCCAGCCCCCTTCTTTTTTTTTTTTTAATTTTGCTCTTCTCACAAGTGATTTAATAAATTTCATTTTAAAAATAAATTATTTGATTCTGGACATTTGTCTTATAATATTAGTAAATAAATCACAAACATTGACTTTTTTTTCCATTTATATAAAGCTTTATTTGCAAAAGACAAATTTAACCCACAATGACAGAAAGCAGACCAACAGTTGCTGAAGCCGAGGTAGGGGGATCTGAGTGTGGTGGGTATATGATGTAAAGGAAATAATCTTGATCATGATGGAAGTCAAATGGGTACATGCATTTGTCAAAACTCATCAAAATGTATACTTAAAAATAAGTACATATTATTGTATGAGAATTATACTTCAATAAAGTTGATTTTTAAAACAAGGGCTTTCTGATGAAGGTTGTGACCCAGAAATCTCACGGAGTTTTAAGTCCAAAATCTAGACAGGCAGAAAAATTAAAAACTAGCCTACATCAGTTATGTGTGAAATNTTTTTTTTTTTTAATTTTGCTCTTCTCACAAGTGATTTAATAAATTTCATTTTAAAAATAAATTATTTGATTCTGGACATTTGTCTTATAATATTAGTAAATAAATCACAAACATTGACTTTTTTTTCCATTTATATAAAGCTTTATTTGCAAAAGACAAATTTAACCCACAGTGACAGAAAGCAGACCAACAGTTGCTGAAGCCGAGGTAGGGGGATCTGAGTGTGGTGGGTATATGATGTAAAGGAAATAATCTTGATCATGATGGAAGTCAAATGGGTACATGCATTTGTCAAAACTCATCAAAATGTATACTTAAAAATAAGTACATATTATTGTATGAGAATTATACTTCAATAAAGTTGATTTTTAAAACAAGGGCTTTCTGATGAAGGTTGTGACCCAGAAATCTCACAGATGATTTTTATTTTTAAACACTAAACATCCTGCCACAAATTTGCTTAACCAATACTTTCTGCTGATTAAATTTTCATTGTTATTGTTGTTGTTCAGTTGCTAAGTCATGTCTGACTCTGCAAGCCCATGAACTGCAGAATACCAACCTCCTCTGTCCTTCGCCATCTCCATTTCAGTTTGTTGAAATTCATGTCCATTGAGTCAGTGATGCCATGTAACCATCTCATCCTCTGCTCACCCTTTCTCCTTTTTCTTTCAATCTTTCCCAGCATCAGGATCTTTTCTAATGAGTCAGCTCTTTGCATCAGGTGGCCAAGGTACTGGAGCTTCAGCTTCAGCATCAGTCCTTCCAATGAATATTCAGGATTGATTTCTCTTTGGATTGAATGGTTTGATCTCCTTGCTGTCCAAGGGACTCTTCAATAGTTGTTCGCCATTCTCTCCTCCAGTGGACCATGTTGTCTCAGAACTCTTCACTATGACCCATCTGTCTTGGATGGCCCTCCATGGCATGGCTTGGCATCACTGAGTTATACAAGGATCGTCACCATGACAAAGCTGTGCTCCATTAAGGGGGAGATTTTCATTCAAGTTATTATTATAGTTTCATCACTTTCACAATTAAGCCCTAAACAAAGCATATGCAAAGCGCAGTTGAATTTATGATGAAAATGTACGTTTTCTTTATAATTTTTCTCAAATTCTATTCTAAAGAAATATTAAGAAGATGATTTTTCCAGGTATGCATTTTATAAATATACTTTAAGATATAATTATTTGTCAAATTATGTATTTTATATTAGGATAATACATAGATAGTATTAGGATAATACAGAGATAGAAATTTTCCTGGAAAAAAAACCCCAATATAGCACTCTTTTATTAAAACCTCAGCCTAGATGGATAGAGGAGCCTCATGGTTGGTAGGCTACAGTCCATGGGTCACAAAGAGTCAGACACAACTGAGAGACTTCACGCTTCTTCTTCAGCATAGATACAAGAATATTTTAAATCAGAAAATTACAAGAGAAGTGAATGTAAGGTATAAGCATAGTAAGTACCAGGCTCTCTATAATTACTTAATCCTACCCAATTTTATTTTCTTTACAGTTGTAACATGACTTAAACTTGCCTTGGTATGCTTATATTGAATAGTTAATGTATTTTTAATTGACATTTACTTAATCTCTCTTCCATAAAGATATTAAGTCAGACACTGAACTTTCTGGGATTTGTAACTTAAGGCCTGGAGACAGACTGGTAAAATCAAAATAAATTTCAGTGAACACATTATTTGAGCTTTATCTTGAGAGAAAAAATATATATATTTGGGTTAGAGAAATTAGATAAACAAGCTTTTTAACTAAGAGAAGTGTTGTGGATATAAACACATCTTTTTTGTTTATTTTTTGATGTATCTTGTTGTTCCCTTTTTATGGTGTGAAATACCATGATAATAGATTGCTGAACACTCTTGGATTCTACTTTAAGTTGGAAACCATAAATTTGTCATGCTACCAGTTTTCATTCCAGTGTAATTTTCTCTAGCGAGACTCAGCTACCAAGTGAAAGAGTCTAGAATGGAAATATCACATTTTTCCAGAATTACTTCATCATGAACAATAGTTGTGTGGGGAAACCTTCAATGACATGAAACTCAGACCCCCAAACAAGTGAGTTCCCAAACAACTCAACTTTTGGTAGCCTCATGGAGGTGGCCACAGTACCCTAGCCTTTAATGATCACAAAACCTGTAATTTAGAATCACCTTGCTAGAGTGTACTTTTTTGCTCTTTAGAAAATATAATTATGAAGGCAGAAAAATAAACCTGTTTCTTGTCTCTGAAATTGCAGTGAATATAATTTGATATGGTAAAAAGGAAAAAAGCATTTTAGTTGATAGTAACTCATTAATGTTGTCAATATTGAAGCTCTTTTCCTTGACATGCAGACAGGCACTTCTCCATTTTTAGATACTTTGCTTTTATCTTCCTCTTTATGACTGGTCAATAGTTCATCAATATTTTATAGTCACTTTTCTACCACAGTGCTTGAATTTATGACATGATGGCATTCTCTAATTTCCTTTTTTAATCAGTCTGTGTTGTTTCCATTCTTTTATGGGATATTACTGAGGAGTTTAGCAATCAAGTTTTCATTAACTAATAGTTATTTATAATTTGTTAGCCAGATTTCCTAATGGATCAGTTTTCAACTATTGTAAGTAACTGCCTTTTCTCAAGTATTGCAAATGTAAGAATCATCTGTGATACTTCCAAAAACTGTGCTTTCTCTCTCCTCCATGAACATCCCATCAAGTATGTTTGTGGCAGGACACATATCTATATTTTATCAAGAACTGTAGATTATCCTTCAAGTGGTAGAAACCACAATCTAAGAAACACTGTTATAAGGCATGATATGTTGCATATATCATATTTTGATATTAAGATTTTTCTTTCAAGAATACTCATTGCTTAGTCTGTCTTTGGAGTATACACTTCTAAGGCATGCTAAATCATTCCCTGGTAATACTTTAGGTAACTTTACTGTGTAGTAAAGGATATCAGCATTTGATATTATCTCTTGACATATAGATAGAAAACTAAGCTTGGATCGGGACATCTCTGCCACTTTACTACCTTTCTTCCAGTTTAGTTCTATATCTTTAACCTTACTATTGCCAACCACTGTGACTGCAGTCACTAACATCTTTTGTAAAGAAAACAATAATTATATTTATTCAAAGGCTCTTATGTGTGAGGCATCAGTAAAAATTTGGAGAAAAGAATGGCAAATACATAGTGTATCTGTCTTCATATAGTTTGCAATCTTTTTACATTTATTTTTTATTTATTGAAGGACAATTGTTTTACAATGTTGTGTTGGTTTCTGCTGTACAACAGTATGAATCAGCCATACTTATACATATATATCCCTTCTCACATAAGCCTCTCTCCCAATCGCCCTCCCCCCATTCATCCCTCTAGATCATCACTATTCTCTCTGTTATATAACAGCTTCCCACTGGCTATCTATTTGACACATGGGAGTGTATATATCAGTTTGCAGTCTTGTGTCGGAAACATTTAATCAGATAGTCATGCACTTGACTTAAAATACAATTGTGATAAGTGCTGTGGAAGATAAGTATTTATGATACTTGAAGTTGCATAAAGGGGTAAGATTTGAAAGGGTAAGTAGACCTTTTGAAAGAAGCTAAATATTCTGAGAAAGTAAAAGTAATCCAGTTGAAGAGAAGAGTAATAAAGAACACTTCAAATTTAGAAGAGAATGCAATCAAAAGCCCAAAAGAAATTAGATATAAAGCCAATGTAACTTAGATATAATGAGAAGAAGTGAGATGTATAGAAGATGGGATTGTTTTGGTCACTAAAGTCAAATTCATGTAAACCATCTCCTAGCTCCCTCCCTTCTTTCCTTCCTTTCTTTTCCCCTCCCTCCATCCTCTCTGCCTTGCTTCATCCTTACCTTCTTTTTCTCTCCCTCCTTCCCTCTCTCCCTTCCTTTCTTTCCTTACTTCTTATATGTCAAGGATCCTTTTACAAAAGCAATGAGAAATAGTTGAAAGAACCTAAGTATATAAGTGGCATGATGAGATTTGTCACTTGAAAATATCAGTGTGGAAAAACAGATTGAAGATGATGGTAGTCTGGTGGCAATGTAGAGAGAAGAGGTATCAGCAAGAAAGCCTGGTATGGACCAGAGTGACTTTTAAAGGATAAAGCAAAGGAAATGGAAAAGTACCAAATGACAGTTATATCTTGTTTATAAAACTGATGAAATTTAGAACTTGATTGGTATTTATCTCTAACTCCCCTTCCTTGCCCGTGTCCAACATTGAGGGACATGACAAAGAACAGTACACACAGAGAAGCCATTTGCTGTCAAGTGGAAAATGGACAGAGGAACAGATATAACGCTGGGTTTAGAAGCCAGAGTTCAGTGTTGAACAAATTAAATTTCAGATGTTTGTAAGACTTGCAATTATGAAGCCATAATATTAAGTTCATTTACCTAAAAAGTAAACAAAAAAAGATAGTGAAAGCAAATCAAAGTTTTTTACTCTGATTTATCCATACCTTTTAGGTCTAACCATTCAGAGCAGCAAACCAAACTATAATTTCACTCATGCTATCATTCATTCAGTCATCAAATTTTTTTTACTGAGCACCAAATATAGTAAATTTTAAAGATTCAAATATAAACACTATGTCTTTTATCTTAAAAATATTTGAGATTTTATGTTTTCCAAGTTCAATATCAGATTTGAGGAATGAAAATTTATAATCAAAAGTAACACTCATACTAAACTATGTTGCTTCTTTACTATCATGTAAGTTACTATTGCTGGAACCTATTAAAGTAAAATGCCACATATTATAATACTAATTACTCTATTTTGGTTGAAATAAATAAATATATGACTTTGTGAGAAACCCAAAGGTCTAAGATAAAGTTCAGGATATTATATGACAAAACAGCAGAATACCTACCTCTCAGGGACAATAGCTATCATCGTAGGATTCTATTTATATACCTAGCTCTGAGGAATAAATTCTTGAATGCTAATCGCAAGACAATCATAGGAATGGGTAGCATAAAACTTTTTTACTGAGGAAACTGTGAGTCAACATATTGACCTTTCAAAATTAAAATATTAGAATGTTCAAATCTGGATTGTTTAATTAAGCAGGTACTTCACTCCATCCCTCTTCTTCCCCAGGATATAGCATGGGAGAGAGTGTGTAGCACAGAAACAGTGATCACAGACCTTTAGACAAGTGACTTAATACTTCTAGTCTCAGCTTTCAATTTCACACCCACATCAAACAATTATCCCTACCTCTTTTAGAGCCTATATTTTCACTTTCATAGCATAAAGTTCTATGCCCAAATCTACCTGATCTTGTACATATATCTATGTCATATGCCTCACTATTCTTTAACATAAATCTTGTTTTGATTAATAAGAAGGTCACTGTCCCCTCCTTCTTAGGATACTTAATAAAGTCCAAGATTCATTTTTGACATTTTGCTTGGAATAGCTCCCATCCACTCTACTTATTTTTCTGATCTTAGTCATTCACTTCAGACATCTTTTAAAGTCAATACCAAATCCAAATTCCACACACACTTCCTTGGCTAATTTCAGCCTTGCATTTCATATTTTGGGAAATGGAAAATTAGGGGAAAAAATAAGAAGCTAGGAAGAGGTGTCCTGAGACAATTGCTGTGAGGGTGTTCAGGATCAGTAGAATTACATATTCTTACAATAAACCAATGTGTAAAAAAAAAATCAATTTTAAACAGTTCACAGAAAAAGATACATATATTTGAAATTACTGATTTAATACTTTATTCCCTGAATCTCTAACTTAAAACTATAACAGAGTTTCAAAGTTTATGCTTAATTGTTTATGGTTCTCAAGATTGAATGATTAAGAGTTTAGGATTCAAATCCAAGAATCTTGAAAAATATACCTTGCTTCCTTTTGAATTTACAAAGCCATGCTACAACAAGATATCAATATCTTGGCAGATGGTATGTATTCCCATCTTGGAGCTAAAATCTAGCAGTCAGAGCAAGGCCTTGACTTAAGAATCAAACTGAAAAATAAGTACAGGAAATCATGAACTACGGTCAAGTAGTAAACTGGCCATGCCCTTCCTTATATCTTTGCTCATCTTATTTGTCAAATTGTGCTTAGAAAGTAGAAGGAACCGCTCCCCTTAGTGTTAGAAAGTTGCCAGACTGCAGTGAAGCCAAATAACTACTGGGACGAGGCAGGGATGAAGGAAGTGAAGTAGCTGAGACTGTTGTTTGTAGTTGTATAATCACTCAAACCTGAAAAACACATTTAAAAAAATATTCAAATGCATGGTCTAAAAATACTGGATTATTTTTACTCCATTTTTGTTAGATATAATGTGTCTGTAAACTAAACATAAGCTTGATGATTCACTGAAATCTTTACTCTTCAAGAGTTCTCAATTAATATCTGAATCTATGCATTATGTCCCATTTGGCCTCCAAGGTATTCCAGGAGTTTCACTTCGGGATAACAGGAAGGGAGTTCGGACCAAGTGGATCAACATCTATCTGTTCTCTAATTCTCTTTAATTCAAAAGCCTTCACAACAACAAAGAGACTTGAAGATCACTGATGAATACTATAATGAATACATAAAAATAAATTCCTAGTTTACTGCTAAATGCCTTTTATTAGCAAAGCACTAAAACAGTTATATGACATTGTTTTTATGGTATTATAATCCTTATCATTTGGGGATGACATATTGAGAGTTTACCATGACTGTATATATATATATAGTGTATATATTCCCAATCCCTGGCACAGACTTTCTAAAATCCTTGTATTTCCTGGGTAGTAGAGTGTGCCTTTTGCTCTAAGGAGGCAACTCTAGGCAGGCTCCTGAATGGGGCTGGTCATCAGAAAGACCAAGTCACCAGAAGCTTGGAACTTTCAGCCCCACCTTCTATTATCCAGTCAGGGGAGAGGGGCTAGAAATGGAGTTAATGTTCAAACATTCTTTTATATGAAACCTCCATAAAAATCTCCAAAGTATAGGGATCAGAAAGCTTCCAGGTTACTGAGGAGCTGGTGTGTGCAGGGGAAACCATGAAGCCCTTCCCATGTAACTTATCCCACTCATCTGTTCCATATGGATGTTCATTTGAATATCCTTTATTATATTATTTTATAATAATCATAAACAATAGGAAAACTGTTTACTTGAGTTCTGAGAGTGGCTCTTGCAAATTAATTGAACCTAAGGTGCAGGTCATGGGAACTCCTACCTGTAAGTGAGAATCGTAATTGACAACTGGAAATTACAATTGGCATCTGAGTTTGAGGTGGAGCAATCTGTGGGACTGAGCCCTTAACCTGTGGGATCTGAAACTATCTCCAGGTAGACAGTGTCAGAAATGAAATGAGTTACATTGTTAGTACCCAGCTAGTGTCACAGAATTGCTGGGCATGGGAAACCTCACACACATTTCATATCAGAAGTGCTGTGAGAACAATAAAAGCTGGAGAGGGTGTGGAGAAAAGGGAACACTCTTACATTGCTGGTGGGAATGTAAACTGTTACAGCCATGATCAATTACAGCTATGAAAGATGGTATGGAGATTCCTTAAAAACCACAAATAAAACCACCATATGACCCAGCAATCCTACCTTTAGGCATATACCCTGAGGGAACAAAAACTGAAAAAGACACATGTACCACAATATTCATTACAGCACTATTTATAATAGCTAGAACTGGAAGCAACCTAGATGTCCATTGACAGATGAATGCATAAAGAAGCTGTGGTACACATATACAATGGAATACTACTCAGCCATAAAAAGAAATGCATCTGAGTCAGTTCTAATGAGATAGATGAACCTAGAGCCTATTATACAGAGTGAAGTAAGTCAGAAAGAAAAATATAAATATTGTATACTGACTCATATACAAGGAATCAAAAAAGATCATAATGATGAATTTATTTACAGGGCAGCAATGGAGAAACAGACATAGAGAACAGACCTATGGGCACAGGGGAATGGCAAGAGGGAGAAGGTGAGATGTATGGAGAGAGTAACATGGACATTTACATTACCATATGTAAAATAGATAGTCAATGGAAATTTGCTGTACGACTCAGGGAGCTCATACAGAGGCTCTGTGAAAATCTAGAAGGGTGTGGTGGGGAGGGAGGTGGGAAGAAGGGGACATGGGTTTACCCATGACTGATTCTTGTTGATGTATGACAGAAGACCACAAAATACTGTAAAGCAATTATCCTTCAATTTAAAAAATAGAAAAAGTGTTGTGAGTATAGCTGTAGGGTGGGAGTAAAGGAGACACAGGGGAAAGAGTGAACTTTTTTCCTATACAACCTAATTGCTATTTTCTCTAGGTTATTACCTCTATAGAGGTAAATTATTAGAGGTAAACAAAGAACCAAACAACTGTTCTGCTCTCAAGCAGCACAACATCTAGGGCAGTGGTTCTCAGTTTTGAACGCATGTAAGAATCACCTGCAGTAATTACTTACAGTTCAGTTATTACCCACCATCACCTTTGGATGAGGGCAGTTCTCTGGAGTAGGGTTTCTACATCTGAATTTGTTACATAATCAAATGACTCAGATGACAGTGGTATGTATAGTATCACATTTTCCAGAAAATATTGTAAAAGAATAGACAAATGCATGTATAGGAAATTATAATGTGATAAATGCTGTCTAGATAAAAAGAGTAGAAGAGAAAGCAAATAATTTTAGAGGTGAGAAACAGAAAGCTTCTAAATTGTTTTTAAATTCCCTTTTTTAAAAAATTTTTACTTTAATTTATAATACTGCATTGGTTTTGCCATACACCAACATGAATCTGCCATGGGTGTACACGTTTTCCCAATCCTGAATCCCCCTCCTCGCTCCCTCCCCATACCATCTCTCTGGGTCATCCCAGTGGACCAGCCCCAAGCATCCTGTATCCTGCATTGAACCTAGACTGGCAATTTGTTTCTTATATGATATTATACATGTTTCAATGTCATTCTCCCAAATCATCCCACCCTCGCCCTCTCCCACAGACTCCATAAGACTGTTCTATACATCTGTGTCCCTTTTGCTATCTTTCATACAGAGTTATCATTATCATCTTTCTAAATTCCATATATATGCATTAGTATACTGTATTGGTGTTTTTCTTTCTGGCTTACTTCACTCTGTATAATCAGCTCCAGTTTCATACACCTCATTAGAACTGATTCAAATGAATTCTTTTTAATGTCTGAGTAATACTCCATTCTCTTTTTAATAAGATAAAATTCTGACTACCAGAAAAGCAGGATAGTCTATTGCATGAAGGGAAGATAGCACAAAAAAGTGAATGGAGGCATAAGAAGATATTGTTGATTTGGGGAATAGGAAAGAGATCTATGAAAAAAGAAAAAAATAAGTTATGAATTATTTGTGGGAAAAAAGGTGAAGAATTATATAAGAAAATTGAGTAATGACAATAAATAAAGATATTACATGTCATGCCAAGACATCTTTGTGTGCTTAGTAGCTCAGTTGTGTCTGACTCTTTCCAACCCCATGGACTAGGGGGTCCATGTAACCTGCTAGGCTCCTCTTGTTCATGGGGATTCTCTAGTCAAGAATACCAGAGTAAGTTGCTATGCCTTCCTCCAGGGGATCTTCCATACCCAGGATCAAACCGGAGTCTCCTGAACTGCAGGCAGACTCTTTACTAGCTGAGCTCCAGGGAAGCCCCAAGATATCTTTATATTATACCATGGCAAAACTGAATTCAAAGCAATAGAAATATCCAGTTTGTAACTTTCAAAAAAGAGAAATCTGATAGAAATGTGAAAAACGAAAGAGAGAAGAGATTTAGATTGAGAGTCTTGTTTTATATATCTTTGATGTTTTTGAAAAGTTTCAGAATACTGTATCTGTGAATTGTATATATTAAAACAACAGTTCACAATTAAACTAAAACTAAACATAATTTATAAGGGCAAAAGGTTCCAGTTTAGGAAAAGAAGGAGATGACAGAGGATAAGGTGGTTGAATGGCATCACCAACTTGATGGACATGAATTTAAACAAACTCTGGGAGTTGCTGATGGACAGGGAAGCCTGGTATGCTGCAGTCCATGGGATCGCAAAGAGACACAACTGAGTAACTGAACTGAATCAATTTTTATAAATGTTTTCAGTTAAAAAAAGAAATGTTCAACTAAATTCGTAACTAATCAAAAGATATTTTCTATTAAACTACTTTATTTTATTATCTCATCATTGGGTTCTTTAGAAATTTAAGAAAAATTTGAGTATAATTTAATGAATAAAATTAAAGAAATATAAAAAATCTTTAAATAAATGTACCTAGTAAATCAGATCATCTATAAGCTGGTACAAAAGAAAATAGTATAAGTTAACCTCTAGGCTTTTAGACCTACTCTATAATTAAATACAATTTTTGCTCCCAGAAAAGTCAAGATCAAAAGGCCTTGGATTATATGTATATGTACTTTAGAGTTTGGAAATTGTAAAAGCTAACTAGTAAATTATAATTCTTCATTAATTTTCAATCAATACCCTAGGACTAAAGGAGGCAGCTAAGGGCAAATGGCTTTCCAGTTTAAAGAGTGCCAAAGACTTTATGAGTTTAAGTGGTTTGTGATGTCTAAGTACTATGGTAAATGCAAATATCTGCATATATGTATATTCTGGAGAAGGCAATAGCAACCCACTCCAGTGTTCTTGCCTGGAGAATCCTAGGGAGAGTGGAGCCTGGTGGGCTGCCATCTATGGGGCCACACAGAGTCGGACACAACTGAGAGAATTAGCAGGAGCGGCAGCAGCAGCATGTATGTTCTAAACTAGCTAACCCCACTGTAGTCAGTAGGAAAAAGAAATAGATTATAAATTTAGTAAGAGTTCCCACTTATGCCCAAGAATAAGATACCGAGATAGTGCCATCTTCAGTTAGTTCACTTATATTCTGAATTAAATAGCTTTTAGTTCAGCTCTTCCTCCTGCTTTAAAGAAATGTTGTGGTTTTTATAAAGGAGATTTAAAAAAGAAATCAGTTCTGTGTAGAAATAGGAGTTATTGCAGCCTAACCTGCAGAAGTGGGGATTTCTGGGAACTGTAAAATGAGCATAGGATAACACAAAGTAGAGGGGTAGATGGGAAAAGAAAACTAATATAGGGTTCTAGAGAAGTAAACAGAGGCTCTCAACTCTAGATGACAGATTTCTCAACACCCTGAAAATATCAGCAAAAAGGAAATTAGCTCAAATGCCTGGATCAGTTTATAATAGTTTATAATGGATTTGGTGGAAAAGCAGTGGGCTCAGAGATTGGCCAGGTGAAATGTCAGAGCTTTTCTGTCACAGAACATTGAGGTGCTGAGGGTTAGTCTTCAGCCCAGAATATCAATCATATAATTGTTTTTACTGCTTGTGTCCTTCAGTGGTGGCTGTTAGACACTGGGAAGCAAATTAGAAGCAGAATGAGAACTGATGTGATTTAGTTATATACCAACAGCCAATAATTAAACTTAAGCCAAATAATTCTATTGCCTTAGACACAAGATGATTTAGATGGGAGCCACCAGTTATGGATATCTATAGGACAGCTCTTCTCTCTTCCTCCATCAGATGGCCTGAGGTTCAGAGACCTTGATTAAAACTAGATTGTCTATTTGCTGTATGCTACTAACTCGATCAATCTGAGTGCCAGTTTCTATATCAATAAATCTGGATAATGATGCATAACTTTGTGGATGGTTCTGAGATGTAAATTAGGTATGCACACCTATAGGCCTTAAACAGTGACTAACATACAACAAGTTCTTAGTATATGTTCAGTTCAGTTCAGTTCAGTTCATTCTCTCAGTCGTGTCCAACTCTTTACAACCCCATGAATCGTAGCATGCCAGGCCTCCCTGTCCATCACTAACTCCTGGAGTTCACTCAAACTCATGTCCATCAAGTTAGTGATGCCATCCAGCCATCTCATCCTCTGTCATCCCCTTCTCCTCCTGCCCCCAATCCCTCCCAGCACAGAGTCTTTTCCAATGTTAGATGTCAATAATTTATTAATTGAATTTATTTCTAAAACCATTAAACTAGCTAAATGTTAATTACAAAACTGTGAAACCATGTAATTTTACCTTGGATTCTGGGAAAGAAACCAATGGTTTCTTGTCTTCATGTAATGATTTTCTATAACATACAAAGAATACATAGATATATTTAAAAATATATACACTATCTATTAGAAAATTTAGTCATTATCAATATATAATCCTAATACAGACAGATACATATACTCTTCAAAACAACTGGCATAGAATTTGTATGAATAACTTTGGTGTTTTATTCAACAAAATTCTCAAAGTTAGGTGATTTAAAATTCCTTTCCAAATTCATAAAAATGTATATATTTTGACAGTATTTAACATGAAGATAGCAAATACTTAAAAATTTTTTTCTTTGAATGTCGTTTTACTCTTTTTCTACATTTTTTATATACTTCATACAGAATCTATTAGCATTAGTTGCTCAGTTATGTCCAATTGTGGGGCCCCATGGACTGTAGCCTGCCAGGTTCCTCTGTCCATGGAATTTTTCAGGCAAGAATACTGGAGCGGGTAGCTATTCCTTCTCTTGGGGATTTTTCCAACCTAGAGATTGAGCACAGGTCTTCTGCATTGCAAGCAGATTCTTCTTCTTCTTTTTTTTTTTTTAGTTTTTCAATTTTTTTTAAAATTTAAATTCATTTACTTTAATTGGAGGCTAATTACTTTACAATATTGCATTGGTTTTCCCATACATCAACATAATCTGCCACGGGTGTATGTACACGTGTTCCCAATCCTGAACCCCCTCCCACCTGAGCTACCAGTAACTTAATAAATATTCAACTGTTTCATTATCACATTTACTTGCATTGTATTCATTATTCAGAGTTGTTCTACACACTCATTCTTTGCTTTCTATTGTTTGTGTCCACTTGTTTTTGACATCTTTTAATGAGGAGAAATATGCTTAAATAAAACAAAAGTAACTCTGTTATTATTATAACTTTGTTTTCTGATACACAGTCATTGCATAGTAAAAATAAAACGCACTTCTACCTATGTTATTAGGCTCATTAAATCACAATTCTTGTGGTTGGGTTTCAACCTGCACTGTAAGAGAAAAGCTGCTTACTTGTTAAGAGTTTACTACACACTTGAGTTTATTTTGAGGGGCTCTAAAATTACTGCAGATGGTGAGTGCAGCCATGAAATTAAAAGATGGTTACTCCTTGGAAGGAAAGTTATGACCAACCTAGATAGAATATTCAAAAGTAGATACATTACTTTGCCAACAAAGGTCCATCTAGTCAAGGCTATAGTTTTTCCAGTGGTCATGTATGGATGTGAGAGTTGGACTGTGAAGAAAGCTGAGCGCCAAAGAATTGATACTCTTGAACTGTTGGTGTTGGAGAAGTCTCTTGAGAGTCCTCGGACTGCAAGGAGATTCAACCAGTCCATCCTAAAGGAGATCAGCCCTGGGTGTTCATTGGAAGGACTGATGCTAAAGCTGAAACTCCAATACGCTGGCCACCTCATGCAAAGAGTTGACTCATTGGAAAAGACTCTGATGCTGGGAGGGATTGGGGGCAGGAGGAGAAGGGGATGACAGAGGATGAGATGACTGGATGGCATCACTGACTCGATGGACACGAGTTTGAGTAAACTCTGGGAGCTAGTGATGGGCAGGGAGGCCTGGCGTGCTGTGGTTCATGGGGTCTCAAAGAGTCAGACACAATTGAGTGACTGAACTTAACTGAACTGGAGTTTATATAAGAAATATGGATGATTTTATGTTATAATTATATTTATGTAAATTGCTAACTGTAGCACTAAAGCAAATGTGAGGTGCTTTTGTAATATTCCTGACATTTCAGTTTCTTTCAACCATTATGGTGTGGAAAAGGAATACAAAATGGTAATTCTCCTTAAGGAAATGTGATGACTAACTCCAAGCAAAAATTATCATTAGAAGAAAAAATTGGTTTCTCTGTTCAACACAAATATTCTTTTAAAATGTAATAAAATCATACTCAATGATATAAAATTTAATGGTTACCATAGACTGCCAGGTATCATAAATGACTCTTTCACACACACACACAAAAGGAAAAAACAGTTATGTTTAAAACATTTTCTCTCAAACAATGGCTATGCTTCCCGTGGGGATTCACCTGATATATAGAATAGGTGCCCTGTAAATGTTATTGCATGCTTTTGGACTATAAAGGTGAATTTGTTACTTTGACTGTTTGAAATATTGCATTACACTCTATTTCTCTGTGCTATGGTTCCATTTACTTAAGCATGTACAACAATATTATGTAAGAGTGGAGGAAAGTGGAAATAAAACAATTGAAAATGGGTAGTTTTTCTTTAAATATCTCAGAATGATATCCAAATGTTACCAGAGAGTAAGTTCTTGTCTTGTAACAGAAAAGAATCAGAAATAAGACACAGAGGTCAGTAAAGTAAGTTAAGTTCAGTCACTTAGTTGTGTCCGACTCTTTGCAACCCCATGGACTGCAGCATGTCAGGCTTCTCTGTCCATCATCAACTCCTGGAGCCTACTCAAACTCATGTCTATCACGTTGGTGATGCCATTCAACCTTCTCATCCTCTGCCGTCCCCTTCTCCTCCACCCTTCAATCTTTCCCAGCATCATGGTCTTTTCCAATGAATCAGTTCTTCACATCAGGTGACCAAAGTTTTAGAGTTTCAGGTTCAGCATCAGTCCTTTCAATGAATATTCAGGACTGATTTCCTTTAGGATTGACTGATCGAATCTCCTTGAAGTCCAAGGGACTGTCAAGAATCCTCTCCAACACCACAGTTCAAAAGCAGCAATTTTTCATCAGTAAAGTAAAATGAGGATTTATTAAGCAATATTATACTGTGGAAGGGAGAGCGAGCGGACTCAGGTGAGTGGCTACCCCAAATTTCTTTGGCAAGCTGGTTATATGAGCAGTAAAAGTAGACAGAATATTCATTGAGGAGGGAGAGTTTGTGGGTGGAATTTCCTGATTTTTTATCCCAGCTCCACCTTCACAAGGGGAAGTGGAATTTTTGTCCTTCTTTAGTCTTGATCAGAAGTATCAATTCATCAGTACATGATAGGTACTTATGGAGGGCTAATTTTACTGCAATGAGGACATAAAGAACAAACGGTTAGATTTAGACACCAGAGATTCCTGTCTTTTTCCACCTTTCTTTGCATCTAGCACTCTAACCCAGGTGGCACAGTGGTAAAGAATATGCTTGTCAGTGCAGGAAACAGAAGAGACGTGAGTTTGATCCCTGGATCTTCAAGATCCCCTGGAATAGGAAATGGTCCCCTACTCCAATATTCTTAACTGGAAAATTCCATGGATAAAGCATCCTGGTGGCCTACAGTCCATGGTCACAAAGAGTTGGACACAACTGAGCACACATGCATTCATTCACTCAGGACTCTTATCATCTCAAGATATATGGTTTCCTGTCAGGCCAGACGTTCCTGCTTTTCTTTATATGCTTAGGGATTCCTGTTGTTCTCAAGGTGTATGATTTCCTGCCATCTGGCCTGTGTCCCCTTTTCTCTGATCATTTCTAGCTATTTGTCTGGTCTAATGAAATAACTTTCACTTATAATAGTAAAAAAAAAAAAAAAAAAATCCTTCAAAGGAGTGACCAAAGAGCCTACACAGAGGATTGTCTGGACAAAAGTTAATCAGGGGGAAAGTAAATACAGTGGCAGAAGTTCAATGTTTCAACATCTTCAACAATGCACAGCATCTGGTAGGACTATGCCTTGGAATCCAAGAAAGGCATTCTGGCCCTTTAGTTGCAGGGCTTTTAATTTGCATAGGGGAGGTAAGCATTCACACCTCTACTGGTGTTATTTACAGAAGTTAATGGACATGTCTTTAGCTTCCAGATATGCATTGCTTCTAAATCAGCATTCATAACTGGGGGATACCAGTCCCTCCTCCCCTATTGTAACTCAAAAACTTGGGTTAAAACTTTACCAATTTACCACCACAACATACTGTTAGTATTAACTGCCTAAGCATCAGGCTTTAGGAGGTTCCCCTGGAGCTCTACAGGAGACTGTGTGGATGTGCGCATCCATGTCTGTGCTTTTAGTCTCTCACTCATTTACGAATCTTTGTGACCTCGTGGACTGCAGCCTGACAGGCTTCTCTGTCCACTGGATTCTCCAGGCAAGAATGCTGGAGTGGGTTACCATTCCCTTCTCCAGGAGCTTTCCTGACCCAGGGATCAAATCTAGATCTCCTGCATTTCAGGCAGATTCTTTATTATAGGGAAGTAAAGTTTAGTTCTCAGTCAAATCCTTTCAGCCCAAAGATTACATTTCCACAATATTGTCAACAGCCTATGTCATTTGAAACTAGGAGAGTTATAAATTTAGGCAGTGACAGTGCCATGAGATACACTAGAGGACAAAAGTTAATAAAACAAAAGGAGGACAAAGTTATCTTGAAGTCACTAAACTCTGGGGAGAAGGAGCCTAGATTTAACCAAAAGAATAGGTCCCAATTTGCAGACTGGAGCTTTAGAGCTTATGGTAAATATGCTATTAGACTTGAGCAGTGATTTATGGGAATATGTCAAATGATAGACCTGTGATTGAAGAAGAAAAGGGAAAGAAAATGGAACAGAAAAAAAGTGTCTACAGTTACTGGTTGAAAAGTTAAAAAACTTGAAAAGCTTATACACATGTATTACTATGTACATAATTACATATAATGGAAATGATTACATGTATGCTGCTGCTACTGCTAAGTCGCTTCAGTCGTGTCCAACTCTGTGTGACCCCATAGACGGTAGCCCTCCAGGCTCCCTCATCCCTGGGATTCTCCAGGCAAGAACACTGGAGTGGGTTGCCATTTCCTTCTCCAATGCATGAAAGTGAAAAGTGAAAGTGAAGTCGCTCAATCATGTCTGACTCTAGCGACCCCATGGACTGCAGCCTACCAGGCTCCTCCATCCATGGGATTTTCCAGACAAGAGTACTGGAGTGGGGTGCCATTAAATTACAAAATTATATATATAGAGAGAGATAATAAAATGACAACTCAGTTCAGTTCAGTTGCTCAGTTGTGTCCGACTTTTTGTGACCCCATGGACTGCATAATGCCAAGCCTCCCTGTCGATCATCAACTCCCAGAGTTTTCTGAAACTCATGTCCATTGAGTTGGTGATGGCATCCAACCATTGCATCCTCTGTTGTCCCCTTTTCCTCCTGCCTTCAATCTTTCTCAGCATCAGGGTCTTTTCAAATGAGTCAGTTCTTTGCATCAGGTAGCCAAAGTATTGCAAGTTCAGCTTCAGCAGCAGTCCTTCCAATAAATATCAGGATTGATTTCCTTTAAGATGGATTGATTGGATCTCCTTGCTGTCCAAGGGACTCTCTCAAGAGTCTTCTCCAACACCACAGTTTAAAAGCATCACTTCTTAGGTGCTCAGCTTTCTTTATACTTCAACTCTCATAATTATACATGATTACTGGAAAAAACATAGCTTTGACTAGACAGACCTTTGCTAGCAAAGTAAGGTCTGCTTTTTAGTATGCTGTCTAGATTGCTCATAACTTTTCTTCCAAGGACCAAGAATCTTTTACTTCCATGGCTACAGTTGCCATCTGCAGTGATTTTGGAGCTCAAAAAAATAAAGTCTGTCACTATTTCTATTGTATCCCCATCTATTTGCCATGAAGTGATGAGACCAGATGCCATGGTCTTTGCTTTCTGAATGTTGAGATTTAAGCCAACTTTTTCACTCTCTTCTTTCACTTTCATCAAGAGACTCTTTAGTTCTTCTTTGCTTTCTACCATAAGGATGCTGTCATCTACATATCCATTGTTATTGATATTCCTCCCAGTAATCTTGAATCCAGCTTGTGCTTCATCCAGCCCAGCGTTTCTCATGATGTGCTCTGCATATAAGTTAAATAAACAGCGTAATAATATACGGCCTTTACATACTCCTTTCTCAATTAGGAACCGACCTGTTGTTCCATGTCTAGTCCTAATTGTTGTTTCTTGACCTGCATACAGATTTCTCAAGAGGCATGTCAGGTGATCTGGTATTCCTATATTTTTAAGAATGACAATTAAAGTCCATGAAAAGGAGTGACTGGAATTGTAGTGGAATTCTGTCAGAAATTTCAAGAACAAAGTACAAGAAACAATTACTTTGATGGAACAAAAAAATAACTTTATCTCTCCCTTGCATTATATGCAAAGATTACTTCAAAATGGGCTGAAGTCCTGAATATAAAGCTTTATATTTAAAATGAGAGATTAAAATTCTAGAAGAAAACACATAAAGTGTTTTCTGAGGTTGATTATAATATATGATATCAGTTCAGTTCATTCACTCAGTCGTGTCTGACTCCTTGTGACCCCATGAACTGCAGCACATCAGGCCTCCATGTCCATCACCAACTCCCAGAGTTTACTCATGTCTGTTGAGTCAGTGATGCCATCCAACCATCTCATCCTCTGACATCCCCTTCTCCTCCTGCCCCCAATCCCTCCCAGCATCAGTATTGGAGTTTCAGACTCAGCATCTGTCCTTCCAGTGAACACCCAGGACTGATCTCCTTTAGGATAGGCTGGCTGGATCTCCTTGAAGTCCAAGGTACTCTCAAGAGTCTTCTCCAACACCACAGTTCAAAAGCATCAATTATTCAGCGCTCAGTTTTCCTCACAGTCCAATTCTCACATCCATACATGACCACTGGAAAAATCATAGCCTTGACTAGACGGACACTTGTCGGCAACGTAATGTCTGCTTTTTAATATGCTATCTAGGTTGATCATAACTTTCCTTCCAAGGAATAAGCGTCTTTTAATTTAATGGCTGCAATCACCATCTGCAGTGATTTTGGTGAGCCCCCAAAAATAAAGTCTGACACTGTTTCCACTGTTTCCCCATTTATTTCCCATGAAGTGATGGGACCAGATACCATGATCTTAGCTTTCTGAATGTTGAGGTTTAAGCCAACTTTTTCACTCTCAAATGAGATGATAGCTGTTGTGAGAGGGCATCAGAGGGCAGACACACTGAAACCATAATCACAGAAAACTAGCCATTCTGATCACACAGACCACAGCTTTGTCTAGTTCAATGAAACTAATCAATGCCATGTGGGGCCACCCAAGACGGGCAGGTCATGGTGGAGAGGTCTGATAGAATGTGGTCCACTGGAGAAAGGAATGGCAAACCACTTCAGTATTCTTGCCTTGAGAAGCCCATGAACAGTATGAAAAGGCAAAATGATAGGATACTGAAAGAGGAACTCCTCAGGTCAGTAGGTGCCCAATATGCTACTGGAGATCAGAGGAGAAATAACTATAGAAAGAATGAAGGGATGGAGCCAAAGCAAAAACAATATCCAGCTGTGGATGTGACTGGTGATAGAAGCAAGGCCTGATGCTCTAAAGAGCAATATTGTATAGGAAACTAGAATGTTCGGTCCATGAATCAAGGGAATTTGAAGTGGTCAGACAGGAAATGGCAAGAGTGAACACCAACATTCTAGGAATCAGTGAACTAAAATGGACTGGAATGGGTGACTTTAACTCAGATGACCATTATATTTACTAATGTGGGCAGGAATCTCTTAGAAGAAATGGAGTAGCCATCATGGTCAACAAAAGAGTCTGAAATGCAGTACTTGGATGCAATCTCAAAAATGACAGAATGACCTCTGTTCATTTCCAAGGCAAATCATTCAATATCATGGTGATTCAAGCCTATGCTCCAACCAGTAACACTTAAGAAGCTGAAGTTGAACGGTTCTATTAGACCTACAAGACCTTTATAACTAACACCCCAAAAAAGATGTCTTTTTCATTGTAGGGGACTGGAATGCAAATGTAGGAAGTCAAGAAACACCTGGAGTAACAGGCAAATTTGAGCCTGGAATATGGAATGAAGCATGGAAAAGGCTAATAGAGTTTTGTCAAGAGAACACACTGGTCATAGCAAACACCTTCTTCCAACAACACAAATGAAGACTCTACACATGGAGATTACCAGATGGTCAACACCGAAATCAGCTTGATTATATTCTTTGCCGCCAAAGATGGAGAAGATCTATACAGGCAGCAAAAATAAGACCAGGAGTTGACTGTGGCTCAGATCATGAGCTCCTTATTGCCAAATTCAGACTTAACTTGAAGAAAGTAGGGAAAACCACTAGACCATTCAGGTATGACCTAAATCAAATTCATTATGATTATACAGTGGAAGTGAGAAATAGATTTAAGGGCCTAGATCTGATAGATAGAGTGCCTGATGAACTATGGACAGAGGTCCGTGACATTGTACAGGAGACAGGGATCAAGATCATCCCCATGGAAAAGAAATGCAAAAAGGCAAAATGGCTGTCTGAGGAGGCCTTACAAATAGCTGTTAAAAGAAGAGAAAAGTAAAGTAGAAGTGAAGTTAAGTGGCTCAGTCTTGTCTGACTCTTTGCGACCCCATGGACTGTAGCCTACCAGGCTCCTCTGTCCCTGGGATTTTCCAAGCAGGAATACTGCAGTGGGTTGCCATTTCCTTCTCCAGGCGATCTTCCCAATCCAGGGATCAAACCTGGGTCTTCCATATTGCAGGCAGACGCTTTACCATCTGAGCCACCAGCAAAGGAGAAAAGGAAAGATATAAGCATCTGAATGCAGAGTTCCAAAGAATAGCAAGGAGAGATAAGAAAGCCTTCCTCAGCGATCAATGCAAAGAAATAGAGGAAAACAACAAAATGAGAAACAACAGAGATCTCTTCAAGAAAATTAGAGATACCAAAGGAGCATTTCATGCAAAGATGGACTTGATAAAGGACAGAAATGGTATGAACCTAACAGAAGCAGAAGATATTAAAAAGAGGTGGCAAGAATACATAGATGAAGTGTATATAAATACCAAATATACTCACAGATAAGGAATTGACCACTGTGTGGATCCATAGATCCAATAAAGCTATTGTGACTGAACATTAGCCAAGATTCTGGAGAGTTCACACTGGACTTAATCAGATCAGGACTCTGGTTGTCTGCTTCTAAGTCTGCATCTTTGCAGTACCAATTCCTGATTGTTGGAGGAAAGGCTTCTTATTGCTGTCTCTAGCTCCCATATTCAGAGTTCATGCTGCTCCAGGAATGTATGCAAGACTTCCTGCTGGGGAGCTGGGTATCTGGAGATGGGTAGCTACCATGGAGAGGTTTCCCAGGTGGCTCACTGGTAAAGAATCCACCTGACAATGCAGGATATGTAGGTTCAGTCCCTGAGTTAGGAAGATCCCCTGGAGCAGGAAATGTAAACCCACTCCAGTATTCTTCCTGAGATATCCCATAGACAGAGGAGCCTGGAGGGCTACAATCTATGGGGTCACAAAAGAGTCAGGCGTGACTTAGCAACTTCACAACAACAAACTGTCAAAGACCTAAGGGCTAAATTGACTGAAATAAATTATAATTCACTGTATGATACTTCCCCTGGAAGTCACACATCTTGTTAAACTTCAGAGTTTCTGAAATAGTTATATCAGACAGATTCTGCTAGAACAATTGTGATGTAGACAGAGATGGCACTCCCCACTTCCTGTACTTCCTACTTCACCATCACCACAGAATCCTCTTGCCTGCTCTACTCTCTTGTCTCAAAGACACCATGCCTATTAACCAGCTCCACAACTCACTGTGAATCAAGCACTCTTGGTTGGTCCTTTGGTTATGGTAATTATGGTATCCTGAATTCTGATGGTTAAATGCTATCACTTGCTTCCCGTTAACATGGAGCCTCTCCAAGCCCATTAGTATTTATGGGCTTACTTATCATGAGCCATGTCTTGCAGAAAGAAACCACCAATCCTCCCAATAATGCTATTGCCCAGCTCACCAGCACAGTTCTGGCAGGTTTTGTCAGTGGTGTTTTCTCTTGGCCCTCCACTGGTACATAAATTTTGGTACAGTTCACCGCCAAGTCAGATTAGCATTTATTGCTACAGAGAGGGCAGATACAGTCTAAAAGAAAGCAGTTAAATATTGAGATTATTTTTCAAGATACTAACAGGGATTGTAGATTAAAATCAAAGCAATTTTTCTTTTTAGAACACAATAGCATGAAAGAGAAAAAGGGATCTGGCAATCAAAAACTTGTCCTTGCAAATCCAAATCAAAGCTTGAGGCCATTGCAGCACAAACCTCATATCATATAACATAGACTAAAACATATAATGACATACAGAGTTTTTCCCACTGTACAGTTGGAGAGCAGGAACCTATCCTGAGAGTTAATATGTCTGGGAAAGGAGAACAGAGATAACCTCCTCTGTCTGGCCTCTGTTTTAGAAAACTGATCAAAGAGAAACCTTTAGGTAATTCTGAAACTATGAAGGTAGTGAAATTTATTCCCTTTACTAATTTGAGTTTCTGGCAGGAGATAATTTCAGATAACCCATTCAAAATGGGGTCATCACACTATTATCATATGTAGGTAGAGAAAGAATCATATAGCCAACTTCATTGAATGTCTCAAATATCCATTCATCCCAGGGTATAAAAGACTGCTCAGAATTGAGAGCTACTAAGCTATAGGGGCAAAAGGCAAGGAAACTCTAGATCTGAGAATGTAAAAATAGATGGACAAAGTGGGAACTGATCAATGGTAAGTCTGCGACTTAGATCAGCAGTGATAATATGAGTTGAGGTTGGAGGATTAGTCAACAGGGATGTCACTCTCAGCTCCCCAGATTTATCACCATGAATTGACTGTGCTAAAAAAAGAGATGTGATCATCACTAGTACATTATGTCCATGTGGTGAACATCCTGCTAGCTGTATGTATGTATGTCTGTGCATATATGTACAGTATATGTGAATACTGAGAAAACACAAGGAGAATACTGAATGAAAGAAATCTGAATATAACTAAGCCTTTGCTGCTGCTGCTGCTAAGTCTCTTCAATCGTGTCTGACTCTGTGCGACTCCAAAGACTGCAGCCCACCAGACTCCCCCATCCCTGGGATTCTCCAGGCAAGATCACTGGAGTGGATTGCCATTTCCTTCTCCAATGCCTGAAAGTGAAAAGTGAAAGTGAAGTTGCTCAGTCATGTCTGACTCTTAGCAACCCCATGGACTGCAGCCTACCAGGCTCCTCCATCCATGGGATTTTCTAGGCAAGAGTACTGGAGTGGGGTGCCATTGCCTTTTCTGAACTAAGCCTTTAGCCATTCCTAAATCTAAATCTGAAAGCTGAAATGATTGATTACCTTGAATTAACAAGATCAAACTTATGTAAGCATCAGAAGTGGAGTTGATAAACTGAGAAGAATTTTATAAAATTTCATACTGTATAGTGCTATATGCACTATTATAGTCTATAAAATCTCAAATCTATTTCACATGTTTAACAAAGAGGTATTTATGTAGTAGAAACAGTCTATTGGTATTAAATTCTGCCTATGCTATTGACATAGGAAATTAGCTTTTCAAAGGAGCACTGATTAAAGTACTTCAAATGCTCACTTAATATGATTTTGATTAAAACATTTATAAGATAGATTAGTATTATATAGCTGGTCAGTTGCTGGAGTTCAGTGAAAGAACAACACTCCTAGTGATAACCAGATGAAAGGCAGTAAGGCATAAAGAAGAAGGGAGGGAGATCAGGCAAGAAAGAGAGAGAATAAAAGAAGCAAAGGAAAGTGCAAAGAAGAAAAATGATAAACCTTATTTTGAAGGTACCTCATAGCTGCTAAAGCAACCAGGACTTGACGATCCTAGAGCCCTGAGAGAAGGAAGCACTTCTCTGTGGATAACTTTTATCCTCAGGGACTGTGCTGAATTTTGGGTAAGGCTCAAATTAGAAAATTCAAGACAGAAGGTTACACTTTAAAGATAGAAAAGCCCAGGGAACTTTGAGAACATTCTCAGTGATAGAATAAAAATTTGGATTTTGTAGACATCAGGGAACAGGCTTGAGGGAACAAGACCCAGAGAGAAGAGAGGAACTCTTCCTCAACAGGCTTCTCCCCTCAAAGTGCTAGCTGATTTCTTAAGATGCTCAGGGTCAGAGGCTAAACAAAAAGTCAATGAAAAATAGAGCAAAACTTTTGCAGCCTCACATTGCTAAGAGGATAAACACAGGAGTTCAGGAAGAGGGACTCTACTAAACATGCAAAATTCCCACTTGGGACCAATGAAGATATAAACTTAGTCATGTCAGGAAAAATGAAGGGTCTGAAATTTTACTTCACAAGTTTGCCTGCTCCAGTTTCACAGATACTAGCAAAGCATATGTGACTACTGGGGCAAAGGCAAATAATTATTTTCAGCACAGCAGGCAACACATCAGCACTGCTTCTTACTACTCTTCAAGTCCTTTGTTGGAGGTTTAGTCGCTAAGTTGTGTATGACCCTTGCAACCCTACAGACTGTGGCCCATCAGGCTTCTTTGTCCATAGGATTCTCCAGGCAAAAATACTGGAGTGGGTTGCCATTTCCTTCTCCAGGGGACCTTTCAGACCCAGGAATCGAATCCAAGTCTTCTGCATTGTAGGCAGGTTCTTTCCACTTACCTTGCCCTTTAGGGGCAAAGTAAAATTGGATCTGGGAGGATGCTGTGCACGTATCGAGTTTGTGTCACAGGTTTTGTCCCTCTGGCGGGCAGGGCCATGTCAAGGGATGTATTTAATAAGAAACTGTGGTTTCAGGGAGACTTTGGCAGCCTGTCAACTGATGAGTTGGGCTGTGTTCCTGCCCTGTTCATTTTTTGGCCTGAGGTGTCTCAGAATGGGGACACACAGGCTGTTGGGTAGGGCCATATCTTGGTGAGAAAATGATGGCCCTCAGGAGGGCTCATGTCCCTATTGTGAGTCGCAGATGCCCCCGGCTTCTACAGGCCCTCCAGTACCAGCAGGTATTGTCTGGCCCAGGCTCTTGTGAGGTTACTGTTTTTCACAGGATCCTGGTGTGTATGTGTGTGCCATCCTATAAAAGAATTCCTGTGATCAAACCCCACTGGCCTTCAAAGCCAGATGCCTGGGGACTTTCCCTCTTGTTACCTAACCCCCAGGATGGGAAGTCTGACAAAGAGGTGAGAACTCTTGCTTCTGTGGGAGAACCTCTGTGATATAATTATTTTCCAGTTTGTGGGTTGTTCATCCAGTGGTTATGGGATTCGATTTTTCCACGATTGCACCCTTCCTACCATCTATAGTGGTTTCTTCCTCTCTGGAAGTAGGATATCTGTTTGGTAAATTCTAGCATTTTTGTTGTTGTTGTTGTTGCCGGTTGTTCAGCAGTTAGTTGTGATTTTGGTGTTTCTGTGGGACAAAGTGAGCTCGCTCACATCCTTCTACTTCACTACACTGTTTCTAGAAAAAAGTCAGATACAGATAATTTTACTACCTTTGTCTTTAATCTCCCTATTAGCTTTGTGTATGGATGATTTGCTACCTTTACTGCATGTCTGCCTTTACTAGTGATCTTTATTATTTCAGCTTTTAAAGTTTGTCTGTTTCTAGCTCTGGCCTTTTCTTTTTTTCCCCTAGAGAAGTTCCTTTTTTTTTTTTTTTTGGTAGTAAAGCTTTTTTGGTGTTGCTAAATTCTTTTAGTGTTTGCTTTTCTGTAAAATTTTAAATTCAACTGTCAAATCTGAATAAGATCCTTGCAAGGGAGAGTATTCTTAGTTGTAATTTTGTCCCTTTCATTACTTTAAATATGTCATGTCACTCCCTTCATGTAGAGTTTCTGCTGATGAATCAGCTGATAAANTGGTAGTAAAGCTTTTTTGGTGTTGCTAAATTCTTTTAGTGTTTGCTTTTCTGTAAAATTTTAAATTCAACTGTCAAATCTGAATAAGATCCTTGCAAGGGAGAGTATTCTTAGTTGTAATTTTGTCCCTTTCATTACTTTAAATATGTCATGTCACTCCCTTCATGTAGAGTTTCTGCTGATGAATCAGCTGATAAAATCATAGGACTTATCTTGTACACAACTTGTTGCTTTTCCCTTACTGCTTCTGATATTCTCTCTAATTTTTCTCATTTTCATTATAATATGTCTTAGTGCATTCTTTGGGTTAGTCCTGTGTGGGAATCTCTGTACTTCCTGGACTTGGAAGTGTCAACTACAAATTGGCACTTAACAAGAGCATCGCCAATGACTGAACAACAAAGGCATTTGCCATCTGCCTCTACAGAGACTGAACCCCATGCTGCTATAACTGTTGATCTTCAACAACCCCTGAGGGAGTTCAGGGTGGACTGAGGCACTCTGTGCTCCAGGGACTCTGATGGGACAGGTCTTTAGATAGTTGGATATTTTTAGGAATAGATTTTATGATCTCAATCCTTGCATCTCCTCATATCTAGTGAAGCACTAAATCCCTTCATGGTGACATCAGTTCCTCATGACTAACAAAAAAACTTTGTGTAAAATGAGTGCCTCATGGTATTCAATTCCACCTTCACCAAAATCTTATATATTGATTTTCCCCAACTGCCACTTTGGAACAGTTTCTCAGAGCTATCTGAGATGCTGCCTCCTGGGCTGCAGTCCTCCCTTTTCCCAAAATAAAACTTAACTCATTGAGGAGGGAGATGGGAGAGGGGTTCAGGATTGGGAGCACGTGTACACCTGTGGTGGATTCATGTTGATGTATGGCAAAACCAATACAATATCATAATATAAAATCAATAAATAAATAAAAAATAAAATTTAACTCATAACTCTCAAGTTGTACATCTTTCTTTAGTTGACAGAAGGCTGTTTCCTTTCTTAGGGTAGGGGAGTTTTCAGCTATTATGTCTTCAAATATTTTCTCAGTTTTCTCTCTTCTCATTCTGAGACTCCTATAATGCAAATATTAATAAACATGATTCTGTTTCAGAGGTCTCTTAAACTGTCTTTTTTGTTTGTTTGTTTGTTTTGTTTGTTTTTCTGTTTAGTAACAGTGAGTTCCACTATTCTGTCTTCCAGCTCACTGATACAGAAGAATGAATCATTTAGTCTATACAGTGTACTTCTAATTCCTTCTAGTGTATTTTTCATTTCAATTATTGTATTCTTTTATCTTTGCTCTCTTGTGTTTTTATTTTCTAACTTTTTGTTAAAAATTCTGAACTTCTTGCTGTTGGCATCTATTATTCCTCTCCCAAGTTCTTGGATCATCTTTACAATCATGACTCTTAACTCTTTCATAGGTAAGCTCCTTATCTACACTTTACTTCATTATTCTTCTGGGGCTTTCATCTTGTTCCTTTGTCTGGAACATGTTCCTAGGCCACCTCATTCTGTCTATGTTGTTATTTGTACTTTTATGTATGTGGTAGGTTAGTTACATTTTATTAACCTTGGAGAAATGCCTTCTGTAAGTGACGGCTCATGGTTCTCAGCAGTGCCTCCTCTTGTCATCCAAATCATATGTTTCAGGGGTTCCCCCTAAGTGGGTTACATGGGTCCTCTGTTGTGTTAGAGTGACTGGTCTAGTAGGCTTTGTCAGACCCTAACCTTGTTGGTTGTTAGGCCCTGCCTTGGTGGTTGGTGCTGGCCGAACTTTCAGGCAGAACCAATTTCTGGAGTCTGACTGCAAGACCTAGGGATTCCAGAGCTTTTTGTTTGTTTATTTGTTTGTTTTCTCTTCAGATTTTCTGCAGTAGGGGTTGGTTCCTGATGTTTTGGCTATGGAGTCCAGGGTGTTCTAAAGCTTCACTAGCCTGCTATTGGACAAGTTCAGGACCTGATGGTTCCAGGGAAGCATCTGGCTGTGTTTGGAGGATGTAAGATCATCGTTTTCTTCCATATGATGTCTTCTCCCCAGTAGGGGAGACTGTTACTGTGTGCAGGTTTCCTGGAGGAAAGGAAACCTTCCCACTAGTGGTTAGAGCTGAGTCTTGGCATACTGGTGGGCAGGGCCATGCCAAGAGGTGGCTGTGGGGTCACAAAGTCTTTAAGCAGCCTGTCTGCTGATGGGTGGGCTGTGTTCCCTCCAAGTTAGTTGTTTGGCCTATGGCCTCCCAGTACTGGTGCCTCCTGGCTATTGGGGTGAGAAAACAGGTTTTGGTGCTAATGACCTAGAGGAAGGATCCTACTTTGGCAGCCTACAGCAGCAATGCCACAAGGTAGAATGTTCCCAAATATGGCTGCCACAAGGGTCTATATCCCCAGGGTGAGCAACAGCTGCCCCCTTCCTCAATAGTAGACTCTCCAAGAGCAGCAGGTAGGTCTGATCCAATCTACTATCAAGTTTCTGCCTTTTCTCTAAGCCCTGATTAACATGAGATTTTATATGTACTCTTTAACAGTGATGGAGAAGGCAATGGCGCCCATTCCAGTCCTCTTGCCTGGAAAATCACATGGACGGAGGAACCTGGTAGGCTGCAGTCCATGGAGTCGCTAAGAGTCAGACATGACTGAGCGACTTCACTTTGACTTTTCACTTTCATGCATTGGAGAAGGAAATGGCAACTCACTCAAGTGTTCTTGCCTGGGGAATCCCAGGGACATGGGAGCCTGGTGGGCTGCCATCTATGGGGTTGCACAGAATCGGACACAACTGAAGTGACTTAGGAGCAGTAGCAGATTTAACAGTGAAGACTATTACTTCCAGTCCAGTCCAGCTTCCAACATTAAGCCCTGCTGGCCTTCAAAGCCAGGTGTTCTGGGGGCTCATCTTACTGATGCAGGACTCCTGGGCTGGGGAGCCTTATGTGGCTGTATCTTCCAACTGGGCCTACTATATACTGCCAAATATGTATGTATGCGAGAGTTGGACTGTGAAGAAAGCTGAGTGCCAAAGAATTGATGCTTTTGAACTGTGGTGTTGGAGAAGACTCTTGAGAGTCCCTTGGACTCCAAGAAGATCCAACCAATCCATTCTGAAGGAGATCGGCCCTGGGATTTCTTTGGAAGGAATGATGCTAAAGCTGAAGCTCCAGTACTTTGGCCACCTCATGTGAAGAATTAACTCACTGGAAAAGATGCTGATGCTGGGAGGGATTGGGGACAGGAGGAAAAGGGGCAACAGAGGATGAGATGGCTGGATGGCATCACCAACTCAATGGATGTGAGTTTGAGTGAACTCCGGGTGATGGTGATGGACAGGGAGGCCTGGCATGCTGTGATTCATGGGGTCGCAAAGAGTCAGACAGAACTGAGCAACTGAACTGAACTGAACTAAAATAAAACTCAAGATCATCAACCATTAATTGGTAAATGTGAGAACTAGGAGAGACTTATCAAAATTTGTCTGGACTCTCCAAGGTGGTGGATGGACATAAGAGGCCTCTGATGGTGCCAGGCTCCAAATCCTCATAGATTCTAGGAAAAGGAGAGAAGTCATATCTGGACTTCTTCATATTTGCCAAAAATGTTGAGTTAAAAAATAAAAGAACAACTTAAAAGTTAAGAATTATTTTATTTAGCAAACTTGCTGATGACTTCACCTAGGAAGACAGCTTCTCAGATGACTCTGAGGGACTGTCCCAAAGTGATAATGGAGGAACCAGGATATATAGTTTTACAATCAAAACTAGGTAGTGGAATATTGAAAGACTCCTGTCAATTAAAGACAATCACGTGGCTAAAGTTAATGAATTTAGTGATTTTCTATGTACAGGAAGATGCAAGAGTCTGGGCTCAGTGAAGTCACTCTTTTGATATGCACCCTATCTAAGGCCAGTATCCTGTTTTCTTCATTCTGAGTCCTCTTAGGGACACAATCAGGTGAGGCTACAGTGACTGAAGGATTGATGATCATGCATCCTTTGTTTACTGATATGGAGAATAGTCTGTGTTCACACTTACAACTTGAAAGAGTTTTCACATACAAGCATGCACACAAAGCCATGAACTGGGGGAATGTATTATAGTTAGAAAGCTCAATTAAATTGTTTCATATGATCCCTTTCATTGAATAATTATTATATAAAGAAGTTTCATTTGTTTTTAGTTGAAATATTGATTACCAGTCAGTACATTTTCCTTATTTTTTCTTTCATATTATAGGCTGACCAGTAGTACTATATATGTCATTGTAGATAAGTTGTTATGTTTATAGACTTCAAATATGGTATTAGTTTCCTTAGACTTGCTTACTAGAAATATTTAAACATAATTTCATATTTTAGAATTAACTGCTACATAAGTAAATATTTTTGTTAATTGTTACTTGCATATTAATGATACCTATTTTAATTTGACATTATGTATTTGGAGGTAATTTTTACCCTAAAACTAATAGTCAATGAATAGCTAATATGCTAACAATTTTGTTTTATTAATTTTGCATGAGTATGAAAATAATGGTTTAATAAACATCAACACTTTACTAAAATTTATAAAGATTTGAATAGCAAAATGACCAATGTTCCTATATCCCAAGATTAACATTATTGCCCTTTGGTTGCTGAATATGTAATGGGAATAAAAACTAGATTTTTTTTTTTATTATTGCATCCTGTCCTATCAATTTTCTAATGTCCTTTGTTAACATTTATTACATTTTAGGCTGATGCATTTGGGTGAAACTTGAAAAACCCTGGCAAGAAGTCTGTCATAAAGAAAATAAGACATATAAAAAACAATTAAAACAATTACCATAATTTTAATTTATTACCCATGAAAGTACAGGCTGTTTTTCCTTAAAAGACTAGCATAAGGGCTCTGACTAGATTACCTTATTTTTCATAGGAAGACATGAAAAAATAAGGTTTGACAATATGGAACGTAACATTGTTGATTATGTTTATAGAAACGTTACTTACCTCACAGGAACAAAAGTCAAATCTAAAGTCTATCTTGACTAAACATATCAATATTTCCATATAAACTTAAGGAGAAATCTTCACATGACCCTTCTGGCTACATTATTATAATTATTATAGCTTTTTAAACCCTATTTCTTCACAAAGTTTCTTGTGTTACACTATACCCAAATTATGATTTCAAAAAAAGAGCCATGCTTTATTACTTTTTCTTTTGCATGTGATATTCTTCTTTGCTTCTTCTAAACTTATTTCTCCTCAGCCTACATGTTACAGATTAAACACTGTCTCCTCCAGGAAGCCACTCATGCTACCATTAGGCAGTTAGAGGTGCCATCCTGTGGCCTTAGCCAAGCTTCGGGGAGAAAGATACCTCATCCTTTCAAGGGTTTGCTCCCTCTTATTCCAGTTAAACTATGGAAGTCTCAGGTAAAGAACACATGTTCAAATGTTATTTTTAAGATTCTCTTTACTGCCTTGCTTAAAGCCTGACATTCTGCATTATTTTTAACAAATGATATTGATAATTAAAGTGAAACAAATAGTGTAGCAATTCAAACTTTAAAATTTTTTAGTTAGTTTAAGGTGAAGGAAAATCATAGTTTATATTAGAACTTAAAGCTAATTATGAGGGCTTCCCTGGTGGCTCAGTGATAAAGAATCCACCTGCCAATGCAGGAGACACAGGTTCGATCTCTGGTCTGGAAAGATCCCACATACCACAGAGCAACTAAGCCCGTGGGCCACAACTACAGAGCCTGTGCTCTAGAGCTTAAGAACTTCAACTGCTGAGCCCACATGCCATGCTCCTCAAGAAAAGCTACCACAATGAGAAGCCCTCACACCACAACTAGCGAGTAGCCCTTGCTTGCCACAACTAGAGAAAAAGCCCACATGCAGCAATGAAGACCTAGCATGGCCAAAAATCGATAAAAAGCTAATTACAATTGAAAGCAAAATCAAGTTTGAAGGACACAAAAGGAGAATTCTGAAAGCTGATTATTAAAAATATCTTAAATGTTATATAGGATATGAAAATTGAAGATAAAAGTTTCAAGAGAACATTTATTATAAACATACTTATATACATTGGCTCAATTTATATAATGACTCAATGAAGTTACAATATTATATAATCATTTCGAGTCATAGTATAACCTAATTTTATAGTAAAGTCAATCTATAAAAATGAAAATAACACGCTATAATAACGTTTGTGGAGGTGAAAGCTCATATTATTCTATATAAATAAAACAAATACAGATACTATGCTTAAGGTAATATACAGTCTGTCTGAATTAGTGTTCTGTATTTGACAATGTTTAGGAAGTGGTTTCCTTAACTGTCAGTGTATCACCATAACATAAACGATCATAAAACTATGAGCCATTTTTAAATTGAAAATTTCAGATTTATGTCTCAAAACAACTACCACAAAATTCAGAACCTCTAGAAAATAAGTAAAATAATGTATATATTTAGTTATGTGATACACAAGTCTAGTCTTAGATCTCATTTTGGGACCACAGATCAAAAGATAAGTCTCTTCCCAGTGGCACTCCTCTTGTTATTGACAAAACCCACTAGTAATTCTTAGAAAATAAAAATAGAATCTGGTAATAAAGTAAAATCTAAATGTTTTTCTTCATCTTTGTACTTTTTTTGTTTCACTTGCTCATAGGGTTCGGCCTGCGGAAGCCTTGCACCCAGTACTTCAGACTAGAGTCCCCATTGCAAAGCAGCTGCACTCAATAGCTCAGCTCAGTGGTCCATATACAGAAATACCATATATGACACAATTCAGGATAGTGGTGGCAGGCCATGTGAATAGGTGCTGCGCCTGACCAGTAAGAACTCTGCCTCTTTTTCTTCCTACCAGTACAGTAAGGACTGCTTCACTGGAGACCTGTCAAGGACAGTGTGTAATCTAGAACACAAGCTCATCCCAAGGTTTCTTTGCTTCTGAACCAAACTTGGTCTTGTTTTACAGCCTCAAACAATCCTGGGCAGGAGGGTCTTTATTGGGGACCAACTCAGGAAATTCAGAAATAATATTTCAGCATCAAAGGTGGGACAAACAGTGGCCTTTGTGCATGCAGCCATCCACTAGGTTCCAGGTTCACCCTGGCTTCAGTGGGAGGAGACAGCAGAAGTGTTGGGAAGTTCAAGTTTGGATGATTAACTGTTCTGAGTTCATGCTGATGTGGCAGAATGGCAACAACCTTCAGCTAAATTTAGAGAGACTCTGCCCAGCAACCCAATATGTGGTTGTGGTGCAAATGCAGTATAGCCCCTAGAGCGATATGAACTGTGCTGCCTTGAGGGGATCACAATGTTGGGGATCAAAGACTAAAACTTACGTGTATCTGCCCACTGCCCCTTATGGGGCCAGACACCTAGGAACAATGGGGACCTCTGGGTGACAGGGAGTCATGGTAGTCTTGCTACTGTCTCCCAGTAGTACTGTCCTCTTGACCCCTGTACAAGGACAACAGTGACTGCACCAGGGTTTTTCTTTACCCTGCTTGTGCACCTCCAGAGGTCAAGAGTAGCATCCTCCAATCATCACTTTCAGTTTGATAGAGGAAAGTGGCCAACTCAGTGAGCCAAGAGGTAAGATCAGAAAAAGCTGCATGTAATAAATACTGCCTGTCCAAACAGAACAAGGAACTTTAACCTGAGTTCAGAAAAAGGCACCAGGTATGCCAAAATGACTATTGTGAGTGACCCCTTGCCACATTATTGGATAACAAACCAATGAAACTAGGACCCAAGCATTGCCAGTGTGCCAAATGTAAACAGGAGGAACACGATGAGAAAATGTTCTCACTGCCCCCATAAGCAGGATAGAAATGGCAGATCCTGGCTGTTATCCTCAAAGCAGATCCTCCAAAATAAATGAAGAATTAGGGGTCAGGGGGTTCCTAAACTGGCACTCCAACTGACCTCTGAGGAGCTCTGGCTAACAATGGACATAGGTGGAAAGCCTGTCAAATTCTTAGTCAACACCAGTGCCACTTAGTTCTGGACACCAGATCAGGCAAACTTGGTCACAATATTTGCAAAATTAAGGAGGTATCATGGAAGGCTCAAAAACATTTACAGTGATACAAGCTTGTATCAAGAAATAAGAAAAATCTCAAACAACCTAAACTTACTCCGAAAGCAACTAGAGAAGAAGAAACAAAATTCTAAGTTATTAGAAGGCAAGAAATTGTGATGATCAGAGCAGAAATAAATGAAATAAAGGCAAAGAAAACAACGGAAAAGATCAATGAAGCTAAAAGCTGATCCTGTAAAAAGATAAATAAAATTGATAAACCTTCAGCAAGATACATGAAGAAAAAAGGGAGAGGGCACATATTAATAAAATTAGAAATGAAAAAGGAGAAGTTACAACAGAAACACAAAGGCATCACAAAAAATCTCCATGTAATAAGTACTGCCTTACAGAAACACAACACCTCATGAGAGATTATTATAAAAAAACTATTTGCCAACACAATGGACAACTTAGAAGAAATGAACAAATTGTTAAAAAGGTATAATCTCACAAGACTGAAGCTGGGAGAAATAGAAAATATGAAGAAAGCAATGAAAAATACTGAAATTGTGTCTGTGATTAAAAAATTCACAACAAATAAAAGTCCAGAACCAGATGGCATCACAGGTTTGAATGTTTGAATTCTATTAAACATTTAGAAGGGAGTTTAACATATATATTTCTAAAACTATTCCAAAAAACTGTAGAGGGAGGAACACTTCCAAGCTAATTTTATGAGGCCTCCATTAGCCTGACATCAAAGATACCACACACAAAAAAGAAAACTACAGGACAATATCACTTAACACAAACATAAAAATGTGCAACAAAATACTAGCAAAACAAATCTAATGTTACATTAAAAGGACAATCCACCATAATCAAATGGGATTTATCCCAGGAATGAAAGGCGCTTTCAATATTTGCAAATCAATCAGTGTAATATGCCACAGTAATAAACTGAAAACTAAAAATTATATGAATATTTCAATAGAGGAAGAAAAACTTTAGATAAATTTCAACATCCATTTATGATAAAAAACTTTCTAGAAAGTTGGCATAAAGGGAACATACCTCAATGTAATAAAGGCCATATATGACAAACCCACAGCTAACATCATATTCAATGGTGAAAAGGTGAAAGCATTTCTTCTAAGATCAGGAACAAGACAAAGTTGTCCATTCTTGTCATTTTTGTATACAATATAGTTTGGTCCTAGTCACAATAATCAGATAAGAAAAAAAAAAAAAAGAAAGAAAGGAATCCAAATTGGAAAAGAAGTATTAAAACTGCCATTGCTTGCAGATGACAAGATACTATTCATATAAAATCCTAAACACATTACCAGAAAACTGCTAGGCCTCATTAACACATTTTCTAAAGTTGCAAAATATAAAATTAATACAAAGAAATAACTTGAATTTGCATTCAATAACAGTTCACTTCAGTCATGTCCAACTCTTTGCAACCCTATGGACTGTAGCCCACCAGGTTTCTCTGTCCATGAGATTCTCTGGGCAAGAATACAGGAGTGGGCTGCCATGCCCTCCTCCAAGAGATCTGCCCAACCAGAGATTGAACATGCATGTAAGTCTCTTACACTGCATTGGCAGGTGGGTTCTAGCACCACCTAGAAAGCCCAAAGAAAAATTTTAACAATCCCATTTATCATCAC
Source organism: Neotragus moschatus (assembly GCA_006410615.1). Lineage (NCBI taxonomy): Eukaryota > Metazoa > Chordata > Mammalia > Artiodactyla > Bovidae > Neotragus > Neotragus moschatus. The sequence continues at coordinate 1,090,869 of SJYA01000231.1, read as the reverse complement.
ATGAAAAAAGGGTAAAATACCTTGGCATAAATCTACTTAAGGAAGCAAAAGATTTGTAATCTGAAAACTTTGAGACTGCTGAAAGAAATATATGACAGAAAGAGATGAAAAGACATGATTTTCTTGGATTTGACAATATTGTCAAAATGGCCATAGTGCCCAAGGGAATGTAGAGTCAATGCAATCTTTGTCAAACTGCCAATGGCATTTTTCACAGCCCTGGAACAAAAAATTGTGAAAATTGTATGGTGACACAAAAGACCCCAAATAGCCAAAACAATCATTGAGAAAGAAAAACGGAGGTAGAGGAATCATGCTTCCTGACTTCAGACTAGACTACAAAGTAACAATCATCAAAACAGTATGATACACAAACAAAACCAGAAATATAGATCAAAACAGTAAAGTACTTGCACAAAAATAGACATATAGATCAAAAGACTAGGATAGAAAGCAAAGACATAAATTATGCCCATATGTTCAAATTAATGCATGACAAAAAAAATCAAGACTATACAAATGGAGAAAAGATGATTTCTCCAATAAGTCATCTTCAGAAATCTGGACAGCTCCATGGAAAAGAATGTAACTAGACGTTATCTAACAACACACACAAAAATAAACTCAAATTGGATTAAAGTCTTAAATGTAATATATTATAAAGGTCTGGTATTATAAAGTTCCTAGAGGAAATCTTAGGCAGAACACCCTGACATAAATCACTGCAATATTTTTTGGAACAATCTCCTAAAATAATGGAAATAAAAATAAACAAATGGTAGCTCATTGAACTTAAAACTTTTTGCACATCAATTGAAACTATCATAAAAATGAAAAGGCTATGGTATGAATAACAAAGTATTAATGACAAAGCCTTTTACTGTGTGGATCACAATAAACTGTGGAAAATTCTGAGAGAGATGGGAATACCAGACAACCTGACCTGCCTCTTGAGAAATCTGTATACAGGTCAGGAAGCAACAGTTAGAACTGGACATGGAACAACAGACTGGTTCCAAATAGGAAAAGGAGTATGTCAAGGCTGTATATTGTCATCTTGCTTATTTAACTTCTATGCAGAGTACATCATGAGAAACGTAGACTGGAAGAAACACAGCTGAAATAAAGATTGCTGGGAGAAATATCAATAACATCAGACATGCAGAAGACACCACCCTTATGGCAGAAAGTGAAGAAGAACTAGAAAGCCTCTTGATGAAAGTGAAAGAGGAGGGTGAAAAAGTTGGCTTAAAGCTCAGCATTCAGAAAACAAAGATCATGGCATCCAGTCCCATCATTTCATGGGAAATAGACGGGGAAACAGTGGAAACAACGCCAGACTTTATTTTTCTGGGTTGCAAAATCACTGTAGATGGTGACTGCAGCCATGAAATCAAAAGACGCTTACTCCTTGGAAGAAAAGTTATGACCAATCTAGATAGTATATTCAAAAGCAGAGACATTACTTTGCCGACTAAGGTCTGTCCAGTCAAGGCTATGGTTTTTCCAGTGGTCATGTATGGATGTGAGAGCTGGACTATAAAGAAAGCAGAGTGCCAAAGAATTGATGCTTTTGAACTGTGGTGTTGGAGAAGACTCTTGAGAGTCTCTTGGACTGCAAGGAGATTGAACCAGTCCATCCTAAAGGCGATCAACCCTGGGATTTCTTTGGAAGGAATGATGCTAAAGCTGAAACTCCAATACTTTGGCCATCTCATGAAAAGAGTTGACTCATTGGAAAAGACTTTGATGCTGGGAGGGATTGGGGGCAGGAGGAGAAGGGGACGACAGAGGATGAGATGGCTGGAAGGCATCACTGAATCGATTAACGTTAGTCTGAGTGAACTCTGCAAGTTGGTGATGGACAGGGAGGCCTGGTGTGCTGCTATTCACGGGGTCACAAAGAGTCGGACACAACTGAGTGACGGAACTGAACTGAACTGAATCTCCAAAAATGTATAGATAGCTCAGTAAGCACAGTATCAAAACACAAAGAACCAAAACTCAATCAAAAAATGAACAGATCAAAATAAACGTTTCTCCAAAAAAGACATACAGATGGTCAAAAGGCACAAAAAGATGCTCAACATCACTAATTATTCAGTTCACTTCAGTCACTCAGTTGTGTTAGACTTTTTGCAACCCCATGGACTGCAGTACAGCAGGCCTCCCTGTCCATCACCAACTACCAGAGCCTAATCAAATTAATGTCCATCACGTCAGTGATGCCATCCAACCATGTATATACCATGACCAGTAAATAAAGATAGTGTCGGCAGGGTTTCATCTCAGTAAAGTCCACGCCTAAATGTTCACAAGGTAGAGTGTCTTTTAACTGTATTATTGAAGGTTTTTGTTTGTGTCCAGGGGCAGCATTGACCTGCGAGCAGGCAGAACAGTTCCGAGATTCCATTCCACATAAGGAGGAAAGTCGTGGAATTAAATATTTTCAAATTAATTCTTCCAATTTGTCATGTCCCAAGTGGGTTGCCTGGTGAACCCGAGACACCAGTGTGGGGGATTATGCCTTGGGTACCAGTAACCTGCCATCTGGCAGTTCCCACCAACCTTTTTCATATTTGGTGGCCCTTTCTGCTTCACATCTGGTCTTGGGCAGGGCATGCTATGGGAGAGTCAAAGTTAACTCAGGCATTTTTGAGAGTACAAAGGTTCTGATAGATCCCCCACCAGCAGGGCCAAATTTCTCAGCCGCATATTTTGTGGCTTTACCTGCTAGCCAGTTTCCCCGTGCTTGTGGGGTGTCTTGCTTTTCATGACTCTGACAATTCATCACTGCTACCCTTTCAGGTTCCCATATAGCATCTAATAGAATTAAGATTTCTTCTTTGTTTTTAATGTCCTTTCTGTTGGCTGTCAGAAGACCTCTCTATATAAAGCCCCATGTACAAGTAAAGTAGCAAAAGCATACCAGGAGTCTGTGTAAATGTTTGTCTTCTTATCTTTTGATAGCTGGAGGGCCCAAATTTGAGCATATAGTTGACCTACTGAGCAGACCACGGTGATGGCAAAGAGCTAGCCTCAACGATGGTTTCTTCCGTGACTACTGCATATCACAACAGTCGCTGTCCTTGTTTCACCAGGCTGGTGTCATCAGTGTACAGGACCCAATCCAGGTCCAGGATTGGCTGGTCTCTCAAGTCAGGTCTGCTGGCATAAACTTCTTCTAGGATTTCTTTGCAACCATGTGAAGTCCCACCTTCTCCCACAGGAAGGAGAGTGGCTGGATTCAGGGCCTGATGAGGCTCAATAGTAACATGGGGGTTCTCACATAACAGTCCCTGGTATTGAGTAGTACAGGATGTTGACAACCATTTATGAGGGTCTCCTTACAGGAGAGTATTGACCTTATGGGGGACTTTTATGATCAAATCTTAACCCAAAGTCAGCTTGGTTGCCTCCCATATCAGTAAGGCAAATGCAGCAACTGCCCATAAGCATCCTGGCCACCATGTGGCAACACTGTACAGCTGTTTCAAGAGATAAGCCACAGGTCTGTTCCATGTCCCCATAGTCTAGGTCAACACTCCTGTAGCCACCTTGTCCTTTTCACGTTAAGAGTAAATGGCATAGCAAGGTCTGGCAGGCCCAAGGCGGGTGCTGATGTAATTGCAGGCTTTAGTTCCTCAAAGGCCTGTTGATGTCTCTCAGTCCAATTTACTGATTCTCCTTCTGTTCCGGTTAGGAGTTCATATCATGGCTGGGCCATCTGGGAATAGCCCAGAATCCAAATCCTATAAAACCTAGTGGCTCCCAAGAAGTCTCAGACCTGTCATCTGGTTCTTGGTTGTGGGGTTCTCAAAATGACCTTTTTTTCTGGACTAGTCTAACAGGCTCATGCCTCCTCTCATAACAAACCCCAAATATTTTACCTCCTCTTTGCAGATCTATGCCTTCTTTTTTGAGACTCAGTAGCTGGACTCTATCAACAGCTCTACCAAAGCCTTGGTCTTTTCCCAGCAGTCTTCCCCATTCTCAGCAGCCAACAGCAAGTCATCCACGTATTATAGCAACCAGCATCTGAACTTCTCTGGCTAGAATGAGTCCAAGTTGGAAGCCAAGTCTTCCCCAAAGATGGTTGGAGAATTCTTAAATCCTTGTGGGAGGTGAGTCCAGGTGAGCTGTTGTTTGGTGCCTCCTGCTGGGTGTCCATTCAAAAGCAAAAGTGGGTTGAGATACCTGAGCAAAGTGTATACAGAAAAAGACATCCTTGAGATATAAACAAGTATAGATCTTAGCACTCGGTGTGAGGAGACTAAGTAAAGTATAGGGGTTAGAAAATGGTGGGATGTAAAGTCACGGTGGCCTGGTTGACCAGTCTGAGGTCCTGCACAGGTTTATAGTCCTATCCCTCTTTTTTCTTGACTGATGTGTTCCAGGCTGAGCAGCATACAATCAGGATGCTCGCCTGTTTCAGTCTGTTTATGTGTGGCAAAATGCCAACTTGAGCCTCTAGTGGCAGTGGGTACTGACGTTTTCTGACTGGAGTGACACTGGGTTTGAGTTATATAACCACTGGAGTTTGATATATGACAAGCCCAGGGTGGGGGTGAGGGGGGAGAGAAAGGGAGGAAATATCTTTTGCCCAAACCTCAGGGAATCATCAGATTAGTTCCCTCCCTCAGCTGTCTAGTCCATCCAGATTTCCTTCCAGAGGGTCACTTAACCTCCATTTATCTTGAGGGATTACCGGAAGGGAGAGTAAATAGGTAGTTGAGCCCACCTGGAAAGTGAGTCTTTCTTGAGGGGTAAAGGTCACTTGTACCCCCAATTTAGACAAGTCTCTCCCCAACAGAGGTACTGGGCATTCAGGAATATATAGGAATTCATGAGTCACTTGATGTCCCCCATCTGGTATTTCTGGCATAAACAGAATAGTCTGATCAGCTTTTCTCCAGTTACATCTTCTATGGCAGTGGCCTTTATTGAGAGGGGTGCTACTGATTCAGTCACCACTGACATTTTTGCCCCAGTGTCCACCATAAAGTCAATAATTTGGTCCCCTGCTTTCAGTTTCACCATGGGCTCTCAGAGACATTGTGTCTTCCAGCCTTGGAACCCCTACTCAGTCTCTAGTCAGGCCAGCCATATAAAAGCCAGTGCCAACTTTTTTTCCCTGTTATTTTGGGGGCATTCATTTTTCTAATGACCAAATTCCCGGCATCAGGTGCACTGGTTTGGTTGAAGGGTGGCCCTGGGCCTTCTTGTAAAGGGCTTGTCACGATATTGGCCCCAGCTCCCTCTCCTGTGACTACTGTATAGACTGTTTCCACTGTTATGAATTTTTAAGTTCCTAGTACATTCTGGTAGTCATTCTACTCCCATGCTGCTGCTGCTGCTAAATCGCTCCAGTCATTTCTGATTCTATGTGACCCAGGAGATGGCAGCCCACCAGGCTACCCCGCCCCTGGGATTCTCCAGGCAAGAACACTGGAGTGGATTGCCATTTCCAAGTCAAAAGTGAAAATGAAGCTGCTCAGTCATGTCTGACTCTTAGCGACCCCATGGACTGGAGCCTATCAGGATCCTCCATCCATGGGATTTTCAAGGCAAGAGTACTGGAGTGGGTTGCCATTGCCTTCTCCATCCTACTCCCATAGAGGGCCATTTGACCTCACAGAGTATGTGGAGGCATTTAGGCGTAATGTCCTCCAAATTCCTTCTTAAAAATTTTAATCATGCACTCTAATACATCTGCCTTAGATTCATTTTCTCCCATCTTGCTTATCTTCTCAGATCTTCTTATACTTTTCCTTTTTATTTTGTCTACAAAGTTCTAGGTACCCTATGTGCTTCTGATATTTCCACTCAATTAAACATTTTAATTGCCATTCCACCTCCTTCTTACCTGGGGTGAGAAGAGCCCTACCTGCCAGATCCCTGAGAGAGAAGGGGGACTGGTGCGTCTTCACCTGCCAGTTGCCATAGCTGAACTAGAACACCATGTTGTCCAAGACTGTTTCTTGACTTTTAAAGTCTGTTTTGCCTTGGTGGGTTTGATCGGGTGCAGATGAAAACACAGATGAGTGAAATATCTCAGGTCCCAGGTCGTCTCTGGAAAAACCAATTTATACTCACTTATGTATCCCCCTCCTTCTAGCCTGACAATTCTAGGGGGATTAAGAATTCCCCAGCAGATGAGACCTCAACTAGGAGAGGGCAGAATACGAGCACACAAAAGACCAAATTTCTTTCCCCAAAGCCCTCTCACGACCACCTGACAAATTTAGCCCAAGATCGTGCAGACACTACCTCCACTAACTCCCTTGTGACATTCACAGTCTGTGCATCCCCTACTCCACCCCAGGGCATTGATCAGGCCCTCTCTTCCACCCCACAGGGTGGGAAACTTCCTTACCTGAGCACTCAGTTCCCCTGCTGCCATCCACTGCCACTTAAGATAGAAGGGCCAGGTGTTAAGAAACTGAAATCTTTCCAGAAGGGCGGGGTGCATTACACCCTCTAGAAGATCTGAGCCATGAGGCCTCAGAGTAGCCCCAAATTGGAATTGTCTCCTCAAAGTGATGAGTTTCCCAGCCAATTCACCAAATGTTATAGCCAAACGCTCTAGGAAACAAACTCACTCAGAAGGACAGTGTGGACAGTGGAGTGCAGTTTATTATTACACTAGCAGGTCCGAGGCAGAGTTTCCTCTTTAGCTAGGGATGCTGAGTGATTTTTATGAAAACCTTATATACCTTAAGTGTACTACTCAAGCCCACATCCCCAAATTCTTTAAACCTAGCCTGGAAAATGTTAAACGGAGATACAATCAGGTTACAGCCATGATTCATAATCAGAAGGGTCAGCTGGTTATACACTGTAGCCTACACCAATGGGTGCAATAAAGACTACAAAGGTAACATAGGAGATTATTACATTCTTTTTGGGAACAGGAAATCTTGGTATGGAATCTTGTGTTTTCCAGTCTGGGAGGCCAGTTCAGCCATAAGTATGTTGTCTCCATGGCTACCAGGAACATAGTCCAAAGTTCAGTGAAAGTGCAAGCAGGCATATAGTCCAAAATTCACTGGTAATATAAGATTGAGTTTCCTTCTTTTTCAAGATGGAGTCAGTTAGACCTGTTCCTTTCCTCCTTCATTATAGCAAACAATTGAATAACTGAAGTTAATGATATAGAAATATAGGAAAGTAAACTTCTAAAATTTATTTTATCTCCATATTTTAATGAGTAAAATATATTCATCATAGATATGGTTACTGTTTACATCATAGATACTGTTTCTAGGTCCTAATTTTTATCTTCTAAAGTTCAGCAATACTAATTTATCTAAATGTTAGCTTGAAGTTTTATAGGAAGCTCAAGCTTTTAAAATTATTTAATAGGGACTGGTGTTTTTAATTCTGTTTTGAAGCAACCTGAATATTCTCATGTAAATATTCCTGGAAGTAGTCAGATCAGCAAGGAAACATTCCTTTGTAAATCACTGCATTTGATGGTACTTATCCTGTAGAATATTAGTCATTACACTGAGTGCTATTTTTATTAACATTAAATTCATACACATTATGAATACACTCACTACTGGTGCTAGTGAGAAAGAATCTGCCTGATAACACAGGAAATGCAAGAGATGCAGTGTTTGATCTCTGTGTCAGAAAGATCCCCTGGAGAAGGAAATAGCAACCCACTCCAGTATTCTTTCCCAGAAAATTTCTTAGACAGAGAAGCCTGGTGGGATACAGTCCACAGGGTTGTAAAGAGTCAGACATGACTGAGCACACACACATACAATTCACCAGAACTATGAAAAATAATTATTTGTTTACTTGTACCTATCCTTTCATATTTTGAGTCCTAAAGAAATCTGAATTATGTTTTTATTTCTTTTTTGGAATATTCTGTCATTTTTCTGAAGATAGAAAGTGACAGAAAAATAGGAAAAGAAAAAAGGAAGGAAAGAAGAAAAAGAATGTCATTTCTCATTTAGATATTTGCAGAGTTTATATCAGTTACCTGTTTAATTATTTAGGGTTAACTGGAGGAGACAGCATGATTCTTAGAAAGTGGGTTTGACAGAGAGAATTTGGTGTTTACAATGTAGTCAAATGTGACTTCCAGTATTAGCTCCAACATGTAAAGACCTTTGAACTGTCTTTCTTGTTCTTACAACCAAATATAGTTGGAAAAAAACTGAAAACTAATGACTTTTGATTCATCACAGAACACAGGTCACAGGGCAAGCAACCACTTGAAAATCTGAACAAACATGTGGATCCTGAGAGTCACAACCCAAATCTATTTACCTGGAGCAAAAGCCCCTGGAGCCATAAACTGGTAGGAAAACATAAATGTTATTTTAATGACTCACTGGAGGTTGAATATAGATTCACATGAGACTGAAGAATTACTGGGGTCCAGTCTTAGTTGAGACTGCTACAGTCTCATGGTTTTTTACCTCCAAGAACCCCATCATGTTCCCACAATAAACAGCCAAAGTAGTATCCTCTAGAGTCTCAGCAGGGGGAAGGGAAAATAAAGCACTTTAAAATACATCCACTGAAGTTGCCATAACAAAGCCTACTCCCTAAGAGAAAAGACTTTACTAGAGCCATCTCCCTGGAGAAATAATAGCACTTCCAATTCAACCCTTCCAGCATTTTCTGCCTCATAACAGGGACATAGAGGGAAGGAAAGTTAAGGAACATTATTAAGGTCAAAGTCCAGGGATATCTAATCATAAGAATGTGAAATGAAATGTTCCCCCTTCACTATACCAACAGAGCTCTAGTTGACAGAATTATAAAACACAGACTCTTTCTTCAGTTTAGTTCAACTCAGTTCAGTCCCTCAGTCATGTCCAACTCTTTGTGAGCCCATGGACTGCAGCATGCACACTTTCCTGTCCATCACCAACTCCTGGAGTTTACTCAGACTCATGTCCATTGAGTTAGTGATGCCATCCAACCATCTCATCCTGTCTTCAATCTTTCCCATCATCAGGGTCTTTTCGAATGAGTCAGTTCTTTGCATTAGGTGGCCAAAGTACTGGAACTTCAACATCAGTCCTTGCAATGAATATACAGGACTGATTTCCTTTAAAATTGACTGGTTGGATCTCCTTGCAGTCCAAGGGACTCTCAAGAGTCTTCTCCAACACCATAGTTCAAACACATCAATTCTTCGGCACTCAGCTTTCTTTATGGTCCAGCACTCACATCCATACATGACTAGTGGAAAAATCATAGCTTTGACTAGCTGAACCTTTGTTGGCAGAATAATGTCTCTGCTTTTTAATACACTGTTTAGGTTGGACCTATCACTGCAGATGGTGACTGTAGCCATGAAATTAAAAGACTCATGCTCCTTGGAATAAAAGCTATGTCTAACCTAGATCCTTTTTTAGGAGCAGTACTTAAGAGAGCTCAAAGTCAATATGGGAGGGCTTCCTGGGTAGCGCAGTAGTAAAGAATTTATCTGCCAAGGCAGGACCTGCAAGAGACACAGGTTCCATCCCTAGGTCAGAAAGATCCCCTGAAGCAGAAAATGGCAAACTACTCCAATATTCTTGCCTGAAAAATTCCATGGACAGAGGAGCCTAATGGGCTACAGTCCATGGGGCTACAGAGTCAGACACAACTGAGCGACAGAACACCATCAGAGAAGTCAGTAGAGAAAGAAATAAAAATAATCCACTCCTCACACTACAGGAATTTAAAGACTGGCACGTGTAGCTATGGAAAACTTAAAGATAGCTCAAGTACAGGCAGATTCACATTGTAAAAACAAACAAACAATAAGCAGAAACCTCAGTTAAAGAGTTGGGAGACTGGATTAGGCTCCCACATTCTGCAATGATATAGAGCCCAAAAGGGAAAAGAAAGATTCCTCTTCTTTCTTGGCAGGGATATAGCCAGTGAAAGGTCATGGACTATTTATTTATTATAGCTCTCCCCATTTTCTTTCCCTCTCTACAGAGGCATGCTCATTCCCTTGCTGGGTGGAGACATACATGTAATTTTCCATAAACAAATTACAGTGAATTCAACTGAGCTTTAGTACCCAGCCACAGTGAATTCAAATTCTCTGCTGATTCTAAAAAAAAAAAAAATCCTTGCTGAAGAAATACTTGGCCATCTATTTACTTCAGGTCAACATTTTGGTGGCCTGTAGGGAAACAGTAAACAAGATTCCCAGAGGTTCTGGGGCTGGTAAGCAAAAGGTGTAGTATCCACAACTGAGTCACCTGTTACTGAATGCTTTTCTTGCTGACTCTAGTGTTTGAAGATACAACTTTATCTTGGATCTGAGCTCACATCCTCTTTGCATTTGAAGCTCCCTAGGCTTTATTTGTGGAGAAGGCAATGGCAACCCACTCCAGTACTCTTGCCTGGAAAATCACATGGACGGAGAAGCCTGGTAGGCTGCAGTCCATGGGGTCACTGAGAGTCGGACACGACTGAGGAACTTCACTTTCACTTTTCACTTTTATGCACTGGAGAAGGAAATGGCAGCCCACTCCAGTATTCTTGCCTGGAGAATCCCAGGGACAGGGGAGCCTGATGGGCTGCCATCTATGGGGTTGCAGAGTCAGACACGACTGAAGGGACTCAGCAGCAGCAGCAGGCTTTATTTGAGATCTACTTTAGAGTTCCTGATTTCTAATTAAGACCTTGTTTCGTATGCTAGTACCTGTTTGGCACTTCAGCCTGATTTTGAAATCAGGCTATTTCAAAAAATTTGGTTTGCATTTGGCCCACTCCTTCATGAATAAGAGTTGCTTTACGGAAACTGTGCTGATTCAGTCTTTGATGCATCCCTTTGAACAGGGGCTGTTCTCTTGAAACTGGCTGAAAAAGCCTTTGGCCTGGCTCCTCCAGGAATAAGCTGTTATCTTGGAATGGGCTAGGGTTAGCTTGGGAATGGTTTGAGTTGAGCTGTTTGAGCTATAAGCTGTTTAAGGTACTTGAAAATTATTATTATTATTTTACTCTGAGGAATAGGATCCCTGCACTCCCCAAACACACATACCCAAGGAGTCTGGCTGATTTTATACTTATAACCCCCAATCCCTGAGTTCTTTTGGGATAGAGAGGGTGTGAGAATGTCCTGGAGTTTGCTCAAGGGGAGAGTACAGGTTCTGGCTTGCTATCAAGCAGAGTAAAGAAGGATCAGTGCTGATATGTGCCACATTACTGCACTTCTCAGTTGGAGATATGTGCCTATAAGTACATGCAGAGGCTGGGTACTGAAGCTCAGGCTCTGTGGACAGAAACGAGAGAGAAAACTTAGTTTGGCTATGCAAAGAGAGCTCAAAGGACCTGGAGTGTGATCAGGGGCACTACTGCTGGCACACACAGGACAGAGCACAGGTCTGCCATAGGAGCCACACTGTGACCCTGTTCATGGTGGGATGTGGCTTGTTGGTAGCCAGCTCTGGGACTGTACATGTGCTGAAGATGGGGCTGACATTCCAGTCCATCATTAGCACTTCTTCAGCATAGGTAGGTCCAGGAGCAGAACCAGCAGCAGTGGATATTGTTGGCACACACAGCAAATGGTGGGTAGCATCATAGTATCACATGTCTCTGGTGGACACACCCTGAGGAATAATATGCCACAGCTGCTTTCCAGTGAAAGAACTTCAATTATAGCACTTAGAACCAGACTTGGGGTCTTATACTCTAGTAACTGAGGCACAGACTCTGCTCCCAATAAATCTGTGACAGCCACAGAGCAAAGAGGAAATCCTGCCCAATGTCCAGTTCAAGTTTTGGTCACCACAACACCAAAAACATTCCCCTTGTAAAGGGGAAAACATCCAACACATTCAAAGGAAAGACATTTCAGGCATTCTTACCTAAAATAGCCCTTGCACCAAAATATTGGACTCATAAAGTCTAGTCAAGGACTCTTTCAGAAAAAATAAACCAGCTCTTCAGGACAACTGTGGTTAACTGTTTCTACTAAATGCATAGAATCAGAGATATTTAAGTAAATTGAAAAATTAGAGGAACCACTCTCAATTAAAAGAACAAGAGAAATCCCTTAGAAGAACAAACAAAACAGACAACTCCAGTCTACTAGACCCTTAGTTCCAAAAGAGGTAACAAAATGCTAAAGGAATTAAGAAAGGTTATCAATGGAAGTGCAGATCACTATATCAAGAACCTAGAAACTATAAAGAGGAATCAATCAAAATATCAATTCAACTGACAAGAGAAAAATTGAGCTAAATAGATACCCAGCTACAGGGAGCCCAGAGGGTCTCAAACAAGATGAACCCTATAAACCCATAGCAAGACATCATAAATAAAATTGCACAAGTTAAAGATAAAGAGAGGATTCCAAAGGCAGAAAGAAAACCAAAATTGTAAAGGAACCCCATAATGTTATCAGCTGATTTCTCCACAGAACCTTTACATGCCAGAAGGGAGTGGAACAATATATTCAATATCCATAAACAGAAAAACCAGTAACTTAGGATATTATACCCAGAAGGACTATATGGAAATATAAAATAGGAAAAAATTAAAATTACAAAAATTAAAATTACAAAATTAAAATAGTACAAAATTAAAATTATAAAATTTGGAGGAAAGGAGTTTAAAAAATGTAGATATTTTAGAATGTTTTGAATTTACATAACTATCAGATAAAGAGCAAGTACATATAGTTATGGGTTAACATTTGAAAAGCAGAATAACAACAAATCAAAAACATACATAGAGTCACAGGAACCAAAAAAAAAAAAAACAAGAAACCAAGACAAAAAAAAAAAGAAAAACATAAAANTTTTGAATTTACATAACTATCAGATAAAGAGCAAGTACATATAGTTATGGGTTAACATTTGAAAAGCAGAATAACAACAAATCAAAAACATACATAGAGTCACAGGAAAAAAAAAAAAAAAAAAAAGGAACTCAGGCAAAATACAAATGAAAATCATCAAACCACAAAACAAAAAGTAGAAGCAAGGAACAAAGAAGAACTAAAAAATCAATTGGGAAACAAGATTTAAAGTGGCAATAAATACATACTTATCGATATCTTCTTTGAATGCCAATGGAAAAAGTGCTCCAGTAAAAAAAGACGAGTGACAGGTTAAACTAAAAAGAGAAAGAACCTGCAATATATTGCCTACAAGAGATCCAGCCTAGAGTAAAAGACACACATAGTTTGAAAGTCAAGGAATGGAAAAATATATTTCATACAAGTGAAAAAAAAAGAAAGAGTAAGTAACAATAGTCACATCAGACAAAATAAACTTTAAATAAAGTCCATGAAGAAAAAGGACAATATACAAAGATAAATGGATCTATATAAGAAAAGGGTATTACACCCATTAAACTATATGGACACAATACAGGAACACCAAAATACATAAAGCAAATATTAACAAACATAAAGAAATAAATTGATAATAATACAATAGTAGGAAGCTTTTGTTCTCACTGACATCAATGGATAGATCATCCATACAGAAAATGAATGAGGCAATAGAAATCCAAAATAACATAATAGAACAGTGAATATAATCAATATCTACAAGAAACCACATCCAAAAAAAAAGGAATACATATTCTTTTCAAGGGCAGAAGGAACATTCTCTAGGACAGAACACATACAAGGACACAGCACAAGACTCAACAAATTTAATAGAAATTATTTCAAGCATATTTTCTGACCACAGTGGCAGAAACTAGAAAACAGCCACACAAAGAAAAATGAGAAAAAACTGATTATATGGAGGCTAAACAACATATTACTCTCTAAAAAAACCAATGCATCATCACTGAAATCAAGAGGAAATCAGAAAATATCTAGAGAGAAATGACAATGAAAGCAGAACTTTACAAAATCTATGAGATGCAGCAAAGACTGTTCTGGAAAATTCATATGAATACAGGATTTCTTCAAAACAAAAGAAAGATTGCAAGTAAACAACCTAATCTACTACCTAAAAGAATTTGCAAAATAACAAACAAAACCCAAGTCAGCAGAAAAAAGGAAATACTAAAGATCACAGTGGAAATAAATAATATAGAGATTGACAAGCTAATAGAAAAGATTAATAATAAAAGGAATAGCTGGTTTTTCAGGAGAATAAGCAACATCAGCAAACCTCTAGGCAGGCTCCTCAAGGAGACAGAAAAGAGGACTTAAATGAACAAAGTAAGAAATAAGAGAAGAGAAATAGTAACCAATACTTTAAAAAGTACAAAAAAAAAAATCATAGAAAATACTATGAACAGTTATATGCCAACTAGTTGGACTACCCACAGGTAAGTTTCTGAAACCATAAGTCTGCCAAAGCTGAATCAAAAAGAAATAAACAATTTAAAAAAACTTATCACCAGAATTGAATTAAAAAAAAAAAGTCTCCATGTGTACAATAAATGTGATACAACACATCAACAAATGAACAGATGAAAACCACATGATTATCTCAATAGATGCAGAAAAAGCATTTGATAAAATTCAACATTCATTCATGATTAAAAAAAAGAAAACCTTCACCAAAGAGGATACAGAATTAATATATCTCAACATAATAAGTGCCATTTAAGGGTTTATGGCAAGCTCACAGCAAATATAATACTCAGTGTTTAAAGGCTGAAAGCATTCCCACTAAATTCTGGAACAAGACATGGATGTCCACTATTAACATCTCTATTCAACTTAGCATTGGAAGTCCAAGACACAGAAGTCAGACAAGAAAAAGAAACAAAATGTATCCACATTGAGAGGAAAAGGTAAAACTGTCATTCTATGCAGATGACATGAAACTGTACAGGAAATTCTGAAGATTCCAGACAAAAACTATTAGAATAAATGAATTCAGCAAGGATGCATGATACAGTACTAATATACTTAAATTGTTGCATTTTTTAACACTAAAAAGTGTCAGAAAGTTTAAAAAATCAAATTTAAAATTGCATCAAAAATCCACTAGGAATAGATGTAACCAAGAAAATGAAAGATCTATATGCTGAGAATTATAAAATATTGAAAAAAGAAAGTGAAGATGATTCAAAGAAATGAAAAGATATTCTATACTCTTGGATTGGAAGAATTAATATTGTTAAAACAATTACTCTACAGAAAGCAACTTATAAATTTAATATAATCATTAGCAAATACCTATAACATTTTTCACAGAACTAGAACAAAAAAAAAACCCTGAAATTTATATGGAACCACAAAAAATATAATTTCCAAAGAAAATCTGAGAAAAATAAACAAAGATGAAAGTATAATTCTCCCAGACTTCAGACTTTGCTAGAAAGCTGCACTAATCTAAACAGTATGGTACTGACATAAAAACAGTCATATAGATAAATGGAATGGAATAGAAAGCCCAGAAATATACCCAAAAACCTACCGTCAATTAATCTTCAGCAGGAGGCAAGAAAATACATATAGGAAGCAACAATTACTTCAGTAAGTGGTTCTGGGAAAGATGGACAGCCTCAAATATATCAATGAAGTTAGAACAGTCCCTCAAACTATATTAAAAAATAAACTCAAAAGCTGTTTAAAGATCAAAATATAAGGCTTGACATGATAAAACTTCTAGAAGAGAGAATAGGGAAAACATTCTTTGTCATAAATCATAGTAAAATTCTCTCAGATCAGTTATATATGGCAAGAGAAATTAAAAAATCAAAAATTAAAAAGATGGTAAATAATCAAACATTTTTTGCATAGCAAAGAGAACCATAAATAAAATGAAAATATAATCATGGAGTATAGAAAATATTTGCAAATGATGTAACTGACAAAAATTAATTTCCAAAATATATAGCTCATACAACTCAGTAGCAAAAGAACAACCCAATCAAAAAAATGAAAAGACAACCTGAATAGACATTTCTCCCCAAATTGCAGACAGAAAGCTTTCAGACACATAGAAAGACAGTCACCCTCACCAGTTATTCTTAAAAATTTAAACCATAAGTTTTGTGAGGTATCACCTTACACAAGTCAGAATGACTATCATCAAAAAGTCTACAGATAATAAATGCTGGAGACGGTGTGCCTAAAAGGGAACCCTTGCACATATATGGTGGCAATGTAAATTGGTGTAGCCATTATGGAAAACAGTAAGGAGGTTCCTCGAGAAACTAAAAATAGAACTAGCAGGTGATCCAGCAATTTCATTCCTGGGTATATAGATAGCTGGAGAACACAAAAAATCTACTTTGAAAATACACATGCATTAAAATGTGCAGAGCAACTAGATTTACAGTAGTTAAGACATGGAAGCAACATATGTGTTCATCAGCAGATGAGTGAGTAAAGATCAGGGTACATTATTTGCATATATATCTCCACACACACACACATATATATATATATATGTATATATACACACACACACACACAATGTAACATTACTTAGCCATAAAAGGAAGAAATATTGCCTTTATAGCAACATGGATGGACTGATAGATTATCAGACTAAGTGAAGTAAGTCAGAGAAAGACAAGTATCATATGATATAATATATGTGGAATCTAGAAATAATATAAATTAATTCATTTATAGAACAGAAACAGACTCATAGACACAGTAAAGAAACTTAAGGTCACAAAAGGGGAAATGGGGGATAAACTAGAAATATAAGATTAACAGGTGCAGACCACTATAAATAAAATTGATAAGGAACAGGATTTACTGAATAGTAAATATCTGGTAATAATCTATAATGGAAAAGAATCTGAAAAAAAAAAAAAAAACATGTATAATTGCACCGTGTTGTTGTACACCTGAAACCAAGGCAATATTTGTAAATCAACTATACTTCAATTTAACCAAAAAAATAAAAAAATAAAAAAGAAGAAGAAAGAAAATCATCAAAAAACAAAAGTCAATCTTAATCATATGCATTTCTAACTATGCAGACTGATCAGATCAAAGATAATTTTGAATATCAATGGCCATTTTAGGGAACATTTGAAATCCCCAAATTTAATTTTCTTAAAACTGATCAAAAACTTTCAGACTTGAGTGCAATACTTATTTCTATTGGTAGTTTGAGGCTTCACTGTGTTATCAGAGGGGTTCCCTGATGGCTGGGACAATAAAGAATTGGCCCACAATGCAGGAGACCTGGGTTCAATCCCTGGGCCAGGAAGATCCCCTGGAGAAGAGAATGACAACCCATTCCAGTATTCTTGCCTGGATAATTCCATGGGTAGAGGAGCCTGGTGGGCTAGAGTCCATGGGGTCAGAGTCAGACACGACTGAGCGAATATCATTTTCACTTTCACTTTATGTTTTCTGGAGTCTAAAATTGCCTTGCCACAAAATAAGATTTTAAGATTACTGGAGCAAATACATTATTAAATGGCTGCCAAAGTCTCAAGGTCTTCTTCCTTGGGTTTTTTGTCTCAGGTTCCCCTCTGTCACCATAATGTGTCTATCTCTTTGGTCCCTCATGTCCAGACACCACCTCCACTACCATCTTCCTTGTTCCCTTCTACACTTCCTTTGCCTCCTCTGTACCCTCAATTCTCTCACAGTAATTTTCTTGCTGAGCTTTCCTTTTCTTTGAAACTCTCCCCACTCTTCCTCTGAACTTGTCAGAAGATTTTCCTTTAAAATTGAAATTTCTGTGGTTCCAGAAGCTAAACTTTTAATTCCCTGGATTAAAGGTGAGCAGTGAACCACTGCTGAAGTGTTGTTGTTTTTGTTTTTTCTCCCAAAGCAACCAAAGTTTCTCATAAGTTTAATGAGGAATTCAAGCTTATCAACCTAGTTTCTCTGACTTATATCATCTAGTTCATATGCTTTTCAGTGAAGGCCAGGCCCAGCACTGGGTGAAAACTATGAATTGGGAAAATACTAAAAGGTCTCTAGTATTGTAAAGGGAAGATCAGCTACTAATTTATCACATGATCAGGCTTGAGCAATAACCAAGTAATTTCACCAAGCAATTCCTAGCATTTTTTTCAGTCTATTCATTGAAACAAGATTCAGGCTTGCACACAAAAATATGATGAACCAGTTCATGGTTACTACAATTGACTTCCAGTTATTTTTAAAGAAAATTCTGGGTCTCCTTCAGGCCTTGACTATCTACGTAGCTTTTAACTCTATGTTTATTAATGATCTGAGCAAGGATTTTTCCCTTCTAGTAAAAAGGACCAAGATGGACGGGGAATTGTCCACTTCAGATTAGTTGATCTGATATACCAGTTCTCTCTCACTCTAGATAAGTACCCTTTGAGTACCCACAATTCTCAATCTTCAAATCCAGTAAATGAAGGCCCCTAGATGAAATCAGAACTCATACACTTTCTGTTATTCTTTCAAAAAAACAGGACATTGGGAAAGCATTTATTACAAATTTAAGCATATTAGGAACCTATAGCCTTTTAACCAGCTTTCTCAACGTTCTTCAAATACTTGATGATAGTGTTTTGAGGAAATACAGGTTTTTTTCCCAGTCTTTCCTCTTAATCATCTTGGAAAAATATTTCTCAATATTGGAAACGAATCTCTTCTAGCCCTAATTGACACTGGAGTAACACTCCCTGCACTCAACCCTGTTACCATAAAATAACCCTTGCCTCTGAGTACTAATTGGGAATTGGGAAAGGAGTACATCAAGGCTTATGTAACTTATATGCAGAGTACATCATGTGAAATGCCAGGCTGGATGAAGCTCAAGCTGGAATCAAGATAACTTCAGATATGCAGACAAGATCACCCTAATGGCAGAAAGCAAAGAGGAACTAAAGAGACTCTTGATGAAAGTGAAAGAGGAAAGTGAAAAAGCAGGCTTAAAACTCAACACTCAAAAAACAGAGATCATGGCATCCAGTCACATCACTTCATGGCAAAAAGATGGATAAACAATGGATACAGTGACAGACTTTATTTTCTTGGGCTCCCAAATCACTACGGATGGTGACTGAAGCCATGAAATTAAAAGAAGCTTGTTTCTTGGAAGAAAAGATATGACAAACCTAGACAGCATATTAAAAAGCAAAGACATCAGTTTGACAACAAAGGTCCATATAGTCAAAGCTTTGGTTTTTCTAGTAGTCATGTATGGATGTGAAAATTATACCATAAAGAAGGCTGAGCACTGAAAAATCGATGCTTTTGAACTGTGGTGTTGCAGAAGACTCCTAAGAGTCCCATGGACAGCTAAGGGATCAAAGCAGTCAATCCTAGAGGAAATCAACTCTGAATATTCATTGGAAGGACTGATACTGAAGCTGAAGCTCCAATACTTTGGCAACCTCATGAGAAGAGCCAACTCATTGGGAAAGACCCTGATGATTGGAAAGATTGAGGACAATTAAAGGGGAGACAGAGGATGGGATGTTGGATGACATCACCAACTTGATGGACATTAGTTGAGCTAACTCCTAAAGACAGTGAAGGACAGGGAAGCCTGGCATGCTGCGGTCCATGGGATTGCAAATAGTCATACACGGCTGAGTGACTGAACAGCACCTGGGTACTAAGAGCTTAGAGTAGAGAACTCTAATACACCTTTTCCTTTTTGTTTAGAGATATATATCTTTTTCTCCTTAGTTCCTTTCCCCCTACACATTAATTAAGTGGATACTTCTTAGAGAAGTATCAAGCCAAAATTTCTTTCTTTCAAAAGGGAGAAAAAATAATTCTAGAATTTGACAGTAGTCATCAAAGTAACTACCCAAATGATGGTACTAGAGCTGATTCTAGAAATATTGATTATTTGTCCCTAATGAATCAGCTATCACTTCCTTTATGAGCAAAATTTCCAATTGATACTGGTAAAATTCACAGTGTGCCTCTTGCTGCTACTTCTTTTTAGTCACTAAGTTGTGGCTGACTCTTTGTGATCCCATGGACTGTAGCCCACCACACTCCTCTGTCCATTGGATTTCCCAGATAAGAATAATTGGGTTGGGTTGCAATTTCCTTTTCCAGGGGATACTGGTAAAATTTACAGTGCACCTCCTATCAAGACTCACATAGATTCCTTGAAACATCTTCCCAGAATTAATCAAAGCCATCTAAGTAAAGAAGCCCTTAAAGATATAAATCTCCTGATATAAGATTTTAGGGTTCTAGGCTTCATGAACTAGCTCCTGTAACTCCCATTTTATGGGTGAAGAAACCTAAGGGACAAGAGAGAAGGTTTTCCGAGGATCTCTGATCAATAAATAGCACTGTTGAGATAAAAGATCAAGATTGCAGAATAAGGGGATGTGAAATTCACTTTCCCCCATGAATGAATCACAAGTACATCTATGTATGGAGAAATTTTCACTGAAAACTAACTGAAGACCAGCATAACGTTTCCTGTTTAATCAAGGCTATAAGAAAGATCTACATGGAATTGGGTAGGAAGGGAAAAGAAGCAATCATGATGGAATTATGCCCTTCAGAGGGGTCTCAGAAAAGGAGGGGATTACACTTCTCCCTGAGGAGTGAGTGGTTTGAGCCACATATTGGGTGCTCCAGCCTTGGTGCCCAACACTGGGAAAACAAGTCCCCTTGGCTGGTTGGAGGGTTAGTGGGATTAACAGCAGAGCTGTGGAAAGCCTGGACTACATTCTTGAGGAGTGAACACATGTTTGCTTTTACCCGAAACAGGGTATAGAGGACAGATGGAAATGCAAAGGACACTGGCCTGTTTCCTGTAGCCATCCTGATGTGCACCCCAGCCTAAGTCAAGAACCATTTGCTTCACAACACAGCTCCATCCTGTGCAAGGGTTGCCTTGAAGGGAGAACTTAGTTGTGAGGGGAAAACGGGCTCAGAGTGGCATCTGAGAATGGGGAAGCAGCAGGCATTAATGATACACACAGAGGCAATACATTAGAAGAAGTCTAGTACTCTGACTGCAGCTAGGGCTGACACATTCCCCATTCAGAGCACATGGACCCAGGTCAGGTGTTCAAACCAGCCCGTCTTGCTTTAACATTGCTCCCTTCTGGGATAAAGCTGCTGATTCTGAGAGGAGGGAGACCACACACTTAAAGGGAATAAATGTAGCTCAGGTCCAACCCTCAGTGCTTCTGCTCCACCATCTTGGGCTCCAACTCTGTCCCATAAGGTGGTGGCTGCCACTGAACAAAGAAGATACCCTGGCACGTTTTGCTCTGGCCCTAGCCCCTGCAGCTCCAGCTCCTACTAAGGTGATAACTGCAAGCATACCCTTGGGAGAAATGTGACTCATGCTCACATCAGATCTAGCTCTTCCAAGAAAGCCACCGGGGACAGGTGTACTATATAGGGATGCTCCCACACAAGGGCACTCCTTTGAGACCACATAAGTAAGAAATAACCAACTGTTCCACCTTATTTCAGAAAAAAAAAAGGAAAGTTAAAATAAGAAGACAAGAATTTGTTTCAATTGAAATATAGAGAAAACCCCTGGAAAAAAAAAATAAAGCCAAAATATTTACTAAATATTCAAAGTATTAGTAATAAGAAGGCTAACTGAGTTAGGGAAAAGAATAGATGAACATGGTAAGAATTTTAACAAGGAGCTATAAAATATAAAAAAGAACCCTTCATAACTGAAGAATACAAGAACTGAAATGAAAAATACAGTAGAAGAAATTAACATCAGACTAGGTGATACAGAATGCAAAAGTGATATTGAAGATAGAATAATGGAAATATCCTAATCAGATCAACAAAAAGAAAAACATTTTAAAAAATGAGAACAGTTTAAGGAACCTCTGGGACAATATTAAATATACCAATATTTATTTGCATTATAGGGGTCCCAGAAGGAGAAGGTAGACATAAAAGGTTCAAAGTATATTTGATGAAATTGTGGCTAAAAAATTCCCAATCCTGAAAAGAAACAGAAATCCAGGTACAGAAACCATAGAAGGTCCAAAGCAAAATAATCCCAAACAGATCCAGCATGAGAGGATGCCAAATTCACTTTTATCCAAGACATATCATGATAAAAATGGCAAACTTAAAAATAAATAGAGAATTCTAAAGGTATCAAGAGAAAATAAAGTGTCATATACAAGAGAATGTCCAAAGGCTATAAGACAATTTTTCTGCAGAAACTTTGCAGGCCAGAAGAGAATGGCATGAGATATTCAAAATGCTAAAAAGGAAAACCCTGCAACTCATCAAGATTATCATTTAGAACTGAGAGAAAGACAAAGTGTCAGGCAACCAAAAACTAAAAGTGTTTATTCAGAATTAACTCATCCTGAAATAAATATTACAGGTCTTTGGGCCCAAAATTAGAAATGAAAAAGGAGAAGTTAAAACTGACAACACAGAAATACAAAGGACTATAAGAGAATCTTACAAGCAGCTACTAATATATGCCAATAAAATGGACAACCTAGAAGAAATGGACAAATCCTTATAAAGGTACTATCTCTCAAGACTAAGACTGGAGGAAAAAAAAATAACAACAGACAAATTACAAATACTGAAGTTGAATCTGTGATTAGAAAACTCCCAATGAACTAAAGTCTAGGACTAGAGGGCTTCAAAGTGAACTTTGACAAAACATTTAGAGAAGAGTTATCACCTATTCTTTTGAAACTACCCCCAAAAAATTGCAGAGGAAGGAATACTTCCAAACTCATTCTGTGAGGCCACCATCATACCCCCTGCATTGGAAACATGAAGTCCTAACCACTTGACTACCAGGGAAGTCCCTGCTTATTTTTGTTTTTATTTCCATTATTCTCAGAGACAAATTCAAAAAGATATTGCTGCAATTATGTCAAAGAGAATTCTGCAGGCCAAAATCATCCCAAAGAAAAACAAATGCAAGAAAGCAAAGTGGATTGTCTGAGGAGGCTTTAAAAATAGCTGAGAAAAGAAGAGAAGCAAAAGGAAATAGGCAAAGGGAAATATACCCAACTGAATATAGAGTTGCAGAGAATAGCAAGGAGAGATGAGAAGGCCTTCTTAGGTGAACAATGCAAAGAAATGGAGCAAAAGAATAGAATGTGAAAGACTAGTGATCTCTTCAAAAAAGTAGAGATATCAAGGGAACATTTCATTCAATGAAGGGCATCATAATGGATAGAAATGTAAGGACCTAGCAGAAGTGAAAGAGATTAAGAAGAGGTGGCAAGACTACACAGAAGAACGATGGTAACTATGGTAATGGTAACTCATCTAGAACCAGACATCTTCAAGCGAGAAGTTAAGTGGACTATAGGAAGCATTACAGTGAACAAAGCTTGTGGAAGTGATAGAGTTCCAAGTGAGCTATTTAAAATCTTAAAAGATGATGCTGTTAAACAGCTGCACTCAATATTTCAGCATATTTGGAAAACTCAGCAGTGGCCACAGGACTGGAAAAGGTCAGTTTTCATTCCAGTCCCAAAAAGGGGTAATGCAAGAGCATGTTAAAACTAAACTACAATTGTTCTCATTTTACATGCTAGCAAAGTTATCCTCAAAATTAGGCTTTCAAATTAGGCTTCAACAGTACATGAATCAAGAACTTCCAGATGTACAAACTGAATTTAGAAAAGGCAGAAGAACCAGAGAAGATTACCAACATTTATTGGATCATAGAGAAAGCAAGGGAATTCCAGAAAAACATCTACTTCTGCTTTACTGACTATGCTAAAGCTTTTGACTGCATGGATCACAACAAACTGTGGGAAATTCTTAGAGATAGGAATACCAGACCACCTTACGTATCTCCTGGGGAACCTCTATGCAAGTCAAAAAGCAACAGTTAGAACTGAACAGGGGAAGATGAACTGGTTTAAAATTGGGAAAGGAGCTCATCAAACCTGTATATTGTCACCCTGCTTATTAAACTTATATGCAGAATGTGCTGTGCTAAGTCACTTCAATCATGTCCAACTCTTTGCAGCCCTATGGAATATAACTTTGTTCATGGGATTCTTTAGGTATGAATACAGGAGTGGTTTGCCATGCCCTTCTCCAGTATGCAGAATACATCATGTGAAATGCTGGGCTGAATGAATCACAGGCTAGAACCATGACTGCCTGAAGAAATATCAACAACCTCAGATATGCAGATGATATCACTCTAATGGCAGAAAGTGAAGAGGAACTAAAGAGTCTCTTGATGAGGGTGAAAGAAGAGAATAAAAGAGCTGGCTTAAAATGCAACCTTCAAAAAAATATGATCATGGCATCTGGTGTCATCACTTCATGGTAACTAAAAGGGAAAAAAGTGGAAGCAGTGACAGATTTTATTTTCTTGGTCTCCAAAAGTCACTGCGGACAGTGACGGCAGCCATGAAATTAAAAGACGCTTGC
Source organism: Neotragus moschatus (assembly GCA_006410615.1). Lineage (NCBI taxonomy): Eukaryota > Metazoa > Chordata > Mammalia > Artiodactyla > Bovidae > Neotragus > Neotragus moschatus. The sequence continues at coordinate 1,066,640 of SJYA01000231.1, read as the reverse complement.
TCCCTGAAAGGAAAGTTATGATAAACTTAGACAGTATGCTAAAAAGCAGAAACACTACTTTGCTGACAAAGATCTGTATAATGAAAGCCATAGTTTTTCCAATAGTCGTGTGAGGATCTAAGAGCTGGACCTTAAAGTAGGAAGAGCACTGGAGAATTGATGCTTTCAAATTGGGGTGCTGGAAAAGACTCTTAAGGATTCCTTGGGCTGAGAGGAGATCAAACCAGTCAATCTGAAAGGAAATCTACCCTGAATATTCATTGGAAGGACTGATGCTAAAGCTGAAGCTTCAATAATTTGGCCACCTGATGCAAAGAGCCAACTCACTGGAAAAGACCTTGATGTTGGGAAAGATTGAAGGTAAAACAAGAAGGGGGCAGCAGAGGATGAGATGGTTATATAGTGTCACAGGCTCAATGAACATGAATTTGATAAACTCAGGGAGTTAGTGAAGGACAGGGAAGCCTGGCATGCTGCAATGCAAAGAGTCAGACGTGATTTCGTGATTGAACAACAAATACATGGGAAATGATGTTAGAGAAAAAGCAAATCTGAGCAATTTTCTTATTCAAATTCAAAATGGGTTGCAAAGAAGCAGAGACAACTCACAATGTCAACAACACCTTTGGCCCAGGAACTGCCAATGAACAGTGGTGGTTCAAGAAGTCTTAAGAAGTAATTGAGAGATCTGGAGATGAGAATCACAATGACTGGCCACAGAAGTTGACAAAAACCATCTGAGAGGATCATCAAAGCTTATCCTTTTAAAACTATATGAGAAGTTGCCAAAAAACTCTAAGAAATGTGAAAAAGCTTGATAAATGGGTGCCATGGTCTTCTCTTATTCTATGCAACAACAAAGAAGCATTTTTTTTGATTGGATTGAAGCACGACACAAAGTGGATTACACACAACAACTGGGGACAACCAGCTCAGAGGCAGGATGGAAAAGAAGCTCCAAAGCCCTTCCTAAAGTCAAACTGGCACCAAATAAGGTCATGGTCAGTTTGGTGGTCTGCTGTCAGCTTGATCCACTGCAGCTTTGTGAATCATGGCATTATCATATCTGAGAAGTGTGTTCAGCAAATTTATGAGATGCACTGAAAAGTGTAATGCCTTCAGCTGGCATTGGTCAACAGAAAGGGCTCAATTTTTCTCCATGACAAAGTCCAACCTCTCCTCACACAACCAATACTTCAAAAGTTGAACGAATTTAGCTACAAAGTTTTGCCTCATCTGCTATATTCACCTCCCCTCTCACCAACTTACTACCACTTCATCAAGCATCTTAACATCTTTTTACAGGGAAAATACTTCCAAAGTCAGCCGAAGGCAGAAAATGCTTTGCAAGAGTTTGTCAAATCCCAAGGCACAGATTTTTATACTACAGGAGTAAACAAACATTTCTCACTGGCCAAAATGTATTGATTGGAATGGTTCCTATTTTGATTAGTTAAGATTTTAAGCCTAGTTATATTGATTTAAAATTCATAGTTCAAATTGAAATTACGTTTGTACCAACCTAATACAAAACAGAAGTAGACCCACAGACAGAAGACAAATTTATGGTTACCAAAAGAGAAATGGTGGGAGGGATAGATTAGGAGCTTGGAATTAGCATATACACATACTACTACATACAAAGTAGATAACCGAGATAACTATCAAGGGCCTACTTTACAGCACAGAGAACTTGATTCACTATTTTGTAATAACCTTAAGTGAAAATAATCTGAAGAAAAATATATTTATATCTGTATATAAATATATCTTAATTACTTTGCTGTACATCAGAAACTAACACAACCCTATAAATCAACTGTCAATAAAAATTACATTAATTAGAAAATTTGGTACTCAGATTCCAGACAAAAGAAAAAAGCATAATAAACAGTAAGCATCTGTAGGAAAGAAAAAGATTCTTTGGTAATGCAAATATATAATAAAATCTGAGGATCAATCACTTGAAAAGGCGGTTGATATATGGCAAAAACCCACCACAATATTGTAAAGTAATTAGCCTCCTAATAAAATGAATAAACTAATTTTAAAAAGATAGTATGAAAAAAAGACAAAAAAGATTGTAAAGTCAACTATAACTACAATAATTTGTAAAAGGATGAAATCATGAAGATGTAAAATAATCACATCACAAATGCAAAATATGAGGGAGGAGAAGAAAAGATATAGATCTTTTAGAATGAGTCTGAAGTCAATGATTACCAGTTTAAAATATATATCGTTATATATGAACATATATGAACTCCATGGTAACTGAAAATCAAAGATCTACAATACATATAGAAAACTTAGAAAGGCAGGTACACAGTATACTACTAAAGTCATCAAACCACATTAGGGAAAAAAAAATCTAAAAGATGAAGAGAAAAGTACAAAAACAACCAGAAAATTATTAACAAAATGACAATAAGTACATACCTATGTTAATAACATTAACATCCTATCAAAAAGCATAGGGTGGTTGATTGGATAAAATAATAAAATCCATCAATATGCTGTTCAGAAGATTCCCTTTAGAGCTAAAGACACATGAATATTGAAAGTGAGTAAATAGAAAAAGATTTCATGCAAACAGAAACAACAGGAAAGTAGGGGTAAGCAATACTCCAATCAGAAAAAATAGACTTCAAAACAAAGTCTATAACAAAAGACAAAGAAAGGCATTATATAAAGATTTTAAAAAATGAATATAAGAAGAGGATACTGTATTCATTAACATGCAGGCACCTAACACAAAAGCACCTAAATATACAAAGTTAATGTGAATAAACATATAGGGAAGTATTTTAGTAGTAGAACAATAACAGGAACCAATGAACAGATCATCTAGGCAGAATACCAGTAAGGAAATTTTGGCCTTAAATAATATAAGAAACCAATACATTTTTGTAGGACATCCCAAAACAGCAGAGTGCACTTTCTCTTCAAGTGCACATAGAATGTTCGCTAGGATAGATCACAAAATAATTCTAGGCCACAAAACAAAGTTCAACAAATTTAAGAGAGCAGAAATTATATCAAGCGTTTTTTTCTCCCTGGACCACAATGGCATCAAACTAGAATCAATTATATGATGAAAAATGGAAAAACACAAAAAACAAAACAAAAAAACAACAACAAAAACACAGAATAAACAATATGTCACTTAATAATAAAAAAAAAAAGAACAAGAGTCCATGAAGAAATAAAAAAATAAAAAAGGAAATTAGAAAACTCCTCAAGACAAATGAAAGTAAAAGACTCTTTAAAGTCAACTGGATTCAGTAAAAGCAGTTCTAAGAAGAAAGTTTATAGTAATACAGATAATTCAAGAAACAAGGAAATCTAAAATAAACAATCTAATCTACTATCTAAAGAAAATAGAAAATGAAGAACAAACAAAACACAAAGTCATCATAAGGAAGAAAATACTAGAGATCAGAGAAGAAATAAATAAATTAGAGTTTAAAAAATAAAGTGCCAATGAAATCAAGAGCTTTTTTTTTAAGATTAACTACACTGATAAATCTTTCACTCAGTTCAGTTCAGTTCAGTCGCTCAGTTGTGACCGACTCTGCAACCCCATGAATCACAGCACGCTAGTCCTCCCTGTCCATCACCATCTCCCGGAGTTCACTCAAACTCACGTCTGTCGAGTTGGTGATGCCATCCAGCCATCTCATCCTCTGTCGTCCCCTTCTCCTCCTGCCCCCAATCCCTGCCAGCATCAGTCTTTTCCAATGAGTCAACTCTTAGCATGAGGTGGCCAAAGTACTGGAGTTTCAGCTTTAGCATCATTCCTTCCAAAGAATACCCAGGGCTGATCTCCTTTAGAATGGACTGGATAAATCTTTAGCTAGGTATATTAAAAAAAAAAAGAGAGAGGACTTATGAACAAAACATGAAATGAAAGTGCAGATATAGCAGCTAATATTGCAGAAAAACACACTGGAAAATCTAGAAGAAATGGACTAGAACCATACAACCTTAAAAGACTGAATCAGGCAGAAATAAGCAATATGAACAGACCAATCAATAGTTGTGAAATTTTAACAGTAGTTTGTTAAAAAAAAAAAAAAATATTCCAGCAAACAAAAACAAAACTCTGGGACCAGAGAGCTTTGCAGGGGAATTCCACCAAACATTTAAAGAAGAGTTAATAACCATCCTTTTAAAACTATTCCAAAAAATTAAAGAGAAAGGAACACTCATAAACTCATTCAACAAGGCCACCATTACCTTGATACCAAAACCAGACAAAGACACTACAAAAAAAAAAATTAAGTAACAGCCAATATCAAAGAATATAGATGCAGAAATTTTCAAAAAAAATTACCAAACTACATTCAGTAATATATAAAAAGAATCATGCACCATGATCAAGTGAGATTTATTACAGAATGCAAGGATGTTTCAATATCCACTAGTTAATCAATGTGACACACCATATTAACAAAAGAAACAATAAAAAGTCACACAATCCTCTCAAGAGACAGAAAAAGCACTTGATAAAATTTGATATCTATTTATTGAAAAAAAATCTATATCTATTTAAAAACTCTCAAAGTTGGTATATAACCTATCTCAGCATAGTAAAAGCCATTGTGACAAACCTATAGCTAATATCATATTCAGTGGTGAAAAGCTGAAAGCTTTCCATTTGAAATCAAGAGCAGACCAACAGTGCCCACTATCATCACTTCTTTCTCATATACCATTGAAAGTTTTAGCCATAGTAATCAAAGAAGAAAATGAAATAAAAGATATTCATAATTTAAAGGGAAGAAATAAAACTATCATTCTCTTTAGATGTCATGATATTGTATATAGAAAACCCTAAATTCTCTACCCAAAACACTATTATAAATAATAAATTCAGTAAAATTGAAAGAGTAAAACATTAATATATAGAAATGTATCACTTTTCTACACATTCATAATTATCTATCAGAAAGAGAATGTCAGAAAACAATCTTATTTAAAATCACACCGACATGAATAAAACACCGAGGAATAAACTTTATCAAGGATGTGCAAAACCTATATTCTGAAAACTGGAAATTGAATATAACACAGAATAATGGAAAGATATCTCATGTTCATGGACTGGAAGAATTAATATTGTGAAGATGTTCATAATACCCTGAGAAATCTACAAACTTAATACAATCCTTATCAAAACACCCCAAAACATATTTCACAGACTTGGACTGAATAAATGTAAAATTTATATGGACCCACAAAAGGACCCCAAATTGCCAATGCAAACTTGAGGGAAAAAACAAAACTGGAGATATCATAATCGCCATTAGACTATAGCTGCGGTATTCAAAGCAGAAGGGTTATGGTGCAAAAACAGATACATAGATCAACTGTACAGAACAGAGAGCCTAGAAATAAGTCCATGCACTGAAAGGCAATTCATTGATCACAAAGGAGACAAGAATATATGATGGAGAAAAGACAGTCTCTTAAATAACCGGTGCTGGAAAAATTGGGCAGCAAAGAAGTACAATTAGAACATTTCTCATACCATACACAAAAAGAAACTCAAAATGGATTAAAGACCGAAACACAAAACCTAAAATCATAAAGTCCTTCAGTTCAGTTCAGTTCAGTTGTTCAGTCATGTCCAGCTCTGTGACTCCATGAATTGCAGCACGCCAGGCCTCCCTGTCCATCACCAACTCCCGGAGTTCACTCAAACTCATATCCATTGAGTCGGTGATGCTATCTAACCATCTCATTCTCTGTCATTCCCTTCTCCTCCTGCCTTCAATCTTTCCCAGCATCAGGATCTTTTCAAATGAGTCAGTTCTCATCAAGTGGCAAAAGTATAAATTCCTTAGAACACAACATATGCAGATCACTCTGACATGAATTATAGCTATATGTGTATATTTTTAAATTTCTCCTAAGGAAAAAGTAACAAAAGCAAAAATAAATGAAGGAGTCCTAATTGAACTTAAAAGCTTCTGCACAGCAAAGGAAACAGCCACAAAATGAAAATACAACCTATTGAATAAGATTAAATATTTTAAAATTGTATGGCCAATAAGGGATTACTACCCAAAATACATAAACAACTCATACAACTCTATATTTTTTTAAATGTTTATAAATGAGCAGAAGAGCTTAATAGACAATATTTTCCAAAGAAGACACACAGAAATCCAAAAGGTTCATGAAAAGATGTCTACAGTTGCTAATCATCAAAGAAATGCAAATCAAAACCATAATGAGAGATCATCAACTTACACCTGTCAAGATGCCTATCATCCAAATGTCTATCAATAGCAAATATTGGCAAGGATGTGGAGAAAACGGAACACTAGCAGAATGTTGGTGTGAATGTAAACTTGTGTAACCACTATGGAAATAGTGTGGAAGTTTCTCAAAATACTAAAAACAGTACTAACATAAGATCCAGCATTCCAACTCCTTGTATATATATCTGAAGAATGAATAAAAACTAATTTTCAGGATTGGGAATTCATGTACACCCGTGGCAGATTCATGTCAATGAATGGCAAAACCAATACAATATTGTGAAGTAAAATAAAGTAAAAATAAAAATAAAAAAAAGTGCATATATCACAATGTTCTTAGCAACATTATTTACAATAGCCAAGACATGGAAGCAAACTAAGTGTCCCTTAAAGATGAAATAATAAAGATATGATACATATACTCAATGGAATATTACTTAGCCATAAAGGAGAATGAAATTCTGTCATTTGAAACAATGTGGAAGGACCTACACTATAGTATGCTCATTGATTTAATTCAGGCAGAGAAAGATATATACACCATGTTATGTCTTATATATGTAACCTAAAAAATAAAACAAAGTTGCCTATAACATAATGCAAATAGACTCATAGGTATAAAGAACAAGTTAGTTACTAGTGGGGAGACAGAAAGCAGGAAGGGAAAAATAGGTGTAGGGGATTCAGAGATGCAAACTACTATATATAAAACAAATAAGCAATAAGAATACACTGTATAGCTAGGGAAATATAACCACTATTTTAATAACTATTAACAGAATATAATCTATAAATATACTGAGTCACTATGTTTTATATCTGAAACATATTTTAAATCAGCTATTTTTCAGTTAAAAATAAAAAAGAAAAGACTTACAAAAATAAATGCATTGTTACACTTCAACATCCTGTTGCCCTTAAAACTCAAAAGTTACTAATGTCCATTTTCACTGAAGTAAATCCTTTACTGTAGTTGATATGTGATGCATTATTTAGTATAACAGTTGATGAAGCTGGCCAATACTTTATTGCCTCCACTTGGGGAGAGGAAGAATTCACTTGGACAGTAATGTCTCAGTGCTTCTCTGCGAATCCTTCTTATTTCTAACAAATCCTAGAATCTTATCTATGTTCCCAAGAGGTTTTATTTGGCTACAATAATGTGGCAAGCCTTCTAAAGCCTCCTCACAGAAAGTCAGCATCTACTTGCTTAAGCTTTTAGCTTTAAAGGGACACAAGTTTGCCAAATAAAAATTACAGTTTATCCAAACCCAGGTTTTATTCTTAGGGTATGTATTAATATTATATCAAGGGCTAAATGTAGATCCAGATAAAGTTCCTGGTGTCCTAAGTTTCCAATATCTTAAAGTGTCAACTGTGTGATTTTCTTGCCGAAACTGGATTCTAAATTTCTCTTACAGCCAAATCTTTTCTGTTCTAGACAATGACAACCCCTATCCAATTTTATAGGAAAAACAGGGAAAATAGCTTTGAAAGCCTTACGGGAGGGTTTGATGAACCCACCTGTCCTTGGGCACCCCTTTTCTCTTTTTGTTTATGAGAAAAGAATGCCCTTGGAGTACTTACATAAAAATATGAAGACCAAAAGCAACCCATAGAATGTTTATAGCCAGCAAATGGGCCTTGCTGGCTAAGATCCATTGCAGACACTGTAATTTTGGCTGAAGTCAATGGGAAAATCATTAAGAGATCTCCTTTAACAACTTTTGTACCTCATGCAGTAGATGCTCTCCTAAATTCTCATCACGCTAAACATTTCTCAGTCAGCCACCTCACAGCCTAGGAAGTCCTTTTGTTAACTAACCTCACAGAACTCTTCTATGTTGTAGTAACCTTAACCAAACTACTCTTCTCCCCTCTGTCATGGACAAAGTACCTTAGGACTGCTTAACAAACTACCTCTTGGCTCCTTCCAGTCATCTACTAGAAAGATCTTTGGGTAAAGATGATTTCTCATGGTTCACTGGTAGTTCTTACCTAAAAGGTGGCAGAGGTAAAAACTGTGCTGGATTTCCTTTTGCTACTCATTTTGATGTTGCTGAGGCTGTATTTTTATCTTTGGCCTTTTGGCCTTATGACTACTTTGGCTGAATTATGTTCTCTTAACATGGGCTTGTAGTTTAGACAAGGACAAAACTCCCAATATTTATACTGATAGTAGATATGTTTCTGGAATAGCTCATGATTTTTGAATGTGGTAGAAGCCACATGGGTTCCTTACAGTCAGAGAAAAATAAATTTTAAAATGTCTTCTATGTTGAAAATGCAGTAAGTATACCTGCTGATTTAGCTATTATTAAATTTTTGAGTATTCTAAATTTGGCTCTCTGGAAACAAAAGGCCAATCACCTTGCTGATATTTCTGCAAAGAATTCTGCCCTTAAAGGAACCAACAGCACTCAAATCTCTATCATGTTCCAAAGGGATAGTTTCCAAAATGATATCTTAGAAAATCTAGTTGCAAAAGCAAAAAAACTGGGTATAAAGGCTCAGAGAAAAACAAGACTGGGAATACAATGATTTGTTTGTTTAAAAAAGAAAGTTCTTCTTTGGACCAAATAACAACTCAGTCCTTTCAAAGACTCTAAGATTCCCTTTCCTCACTATGTACATGCATTCAACTAATGGTCTAGTGCCAAAATCATTGTACTCATGATTCAATATTGGTGAGAAAACATTAACAAAGCCTCAAAAAGTGTCAGCCTCATTTTCCCCATTTATCTGAAGTACAACCCAGAGAAGCCTGTTTGTAGTGCTCCTGAACATTTTAAACTGCCTAATGGACAATTTAAGGCCTTCAATACCTTTTTCTGTCTCATGGATGCACATATGTTTTAATCATAGTCTGTATGTTTTCCTATTGGACTTGAAGCCTTCCTTTGAAGATAGGCTATGATCTCTTCTGTGGTTAAATTCATTTCACAAAAGATCATCCCTATCCGGGAAACTGTTTTCAAGCTTCATAGAGATCAACAAACCCATGTTAATGTCAGGCAGTTTGACAAGTATGCACTGTTTGATAAGTTTTACATTTTGACTGTGCTTACCACTGTCAACTTCTGCTTTAGTCAAATGAATTGATAGCATTAAGACTCAATTGGGCTTATAGAATCTATGCAAATACCTTGGCCACAGGCACTTTCATTGATCCTTCTAAATCTCAGATATATTCCTTTTGGAACTCATAAATTCTCACCCTCTGAAATAGTCACAGGAGGCCATAGAAGCACTTGGCTTCTTCTTTTCACCTACAACTGATGAAAGGAGAGATACTCCAGCATGCAAGAGCAGTCTTCTCACAGTGCACTCTCGGGAGACAATGATGTAAAGCATTGTACCTTGAAACCTGAATATTCTATTAGAAAAGAGGCTTATAGAAGAACCCTCTTCATTCTACCTCGAGGATCCTTAGCAGACACTGCTAACCCACCTTCACATTGCCAAATTCCAAGGAACAAACTCTTGGATTCACATGACACACCTAAAGAAAGCACCAAATTCGAACTAGACATATGCCTTAAAATTAAAGATTTCCCAGAATTGAAGCATTCAATATCTGATGAGACAAGTTTCCCAAGATATCCAGAGCAGGTCTGTTGGAAGTTTGTTACCAGATCTTTGATGATGACATAATGATGATATCTAATATCTTTGATCTTGATAATATATGGATGTTAGAGAAAAGGTACCAATGAGTTCTCCTTCCTACCACTTATTGATATTTGAATGTGACCTCATGACTCCCAATCTGTGTATTTTCCTTCCAATGTGAGACACTATACTCAGGAAAGGTGACCTTTTAAAAGAAAGATCTAGATCAAAGGGGGTAAATGTAAAAAGAAAATAAAAACTATACAAATATATATATATATTATATATATATAATATATATATATATATGAAACTTCAAATAGGTTCGGAGACCAGATGGAGGAGTTCTTATGCTCTATTATAATAGCAGAGCCTGACAGAAAGAAAGATTCCTCTTCCTTTCTGACAAGGACTCAGCCAATGAAAAATCATGGATTCTTTGTTTGCTATTGAGTTCAGTTCAGTCACTCAGTTGTGTCTGACTCTTTGTGACCCCATGAATTGCAGCATGCCAAGCCTCCCTGTCCATCACCAACTCCTGGAGTTCACTCAGACTCATGTCGTCCATCGAGATCCAGCTGTCTCATCCTCTGTCATCCCCTTCTCCTCCTGCCCCCAATCCCTCCCAGCATCANGACTCTGTGGGAGAGGGAGAGGGTGGGATGATTTGGGAGAGTGGCATTGTAACATGTATGATATCATAAGTGAAACAAATCGCTGGTCTAGGTTCAATGCAGGATGCAGGATGCTTGGGACTGATGCATGGGGATGATCTGGGGAGATGGTGTGGGGTGGGAGGGGTAAGGGGGGTCAGGATTAGGAGCTCATATATACTCGTGGCTGATTCATGTCAATGTATGGCACGAATACAATACTGTAAAGCAAAACAAACTAAAAGATAAAAATTAAAAAAAAAAAAAAGAAAAAGCACTGTAAAAAGAGGGACAATCTGTTAAAAGGTCTGAGGTGGAACAAGAAGTTTTGTACTTTAAAATCAGCAAGGAGGCCATGGTGGTTGAGTGAAGTTCTTCTTGTACTCTACAATGCTTTGACAAATGAGCCCCCTACTGTATCTCTGACTTCGCCTTGCTACCATCTTCCAGCTTATTTTCCTCCAGCATAATTTGCATTTAAGCAATTTTAAGCAAATGAGTGCACAATCCATCTTACTATGTTACTTTACTGCCGGGAGCCAGCAAGGGAGATTCCACTCATGACAAAGGTTATAAGGAAGAGGCCTGACAGGCAAAGGTGAGCCAGGTCTCAAGGGGTCCTCTGCCCGACCATCTACTCTGAAACCAAAATCTGTTTTTTTACTGTCTGCTATACTACACTCTTCTGACATTAGCAGGGGCTTATCCCCGACCACCTTTCTCTGGAAAAAGTTAACTTAGAGCTCCAGTTAATAGTCTCTTGCATATAAAAGGAGTGTCTCAGCTCAAGCCCCTCTGATGTTCTCTAAATTGCCTAACAGTTTTATCTGGACTTTCACAACTATGCATGTGATTGTTTACAGCCTCCCAACTGTGAAAGGCATGGGAAGCTTAAAACATCTTAAAGATATAGAGTCTTTTAAAGAGTTAAAAATTATATTGGTGAAGGGTTTCATTGTTGAGTTAATGATTGCTGCCAGGCCTCCATATCCTTTATTTTTTAGGCACCTGGGAGGATATTAATCAATGTAATTGGGATGCAGAAATAAGAATATAGTAGTTTTGATGTTAGCTATACTAGACTTTTGAGTTAATGAATTTTCTTTTGTTATAAATCACTGTACTCCTCTTTCTTTATTATAAATCATTGTATCCTTGCTATATAAGAATGTAACTTTATTTAGTGCTTTCTGAGAGTGGCATCAGACTTTGGAAAGAACAACACTTTTAGGGCAAATAAGTTTTCTGGTTGATAGTCCCTTGTCAGAAAAGGGCCATAAAATGCTAATAGGCCTCCTGGCCAGAAGACGAGGCAAATCACCTAAGACCTGTCTATACAGATAGGTATGCAGAGAGAAAGCCTGGTCTCGATAAGGGTCAGGGCTGCTGACCCTGCATGACTTTGTATTTTCCATTATTCTCTATGTACAGCTTAAGGTATATAAGCCCCCTGGAAAAATAAAATTTTGGGCCTTGCTTCATCATTGCTTGGCTCCCTGTGTCAATTCTCGTTTTCTTTCTTTATCTCTCTTATTCTCTTTTTCAGGCTGATCCCTTGGAGTGCAGGGTCTCGTTGTGTTCACTTCTCTGCCTGGGCTTCTAAGACCCACACGAGAGGGAGCCTAAGGCGGGGCACCCTCTGCTATTCAAGCAGGCGCCTGAGGCCTATGTGAACAGTGTAAGTCCCTTGTCTTGGGACTTTATTGGCTTTCTGCGTAAACCAAGGAATATCAGCCTCTTTCTCACCTCTATTTTCTTAACAGCAACGTTCTTTCTTTATCTTTCTATATATCTTTAAATAAATCGTCATCTCCTTCTATATGTCTAAATAAATAAATCTCTCATCGCCAATGCCATCGACGCTTTGGATACACTGGATCCAACTGGGGCTGGTCCCTGGTACTTTACATGCTGTGTTGTCAATAGATGATATGATTCTGTGCTTAGTGCAAGTGCACTGTAACTAGAGAATTAGATTCAGCCAGTGTTGTTTTTCTCCTGAGGTGGAAAAAAAAAAAAAAAGGAAAGAAAGCGTTTTAAGAGTGGTTAGGGTATGCAATAGGATGATTATAACGATTGACTATGGAGTTCAAGCATAAAGAGAAGAAATTACATTAATGGTAATATGATTGAAATAGCTGATGTAAATGAAAAGTTAGCAGAATTAAAAGATTGACATCTTTGGGGAAAGGAGCTTAGGATTTACCAAGTAATAAATGAACAAAGCAGAAAATAGAAGGTGTTTAAGTCAGTGAGATGTATGTCACAGACAGCATTTATTAGTAATGCTAAATTTAGGATTATGAATAAAGCAATGAAAGATGAGGCTTCTCTAGCATAAAACCAATACCTGAAAGGGCTACAGAGGAACTGGAGTTGTCAGGAGAGAGACTTTCATAAAAGCAGGAACATTCATGAAGGAAATATTCAGATAAGTACTGTATATGTAAAGTATTCAGTGGTTTGCCAAGTCTAAAAATGGCAGTGAGAATATTTTTAAGAAGTAAAGCAACATGAGAGGCACAAATGGCATAAGGTACATAGAGAGACTAATGAAATTAAACTTCAAGATGTGACTTTGGATTCTTGGTGCTTTCATATTATGAGTGGGGATGAAGATAATGTGATTCATATTAGACACTCAAGGAAGACAGTGTTAATGGTAATTCGAGTATTGTGAAATAAGAGAACTGGTATGTGGAGCTTCCCATGATCCCTTGCAACTGAAGTCGTTGCAGGAAGGGGGACCCCTTCCAGGGCCCGAAACTGGGCTCTTGTCTAACACTCAGAAATGAATTGTCCAAGGAGACACATGTGCTGACAAAGAAAGAGATTTTATTGGGAAAGGGCACCCGGGTGGAGAGCAGTTAAAGGAACCCAGGAGAACTGTTCTGCTGCATGGCTCGCAGTCTTGGGTTTTATGGTGATGGGATTAGTTTCCGGGTGGTCTTTGGCCAATCATTCTAATTCAGAGTCTTTCCTGGTGGTGCATGCATCACTCAGCCAAGATGGATCCTAGTGAGAGGAATTCTGGGAAATGGACTGGGCACATGGTGTCTCCTTTCAACCTTTCCTGAACTCTTTTGGTTGGTGGTGGTTTATTAGTTCCACATTCCTTATCAGGATCTCCTGTCATAAAACAACTCATGCAAATGGTTACTATGGTTCCTGGCAAGGGTGAGTGGTTTCAATCAATGTGCTTCCCCTAACAAAGCTAAGACATTGACTTCAAGGAAAGCAAGTATCTCTCTGGGTACTTGAGTCACTTTTGCCTAAAGTATCATCAACGTTGAGCAGAAGAACTAGTTAGCTATAGAGTTTGAGTCAGGACAGGGAATTTGATTTTGACCCTTGGAGAACTGGAAAAATTACTTAAGAGTTGCTCAAGACTCTACATTGGCCTCTACTGACAGAGTAGACAGTGTTCATGGAATCTTCATATAATTTAGGAACACAGGACTCAGCTGATTCCTACAGAACATTATTCAAGGCATTATGCAAATAAATATACAGGTAAAATGGTTTTATAAACTATGCAAAGATGGGGAAACAGTAGAAACAGTGTCAGACTTTATTTTTTAGGGCTCCAAAATCACTGCAGATGGTGACTGCAGCCATGAAATTAAAAGATGCTTACTCCTTGGAAGAAAAATTATGAGCAACCTAGGGAGAGTATTCAAAAGCAGAGACATTACTTTGCCAACAAAGGTCCACCTAGTCAAGGCTATGGTTTTTCCAGTAGTCATGTATGGATGTAAGAGTTGGACTGTGAAGAAGGCTGAGCACCAAATAATTGATGCTTTTGAACTGTGGTGTTGGAGAAGACTCTTGAGAGTCCCTTGGACTGCAAGGAGCTCCAACCAGTCCATTCTAAAGGAGATCAACCCTGGGATTTCTTTGAAAGGAATGATGCTAAAGCCAAAACTCCAGTACTTTGGCTACCTCATGTGAAGAGTTGACTCATTGGAAAAGACTCTGATGCTGGGAGGGATTAGGGGCAGGAGGAGAAGGGGACGACAGAGGATGAGATGGCTGGATGGCATCACTGACTCGATGGACTCGAGTCTGAACTCCGGGAGTTGATGATGGACAGGGAGGCCTGGTGTACTGCGATTCATGGGGTCACAGAGTCGGACACGACTGAGTGACTGAACTGAACTGAAAGACAAATTTGAAGAGGTAAACATGAACTGACAGAAATTGAATCAAGAGGGCTAATTTATGAGGCTTTAATACTTTAATTTATCCTAGCATAGTCTCTTTTATTCTAGCATATTCTCTTTGAACTAATACTCTCTTTCAGCATAGGAAATAGTTACACTTTTAGGTCTTAAATTATGTCCTATATTAAAAATCTTCATTCTTTACATACTGCTACAGAACAATATTTATAAAACGTAAAGGCTTAAAAGCTCAAATGAAGATTCAACTTGGCAATAATAGCTTTGTCACATTAGGCAAATCACTTAACTTTTATTGACCTTGGTTTCTTTACCTGTCAAAGATGGCAGTATCTTTTATTAAGCTTTTCTGTTCTCTTGCATCCAGAGTATACTTCTATTATGACTAAGATAACCATGCAACTTATCTTCTAAATTATGGCAA
The DNA here is from genome assembly GCA_006410615.1 of Neotragus moschatus. Taxonomy (NCBI): domain Eukaryota; kingdom Metazoa; phylum Chordata; class Mammalia; order Artiodactyla; family Bovidae; genus Neotragus; species Neotragus moschatus. Next base: position 1,051,501 of record SJYA01000231.1, on the reverse strand, counting down.
TTTTGAGAGTGAAAGCAGATGCTAGTTCTAAATATTGAAGATACACTTTTTACTAATTAATCTTAATTAAAGATAACTTTTCTCATCATTATTTTTGAAAAATGATAATATTCTATTAAAAAAAGAAAAAAGGACTCTCATTATGGCTCAGATTTGACACTCTAAATTCAGGGAGTCAAAAGTTTTGTACTAAAAGATTTGTAGATCATGGGATGTAGAATAGTTACATAGGTTATAAAGGAGTAATTAACAAGCCATATTTTAACATGAATAAATTATTATGATTTCCTGTTTGATATAATCATTTGAACAAATTGCCATAAAAATTGAAGTAGTGAGATGCTAATACTATGGGGAAAATAGCTTTGATATCAAGAAACTATGTTTGATGTAATATATATGATCTTAGGAGAAGGCAATAACACATCACTCCAATACTCTTGCCTGGAAAATCCCATAGATGGAAGGGCCTGGTAGGCTGCAGTCCATGGGGTAGCTACAAGTCAAATACAACTGAGCAACTTCACTTTCACTTTTCACTTACATGCATTGGAGAAGGAAATGGCAACCCACTCCAGTGCTCTTGCCTGGAGAATCCCAGGGACGAGGGAGCCTGGTGAGCTGCCATCTATGGGGTCTCACAGAGTCGGACACAACTGAAGTGACTTAGCAGCAGCAGCAGCATATGAGCTTGGGAAATTTTCCCATTCTCATTCTAGATTTTACTATTGTTAAATATGATCTTAAAAGCCAAATTCACTGGGCTATTTTGAAGGATTGTGAAAACTTTTGAGCAGAGTGTTTCACACAAATTATGCTTTCAATTAATGTTTGTAATTTTACCCTTCCTTTTGGTATTAATATCATTTAAAACTTAAGAAATATATAAAAGCTACTTTTTGTTCTCTAGCCAAACAGAAAATAATAAATCTTTCCTATGTTTTGACAACTATAAACTATGAGACAGACGCATAGTTAGTTATAAATGAACCTGTACAAAAAAGAGCAATGGTTGCAATTAACAAAGAATGATAACCAAACTCACTTTTATCTCTTAAGGAGATGGTCATTCTTTAACATGTACCTTTAAAAAAAAAAAAAGGTATAGATAAGCTCTTAAACCTTATCTATGCCAATAAATTGTAGGGACATTTTTTCTGAGGCACTTTAGAGACTATTCTCTGTTATCCTCATTACCTAACCAATTTAACACAAGTGACTTCCACATTAATTGTGTTTTAAGATTTCAACATTAGAAACTTTGTGTTATATATTTTTAAATGAAGTACAGACTGAGGATAAAATGAAAAAGCATTATGTTTAATAAATGAATTTGAGATAAGAAGCCTAATGAATGTAAAATAAACATAACCATAAATAAAGTAAACATAATCGCAAAGACTCAGACAAGACTGAGCGACTGAACTCAACTGAACTATAATATCTCTGAGGCAGTGTGAGCAAAAGGCTTTTAGTAGACAAAATTTCAATAATATTCCATAGACATGGTGAAGATATGGTCCATACTTTCCAGGATAAATTTTATTTCATTCGAAGTGACATTTTTAAGTATACACAATATGCTCATTCCAGTTTCTGCATGTATAAAACTTTTGTGTAAATAGACTTTGTCAGCATATAAATATGACATTTTCGATCACACAGTATCATCATTGAATATATGAGTGTCCCTCTTCTTCTGGTTTTCTTGATATCACAAGTTAAACCTTCTCAACTGGCATACATAGTTTATACTTAGCAAATTATTCTTATAATGCTGGAAAAAATTAACCTGAAAAGAAGTTGATTAATGACCTTCAGTTTGATAACTCATGGTGAAGAGATATTATGTACTGGCTTCCATGGAGACTTCAAACACTCCACTCTACCTTGAAAAAACTATTTCAATCTAGGAAGTTATGAATAAAAAGAGTCAGTTTGCAATAAAAAATGATAGGTAGCATGTCCATGTCGGTACATTCTATATAGTCAATTACATCTGAATATGTTTGGGGAAGAATATATATGTGTATACATATTTTGTTGTTTAGTCAGTCATTTGTGTTTGGCACCTTGAGACCTGCCAGGCTTCTCTGTCCATGGGATTTTCCAAGCAAGATTACTGGAATGGGTTACTATTTCCTTCTCCAGGGAATCTTCCTGACTCAGGGATCAAACTCATGTCTATACATCCCCTGAATTGCAGGCAGATTCTTTACCACTGAGCCACCAAAGAAGCCTGTATAAATATATACATGTGTATATACATATTTACAGTATCCCTTAGATTTTATTCAAATTATGCATATTAGTGTATATGTTTTCCTTTAAATATAGAATGAAGTAAACAGAAATATAACTTTTGTAGATAAGGAAATCAGGACTTAAAGCTGAATTGATTTTTAATAGAATTTTGATTTTTTAGTAGCTGCATTCCATGGTGACAGTATTCAATGGAGCCAATAATTGCCAAATGAATCTTTTTAGTCCATATTGTACTGATACATAAATACATATAAGGATAATACAAAATCAGAAATCACTGAAGATCTAGCTATATATGACTATTGTAAATTTAGTATCTGTAGATTATAATGCTTAATGGCATAGATTTTAGAATTAAATCTATCAAACAATTCTGTCTCTACAATTTGCATAATGTTGGACAAGTTCCTTAACTTCTCTAATCTTCCTAATTGGAATTAATCGATATTGAGAAACTTTGTGTTTGTTGTCTTTAGACCTCTTTTAAGGTCTCAGATGCCTTCATTTTATATAAAATTTTGTATTATGAATACTTACTACACTAACAATGTACTAATCACAAAGTTCATGTTATTATATATAGGGAAGGAAACTGCAATCCACTTATTATAAGTCTCAATATGGGATTTAAAAAATTATATTGATAAAATAAAATTAAAGTCACAAGCCAATTTAGAGGCAGATATGGATATAAAACAAGTTTCATGAATCCCATTATACTGTGTAGAATTCCTTAATATAAAAATGTAAAATAAGCAATACTTATACAATATTTTCTTGAAAGAGTCCACCTTTTTCTGCATGTTTTCTTTGAGATATAATTTAAGAAATGTGAGGGATTTTCTAGCTAGTATATCAGGAATAGTCCATAGATATGGTAGTCAACATAAACTTTATGTTCAAAGGAAAGTATTTAAAATTTTGAAATTTGAAATCTCTGGATTTTCAAATCCAACTATTTGAAATCTCTGGAATTAGATTTAGCAAGTTTTCTGATCCAAATATTTCCTTTACTATTCCATTCTCATGTTTTGCCCATTTCAGTGAATGAACTGAATGGCATTACCATCTTTCTAGAATGTCCATAATGGGAATCTAGGAATCATCTTTTCTTTTTCACTTTCCACTATTATTTGCTAATCTGTAAACAAATCCTATTTATTGTATCTTTACTACTGACATACTGGTTTAGGCCACTATTCTCTTCTGCTAGGCCAGTGAAACAAGCATTTTAATTTTATTCTTCCTTCTCTTTTACCTTTCTTCAGTTCATCCTAAACATTTACTACATTTAAACATCCTACTACATTTACTAAAGTAGTCTTCAAATATAAATTAGATTGTTATTTGCTTACTTGAATTCCTTCATTAGTTTGCATCCCATTGCACTTAAATTAAAACCTTGAAATTTTTCTACAGCATAAAATTTCCAGAATAATGCGCTCTTCCTAGTCTTTCAGTTTCATATTGTCTATCTTTTTTGGCCTAATAAACCAGAGCCACACTGATACTCTTTCAGTTCCTTGAACATGTCAAACTCTAAACTCTCTCTCACTTCATGACTTCTTCACATGATTTCCATTTTTCCTGTAATGTTTTTTGCCCATTCTTGGCATCGTTAGCTCCCTGCCATTTCAAGCACAATTTCTGACTGTGAATTTCTATGAAGACTATCTAACCATAATACAGCACAATCCTTTATTATACAGTCCTCTCTCTCTGCTTAATTTCATAGTCCACCACAACTTGAATGTAATTTATTTTTCATTTTTTTGCTTGGCTTAATAGATCCATCCCATTTAAAGATTCACAAAGCACAGAAAAAAGCATCTCACTGGTTTATCACTATTTTCTTTGTATTTAATATAGTGCCTGGCATATGATACATTCTAAATAAACTCATTAAATTTACATAATAATTGTTTTTCAATCAGATTAGGCATCTGATTTTTGATATGAAAATGTCCTTTAAAACAAAATAGAAAATATTCAGCTCCTAGAAAATGCAATTCTAGAAATTTTCAGAAATTAATTTAATCCTCCAAATTAAAAGGTTCCATAATCTATACTTTACAGAAGTTCAAAGCACAGAGCTGACTGATGGAAGAAGCATCTACTACAAATTCTCTGGGTTTCCACTTTCATTTATCTATCTAAATTTATTTTTACTAATATAAATATCCTCCACTTGGAGATAGAAAAAGTGAACCTTTGAGTAGCTTATAAAAATTCTCCAAATCATTATTACTTATGAGACAGAAAAAAGTGGAATTTGGATATGTTTATTGGACATTATAGTTCATTAATTTCCTTGATATATTTTTCTGATATATATATATATAACCTTTATAGTCATAAGAATTAGACAGTATATATGATTTAGGGCCAAGTTCTGAAACTCCAAACCATGTAGTCATTCCACTATAATGCCAAGTCTATACAGGCATACCTCAGAGATACTAGTTCCAGACTAGTTTTAAAAAGCAAGTATCACAATAAAGTAAGTTGCAAAATTTTTGGTTTCTCAGGCCAAAGAAAAATTTCATTTATACTATTCTGTAATTATTACGCATTTATAATGCTTCTAAGAACTGTAGATACTTTAATTAAAAAATACTGCATTGTTAAAAATGCTAACTATCATCTAGGTCTTCAATAAGTTCCAAGTTTTTGCCAATGCAGTGTTTAAACTACTGTGAAACTTACCAAAATGTGAGTCACGGACTGGAAGTCAACAAATACTACTGGAAAAATGATACCTATAGATTTGCTTGACATAGAATTGTGATGAGCCTCTTTAATTTGAAAAAAAAAAAAAAAAAGCAATATATGCAAAGCATGGTAAAGTGAAACCAATAAAATGAAGGTATGACTATAATTTGAATAAGTAACAGGAATAACTTGTACATAAACATATACCATATTATCTTTTATATTAATTTAAAAATTAGGTTGTTGAAAAATTATTATCATTTTAGAAGATGTAATAGTCCTAAAGGATTCAGAACCCAGGTAAGACAAATGACAACAATGTAATTAAAATAAGTATCTAAAAAATGTACTCAGTTAATACATCTTCTGTGAATATGTTGATCTGAACACTGTACTACTAGAGTTGCAATAAAAAAAGACTCATGGGTTTATAAAATAAATAATTCATCAAATTAACTAAAACTAAAAGAAATGAATTTAATTACTGGCCTGCCTATATGCTTTTTTCCCTATAATATGTAAAAGATACATCAACATAACCTACATTTATAAATCCTAGAGAAGAAATTTTTCTCTAGATGAAACTGCAATAACAGTCTGTAACGAAAATACTTAAACTAATTTTGGAATATTAAAATCCCGATACTCATACCATTAGAGAAAATCATTTGTACAGATTTGCCAAAAGCATATTAGCAATTGAAGAAATGCCATGTGTAAAAAGTAAAAGCTGATAAAGCAACAACAGACTATTTGATGCAAGCACTTTTTAAAAACTGTATAATCGTTGTCATTCTGAGAAATCTAAAATGGTCTAATAAAGTTCTAAAAAGTTATCTTTTTTTAATGTCTGGCACTTCTGATAATGATAAATATAGGAAGTTTACTTATTGATCAAGATGAAAGAAAAGAATTTTTATGTGTATGAGCTTTTTTTCAGGTTTTAAAACTTTTATTTGCATAAAAAATGTGCATTCCAATAATTAAAATCATTTGAACAACAACAACAAAACACTCTGATTAAACTGCATTTTACAGCCCGCAGAACACCCAGGACCAGCTTTTTACTTTAGATTTCCCTGTTGTCCCACCCAGCTGCCTCTTTCACCAACATGCAAATTCTTTTCCTTCCCTGCCAGCCACACAGGCAGATGGGAGAGGCAGGCATGGGCATATCTTGTCAGCAGTTCTCCATTCTTTGATGTGAAAAGAGGTAGCACACTCATTTAAACTCGATCCAACCTCTTTGCATCTTACAAAATTAAACAGCTAAAAGAACCAAAATAAGAAGGCAATGCATACTGGCGGTGCACCCTTCATTACAACTGGGCTGCTTGCTTCTCCTGTTCAATCGTTTCTTTTGAAGGCAGTGGATTTTTCTCTTGTTTCTGTTTTCTTCAATCTGATTTATCGGACTTAGTGTCAGCCATATCAGGTTTGTCAGACATGGTTGCAGAAGGTGTGGAGCAAGCTGCCAGCGATTAAAGTCTGGTCTGCACTGTGGCCACCACCGAGTGCTGATGTGTATTATTTCAACTGCTATATATTAGCTATTTTAAAGAAAGTCTTAATTTCTCTAAGGAAGTACAAGTCCTCCAAGCTTATTATTTTGATATTTATTTGGAGTACAAATTATGAAATTTCTATTTGTAGTAGTTTTGTTTCTCCAGGAAATAGTCATCAAAAATACTTTTCTGTTTCCTTGATAATTTTATGAATATAAATGTTATGTCAGGTTATAAAGTCATTTTGCATTAAACTATTTTGAGGTGTCATATAATGTACATTATGTTCAAAGGATTTCTTATTGATAGAAATTAAAGAAAATGTGGTGATTCATTGACATTACATGTATCTGCTATTTTTCAATCAGTTCTGATATAACAAGGAAAATATCACAAATGGAAAACATGATAAAGTTCCTACTCTTTCATTTTGTTTTATGCACTGACATTAATGAGATGCATAAGCTCCAACCATTCTTCTGTGGAAAAATTCTTACTAATGTATGCAGCAAAAAAAAAATAAAAAATCACCTAATGTCAAAATTAAAACTGCATCAATGGTAAAAGTGCATCATGAATATTTGACTTGTTTTCCAAATGATAGAACTTAAAAAGTAATCCTGATTTTGTCACCAGCCTAAAAGCCTTGAACAAAAATGTAAAATTGTTTTTGTATATTTCAAAGTAGAAGAAAACATTAACTGGACTAACTTGGAAAAAAATAAATTTTGAATATCATGGATTTGTGAAAATGAGTGTCATTGCTTCAGTGATTCTACCAATGACATCATTCACTTCAAAAAGATGACATTTCTGAGGTGTGGTCCCAAGATGACAGAGGAATAGGACAGGAAGACCACTTTCCCCCCACAAATTTATCAATCTCAGCCCCAGAAACTGGCATCCTCCACCAAACTATGAGCAGGCTTCTAGCTGATTACCATATCTTCCTGGGATCCTGGACGGTTGACATCTGCTAGGAGGGTCGCAACCTGAGATCAGCTCCCCAGAGGAGACACATGGCATGCCTGAGACGGTGCTCTCGTGGCACACCCGGAAAACCGAGAGGCCGGGCCAGGGAGGTGATTAAGATGCATGACCCACCTGGGACAGTGCACTCGCTAAGAACCTGGTTGCCTGAGCTGCTCAGACCTCAGAAGAGCACAAATGCAGGCCCAACTGAGTCTGTACCCTTGCAGAATACTCAAGAACCTGAACCCGAGTGGCTTAGACCTGGGAAGTGCATGAAATGCAGGGCCAATTTTGAACAGTACTGTGGAGAGCACCCTGGAGCCTGAGCAGTATAGACCCAGAAACCACACCCTGCTTTGAGCTGGGGCAAACCCAGTGTGGTCCATACACTGTGAGCACTTCCCCCACACACCAGTGATATTTGTTTGCAGTGTGCCTCCCACCCCAAAACACAACTGAACAAATCAGCCTAAATAAGTGACCATTTTTGCCCCCTTGTGTCAGGGTGGAAATTAGATGCCGAAAAGACTTGCAAACAGAAGTCAAAATAAAGAAGAGGGAGCTTCTCTGGAAGTAACAGGTGCAAAGATTAAAACCTTGTCATTAACATTGACAAAGCATGAGAGGGAGACTATAGACCTTGAGAACAAGTGCAAGCTGAAACAAGAAACAATCTGAAACAGAACTGACCTCACACTGCCCACAACAGCCCCAGAGAAATTTCTAGCTATATTTTTACTATTACTACTTTTTAATATTTTAAAAGTTTAACGTCTTTATTACTCCTTGAATTTTCATTTTTATAACCTACTCAATTCAGTTCAGTTCAGTTCATTTCAGTCACTCAGTCATGTCCGACTCTTTGCAACCTCATGAACTGCAGCACACCAGGCCTGCCTGTCCAGCACCAACTCCCGGAATTACTCAAACCCATGTCCATTGAGTCAGTGATGTCATTCAACCAACTCAACCTCTGTTGTCCCCTTCTCCTCCTGCTTTTAATCTTTCCCAGCATCAGGGTTCTTTTCAAATGAGTCAGATCTTCACAACAGGTGGCCAAAGTATTGGAATTTCAGCATCAACATCAGTCGTTCCAATGAACACCCAGGACTGATCTCCTTTAGCGTGGACTGGTTGGACCTCCTTGCAGCCCAAGGGTCTCTCCGCAGTCTTCTCCAACATCACAATTCAAAAACATCAATTCTTTGGCACTCAGCGTTCTTTATAGTCCTATTCTCACATCCATACATGACCACTGGAAAAACCCCAGCTTTGACTAGACAGACTTTTGTTGGCAAAGTAATGTCTCTGCTTTTTAATACGCTGTCTAGGTTGGTCATAACTTTCCTTCCAAGGAGTAAGTGTCTATCAGTTTCATGGCTGAAATCAGCATCTGCAGTGATTTTGGAGCCCAGAAAAATAAAGTCAGCCACTGTGTCCAATGTTTGCCCATCTATTTGCCATGAAGTGATGGGACCAAATGCCATGATCTTAGTTTTCTGAATGTTGAGCTTTAAGACAACTTTTTCATGCTCCTCTTTCACTTTCATCAAGAGGCTTTTTAGTTCCTCTTCACTTTCTGCCATAAGGGTGGTGTCATCTGCATATCCTGTCTCTTATACACATCTGAAATTAATTCGATAATGTGATTATCAAATCTGGCAAGACTTTAGATGTAATTAAAGGATAAAACATATGTATTGAATAGTTTTAAGGAATTAAAATGGGCATTCCTTCCATAATTCTTCCATCACATTTGTTAGCTGATAAACTAAACTCTCAGACTGGAAGTTCTCCCTGTGTAATTACTGGGAATATTTATCACTGATGCCTNTGTACTCTGCATATAAATTAAATAAGCAGGATGACGATATACAGCCTTGACATAGTCCTTTTCCTATTTGGAACCAGTCTGTTGTTCCATGTCCAGTTCTAACTGTTGCTTCCTGACCTGCATATAGGTTTCTAAAGATGCAGGTCAGGTGGTCTGGTATTCCCATCTGTTTCAGAATTTTCCACAGTTTATTGTGATCCACACAGTCAAAGGTTTTGGCATAGTCAATAAAGCAGAAATAGATGTTTTTCTGGAACTCTCTTGCTTTTTGGATGATCCAGCGGATGTTGGCAACTTGATATCTGGATTCCTCTGCCTTTCCTAAAACCAGCTTGAACATCTGGAAGCTCATGGTTGATGTATTGCTGAATCCTGGCTTGGAGAATTTTAATCATCACTTTACTAGCGTGTGAGATGAATACAATTGTGTGGTAGTTTGAGCATTATAACCTACTGTTACCTTGAAAAAAAAAAAAGACCCTATCTTTAAAGTAAGTTTCATGTATATATTTTTATAATTTTTGTGATTGATTTTGTTTTGTATTAATATAATATTTTTGAGAGTCTAACCTCTACTCGAGATTTTTAATCTTTGCTTTCTGGTAATTTTCAATTTTGTATCTTTAAGAATTTAATGTTCAATATCCATTTTCATTTAGGAGTATAAATACTGGTTTGACTGCTCTCTCCCCTTTTGACTTTTCCTTTTTTTCTCCCAGATCACCTCTATCTCCTCCCTCCTCCCTCCTCTTCTCTACTTAACTCTGTGATTCCTTCTGTGTGCCCTGGACTGTGCAGAACACTAAGGGAACTGATTACTGGCTAGATTGGTCTCTCCTCTTTTGACTCTCCCTCTTTTCCTCCTGGTTACCTCTATCTCCCTCCTCCCTCTTCTCTTCTCTATGTAACTCTGTGAACTGATCTGGATGATCCTCACTATGGAGAATTGTTTCACCATTAACCTAGATGTTTTATCATCTGTACTATATGGATGGAAAAGTTTTGAGGCCACTGTAACGATAAAACAAATCCAGAGGCAGGAGGCTTAACTCCAAAACTTGAGAACATCAGAGAGCTCCTGATACCAACGAACGTTAATAGACAAGAACTCACCCAAAAGCCTCCATATCTACACTGAAAGCAGGCTCTACCCAAAAGCCAACAAGTTCCAGAGCAAGACATACCATGCTAATTCTCTATCAAGGCAAGGAAACAGCCCTGAGCATTAAAAGACAGGATTCCCAAAGCCATATCAAACCCATAGGCGCCCAAAAGTCACTACTAGACAGTTCATTGCTCTTCAGAGAGAAGAAATCCAGCTCCACCCATCAGAACACAGACACAAATTCTCCTAACCAGGAAACCTTGACAAGCCACTAGTCCAACCCCACCCACATGGAGCAGACTGCACAATAAAGAGGAACCACAAACTTCCAGCCTATAGAAAGGGCACCCAAAACACCACAATCTAAACAAAATGAAAAGGAAAGGGCATAAAAATATTCAGCAGGTAAAGGAACATGATAAGTGGCACCAAACCAAACAAAATAGGAGATAAGGAGTCTACCTGAAAAAGAATTCAGAATAGTGATAGTAAAGATGATCCAAAATCTTGAAAACAAAATGGAGTTACAGATAAACGCATTAGAGACAAGTGTTGAGAAGAAGCAAGAAATGTTAAACAAGGACCTAGAAGAAATAAAGACAAGTCAATCAATAATGCAATAACTAAGATCAAAAGCATTTTGGAGGACTTTTCACCCCAAAACCATGAATTTCACCTTTTTTTCTCAAATGCACATGAAACATTCTCCAGATGGAGTACATCCTGGACCATAAATCTAGCCTTAGTAAATTCAATAACTAAGGCAGAAGATAGGGTAAGTGATGAGGCAGACAGAATGGGGGAAATAAATGAAGCAGAGAGGAAAAAAGAAAAAAACAAATTGAAACAAATGAGGACAACCTCAGAGACCTCTGGGACAATGTTAAATGCCCCAACATTCAAATCATAGGAGCCTCATAAGAAGAAGCCAAAAAAAGGGGGGCATGAGAAAATACTTGAGGAGATAATAGTTCAAAAATTCCCTAAAATAGGGAAGGAAATAGCCTCCCAAGTCCAAGAAACTCAGAGTCCCAAACAGGATAAACCCAAGGTGAAGCACCCCAAGGCACATATTAATCAAATTAACAAAATCAAACACAAAGAACAAATATTCAAAGCAAAAGGGAAAAGCAATAAATAATACACAAAGGGATCCCCATATGGATAACAGCTGATCTTTCAATAGAAACTGAATCCCCCGTCCCTGGGATTTTCCAGGCAAGAGTATTGCAGTGGGTTGCCATCACCTTCTCCAATGGGATATACTTATCAATAATTACTTTAAATGTAAATGAGTTGAATGCCACAACCAAAAGACAAAGACTGGCTGAATGGGTACAAAAACAAGACCCATATATATGCTGTCTACAAAAGACCCACCTCATACTAAGGGACACATACAGAATGAAAGTGAAGGGCTGGAAATAGATATTTCATGCAAATGGAGACCAAAAGAAAGCAAGAACAGCAATACTCATATCAGATAAAATAGACTTTGAAATAAACACCATGAAATGAGACAAAGAAGCACAATACATAATGACCAAAGGATCAATCCAAAAAGAAGATATAGCAATTATAAATATATATGCACCCAACATAGAAGCACCCTAATACATAAGGCAAATGCTAACAAGTATGTAAGGGGTAATTTAAGTAGCACAATAATAGTGGAAGACTTTAATACCCCACTCACACCTATCGATAGATCAACCAAACAGAAAGTTAGCAAGGAAACACAAGTTTTAAATGATACAATGGACCAGTTAGACCTAATTGATATCTATAGGACATNAACTCAATATTCATAAAATTAAGATCATGGCATCTGGTCCCATCACTTCATGGGAAATAGATAAGGAAGCAGTGGAAATAGTGTCAGGCTTTATTTTGGGGGGCTCCAAAATCACTGCAGATGGTGACTGCAGCCATGAAATTAAAAGATGCTTACTCGTTGGAAGAAAGGTTATGAGCAACCTAGATACCATATTGAAAAGTAGATACATTACTTTGCCGACTAAGATCCGTCTAGTTAAGGCTATGTTTTTTCCAGTACTCATGTATGGATGTGAGCATTGGACTGTGAAGAAGGCTGAGAGCTGAAGAATTGATGCTTTTGAACTGTGGTGTTGGAGAAGATGCTTGAGAGTCCCTTGGACTGCAAGGAGATCCAACCAGTCCATTCTGAAGGNAGGCTATGTTTTTTCCAGTACTCATGTATGGATGTGAGCATTGGACTGTGAAGAAGGCTGAGAGCTGAAGAATTGATGCTTTTGAACTGTGGTGTTGGAGAAGATGCTTGAGAGTCCCTTGGACTGCAAGGAGATCCAACCAGTCCATTCTGAAGGAGATCAGCCCAGAGATTTCTTTGGAAGGAATGATGCTAAAGCTGAAACTCCAGTACTTTGGCCACCTCATGTGAAGAGTTGACTCATTGGAAAAAACTTAGATGCTGTGGGGGTTTGGGGGCAGGAAGAGAAGGGGACGACAGAGGATGAGATGGCTGGATGGCATCACTGAGTCGATGGACGTGAATCTGAGTGAACTCCGGGAGTTGTTGATGGACAGGGAGGCCTGGCGTGCTGCGATTCATGGGGTTGCAGAGTCAGACATGACTGAGAGACTGAACTGAACTGAAAAGCAGTACTAAGGGGGCGGTTCATAGCACTACAAACTTACCTCAAGAGACAAGAGAAAAATCGAGTAAATATACTCACTCTACACCTAAAGCAACTAGAGAAAGAAGAAATGAGGAACCCTGGGTTAGTAGAAACAAAATCATCAAAATTAAGGCAGAAATAAATGAAAAAGAAACAAAGGAGACTATACGAAAACAACAAAACTGAAAGCTTGTTCTTTGAGAAGATAAATAAAATAGACAAACAATCATCAGTTTCATCAAGAAAAAAAAAAACTGGAGAAGAATCAAATCAACAAAATTAGAATGAAAATGAAGAAATCACAAGAGACAACACAGAAACACAAAAGATCATAAGAAATTACTCTCAGCAACTATATTTCAATAAGATGTACAACTTAGAAGAAATGGATGAGTGCTTAGAAAAGTATAACCTTCCAAAATTAACCCTGGAAGAAACAGAAAATCTTAACAGATCCATCACCAGCATGCAAATAGAAACTGTAATCAAAAATCTTCCAACAATTAAAAAAAAACCTAGGACTAGAAGGCTTCACAAGTGAAGTCTACCAAAAATTTAGAGAAGAGCTAACACCTATCCTGCTCAAACTCTTCCAGAAAATTGCTGAGGAAGTTAAATATCCAAAATCATTCTATGAGGCAACCATTACCCTAACACCAAAACCTGGAAAAAATGCCTGGAAAATGAAAACTGCAGGTCAAAATTTCTGATGAACATAGATGTAAAAATTCTCAACAAAATTCTGGCAAACACAATACAGCAACATTCTAAAAAGATCATATATCTTGACCAAGTGGGCTTTATCCCAGGGATGCAAGGATTCCTCAATATTCTCAAATCAATCAATGTGATACACCAAATTAACAAACTGAATGTTAAAAATCTAATGATTATCTCAATAGATGCAGAGAAAGCCATTGACGAAATTCAACACCCATTATTATAAAAACTCTCCAGCAAGCAGGCATAGAGAGAACATACCTCAACATAATAAAAGCCATATGTGATAAACCCACAACAAATATTATCCTCAATGGTGAAAAACTGAAAGCATTTCCCCTGAAGTAGGGAACAAGACAAGGGTGCTCACTTTCCCCACTACTATTCAACATAGTTTTGGAAGGTTTAGTGAGAGTAATCAGAGAAGAAAAAGAAATAAAAGGAATCCAGATGGGAAAACAAGAAGTAAAACTCTCACTGTTTGCAGATGACATGATCCTCTACATAGAAAACTCTAAAATTACTAAAGCTAACCAATGAATATAGTAAATTTTCAGTATAAAAAATTAATACACAGACATCACTTGCATTCCTATACACTAACAATGAGAAAACAGAAAAATAAATTAAGGAAACAATCTTATTCACCATTGCAATGAAAAGAACAAAATACTTGGGAATAAATCTACCTAAAGAAACAAAAGACCTATATATAGGAAACTATAAAACACTAATTAAAGAAATCAAAGATGACACAAATTGATGGAGAAGTATACCATGTTCATGGATTGGAAGAATCAATATAATGAAAATGATTATAATACCATAAGTAATCTATAGATTCAGTGCAATCCCTATCAAGCTATGTACCAATGGTATTTTCCACATAACTAGAAAAAATAATATCACAATTTATATGGAAATACAAATAACCTCAAATACCCAAAGCGTCTTGAGGAAGAATAATGGAACTGGAGGAATCAGTTCCTGATTCCTGCCTGATTTCAGACTATAGTACAAAGCTACAGTCATCAAGACAGTAAAGTACTGGCAAAAAGACAGAAATATAGATCAACAGAACAAAACAGAAAACCCAGAGAAAAATCCATGCACCTATGGACAACTTATCTTTGACAAAGGAGGAAAAAATATACAGTGGAGAAAAGACAATCTCTTTAACAAGTGGTGCTGGTAAAACTGGTCAACCACCTGTAAAAGACTGAAACTAGAGCACTTTCTAACACCATACACAAAAATAAATTCAAAATGTATTAAAGATTTAAATATAAGACCAGAAACTATAAAACTGCCAGAAGAAAACATAGGCAAAACACTCTCTTACATATCACAGCAAGATCCTCTATGACCCACCTCCCAGAGTAATGGAAATAAAAGTGAAAATAAACAAATGGGACCTAATTAAACTTAAGAGCTTATGCACAATGAAGGAAATTATAAGCAAGGGGAAATGACAGGCTTCAAGTTAGGGGAGAATAATAACAAATGAAGGAACTGGCAAAGAATTAATCTCAAAAATATACAAACAGCACATGCAGCTCAATACTGGAAAAATAAACAACCCAATCAAAAAATGGGCCAAAGAACTAAACAAACATTTCTCCAAAGCAGACATACAGATGGCTAATAAATACATGAAAAGATACTCAACATTCCTCATATCAGAGAAATGCAAATCAAAACCACAATGAGGTACCATCTTACGCCAGTCAGAATGTCTGCTATCAAAAAGTCTACAAAAAATAAAATTCTGGAAAGGGTGTGGTGAAAAGGGAACCCTCCTATACTGCTCTTGGGAATGCAAACTAGTACAGCAACTATGCAGAACAGTGTGGAGATGCCTTAAAAAACTGGAAATAGAACTGCCATATGACCCAGCAATCCCACTGCTGGGCATACACACTGAAGAAACTAGAATTGAAAAAGACACATGCACCCCAATGTTCATCCCAGCACTATTTGCAATAGCTAGGACATGAACTCAACCTAGATGTCCATTAGCAGATGAATGGATAAGAAAGCTGTGGTACATATACACAATGTAATATTACTCAGCTATTAAAAAGAACACATTTGAATCAATTCTAATGAGGTGAATGAAACTGGACCCTATTATACAGAGTGAGGTAAGTCAGAAATAAAAACACCAATACAGTATATTAACACACATATATGGAATTTAGAAAAGTAGTAACAACAACCCTAGATGCGAGGCAGCAAAAGAGACATAGATATAAAAATAGACTTTTGGATTCTGTGGGAGAAGGCAAGGGTAGGATGATTTGAGAGAATAGCATTGGAACATGTTTTTTACTATATGTGAAATATATCATCAGTCCAAGTTTGATGCATGAAACAGGGCACGCAAAGCCAGTGCACTGGGACAACCCAGATGGATGGTATGCGGAGAGAGATGGGAGGAGGGTTCAGGATTGGGGACTCATGTACACCCATGACTGATTCATGTCAATGTATGGCAAAAACTACCACAATATTGTAAAATAGTCTCCAATTAAAATAAATAAATTAGTTTTAAAAAGATAACATTTCTTTTAATATTTTGAAGTGGTTATTGGCAGATTTTTTATTTATCTTTAATGCACAACTAGATGAAGCCACTGATGTCTGACACTGCAGATAGACTTGGCTTTTGACCTGTTTTCGGAATCACATGAGGTAGGAGTTCCTACTGTTAACAGCTATTAACACAAATATTAAAGGACATCTGAGTCTTCAAAATAATGAAATGTGTTTGCCTGGAAAAAATTTCCATAGGAAAATAAATCTTGACATTTCCTGAAAACGTTGAACATTTCTATTGCTTGGGCATATCTGAATTTTACTGTTTGGATCAGAAAGAATCTTTGCACATGGCTGTGACTCATTTTCTCTATGGGAATTCACTGTCTGTCAAAGACATTTTCAAAAATACTGTACAGATTACTCTCTGCTTCATCTTAACTAAGACTTTGAACTATGCTGTCTTAAGAGGTTTTGTTATGAAAGAAGAATAGGTACTTGTAGCTTATATGGATGATTGCTGGACTTCAGGGTTTGGGATAGTGCCCTTTTGATTCAATATTTGCATTTCATATTTTTTGAAGAGAAAATATCAGCTCAAAAAAATTAACTTTCAGTATTAGAATATTTTATGTCCAATGGGTTTCTGATAGCTGAATTAATTGGAAAATATTTTTATTGATACAAAGAAGTACATCTTTCAATTTAAGACCTTAAGTCCCCATTTTAAGTGCTGTCATTCTGGAAGAAGGACCTGATGACTGCTGAAAAGTTTCCAGTGTTGAGGGAAATATTTTTGTTGGCTCTATTTGAAAAAGAGAAATACCTGTCCATTTCTCTAAATGTAGAAATTTGCAGAAATGGAGATACTACAGAATTCTTGAAAAACTTCAGAAACTTATCTGGTTATGTATTTTTTTATATAGTCTTGGTAGAGACAAAGAAAAAAATTCAAATCTTGCCAGAGATAATCTCATTGATTTGAGAAAAAGTTGGCTTAAAGCTCAACATTCAGAAAACGAAGATCATGGCATCTGGTCCCATCACTTCATGGGAAATAGATAGGGAAACAGTGGAAACAGTGTCAGACTTTATCTTTCTGGGCTCCAAAATCACTGCAGATGGTGGCTGCAGCCATGAAATTCAAAGACGCTTACTCCTTGGAAGAAAAGTTATGACCAATCTAGATAGCATATTCAAAAGCAGAGACATTACTTTGCCGACAAAGGTCCGTTTAGTCAAGGCTACGGTTTTTCCAGCGGTCATGTATGGATGTGAAAGTTGGACTGTGAAGAAAGCTGTGCACTGAAGAACTGATGCTTTTGAACTGTGGTGTTGGAGAAGACTCTTGAGAGTCCTTTGGACTGCAAGGAGATCCAATCAGTCCATTGTAAAGGAGATCAGCCCTGGAATTTCTTTGGAAGGAATGATGCTAAAACTGAAACTCCAGTACTTTGGCCACCTGATGCAAAGAGCTGACTCATTGGAAAAGACTTTGATACTGGGAAGGATTGGGGGCAGGAGGAGAAGGGGACGACAGAGGATGAGATGGCTGAATGGCATCTCTGACTCGATGGACATGAGTTTGATTAAACTCCAGGAGTTGGTGATGGACAGGGAAGCCTGGCCTGCTGCGATTCATATGGTTGCAGAGTCGGACAACAACTGAGCGACTGACCTGAACTGAACTGAACTGAGGACTAAAATGTGCTTAGAAAAAGGATCAAGACCCCCTAAGTAGGGTGTTGGCATTGGACAAAATATCTTGTTTCATATGGCCTTAACACAGCCTACATTAAGTTGGAGGGGTGGGGAAATAAAGCAGATTTAAGAATTATGGGGTAAAACATTTGGATTGTGGTTATCGAACAGGAAATGTTCTGAAATCAAATATCATATTTCACGATCCTAAGATGCCCTTTTTCTCACATTTTAACATATCTGAAATAGAGAGTTATAAATTTGATGGGGTTTTACAATTACTAACATAATATGGAAGTGAAACTCTAGGAACATTTTGAGGGTTTTTTTTTTTTTTTTTGGTAGAGGGAGGAGAGATGGTAAATAAACACTCGTAAATTGGGAGGAGTTGATATCTGTACTTAAATATAAAGCCAGTGTAAGAAACTGGCACTAAAGGGTTAAAATTATTTTTACAAATTTATTCTCTAGTGCTCCTTATGACATAAGTATGTCATTGTGTTGAAAAACTACTGTCAATGACTGAATTGTGAAGTAGTTATAAAAGTTGAACTTTATATTTGAAGGCAGATTGAGGAATATTCTGACCTATTTGTTTGCATATATATATATTTTTTTCACATATGTACAGGAATGACAATAACAATGGCTCTCCAAGTGTCATTCCTGCATTAGCTATATACATATATTATCTGAAGCTTATCAGAAACTTAGGTCCCACCTAGACCTATTGAATCACAAACCAGAGGTGGAACCAAGAAATCTATTGTGTAACAAGGCATAAATGTGACTCTGATATAGGATAAAGTTTGAGTATCTGTAAGCTAGGATTAAATACCTAAGCTTTTTTTCCCGTTGTACATTCTCCTCTCTTTTGTCAAAGATTTTCTGACCATAGTTGTGTGCATTTATTTCTGGGCTCTCTATTCTGTTCCATTGATCTGTTTCTGTGCCAGTATCATACTATTTTGATTACTGTAGATTTATAGTATTTCCTGAAGTCTAAGAGGATATGAAAAGTTGCTCAATCAGTTTAGTTCAGTTCAGTTTAGTTGCTAAGTGGTGCCAGACTCTTTGCAAACCCATGAATTGCAGCATGCCAGGCATCCCTGTTCATCACCAACTCCCAGATTTCACTCAAACTCATGTCCATTGAGTTGGTGATGCCATTGAGCCATCTTATCCTGTGTCGTCTCCTTCTCCTCCTGCTCCCAATTCCTCCCAGGATAAGAGTCTTTTCAAATGAGTCAATTCTTTGCATGAGGTGGCCAAAGTGTTGGAGTATCAGCTTTAGCAGCAATCCTCCAAAGTACACCGAGGACTGATCTCCTTTAGAATGGACTTGTTGGATCTCCTTGCAGTCCAAGGAACTCTCAAAAGTCTTCTCCAACACCACAGTTCAAAAGCATCAATTCTTCGGCGCTCAGCTTTCTTCACAGTCCAACTCTCACACCCATACATGACCACTGGAAAATCCATAGCCTTGACTAGATGGACATTTGTTGGCAAAGTAATGACTCTGCTTTTGAATATGCTATCTAGGTTGGTCATAACTTTCCTTCCAAGGAGTGAGCATCTTTTAATTTCATGGCTGCAGTCACCATCTGCAGTGATTTTGGAGTCCCCCAAAATTAAGTCTGACACTGTTTCCAATGTTTCCCCATCTATTTCCCATGAAGTGATGGACCAGATGCCATGATCTTACTTTTCTGAATGTTGAGCTTTAAACCAACTTTTTCACTCTCTTCTTTCACTTTCATCAAGAAGCTTTTTAGTTCCTCTTCACTTTCTGCCATAAAGGTGGTGGCATCTGCATATATGAGGTTATTAATATTTCTCCCAGCAATCTTGATTCCAGCTTGTGCTTCTTCCAGCCCAGCATTTCTCATAATGTACACTGCATATAAGTTAAATAAGCAGGGTGACAATATACAGCCTTGATGTACTCCTTTTCCCATTTGGAACCAGTCTGTTGTTCCATGTCCTGTTCTAACTGTTGCTGCCTGACCTACATATAGGTTTCTCAAGAGGCAGATCAGGTGGTCTGATATTCCCACCTCTTTCAGAATTTTCCACAGTTTATTGTGATCCACACAGTCAAAGTCTTTGGCATAGACAATAAAGCAGAAATAGATGTTTTTCTGGAAGTTTCTTCCTTTTTTCATGATCCAGCAGATGTTGGCAATTTTATCTCTGGTTCCTCTGCCTTTTCTGAAACCAGCTNTGCCTGACCTACATATAGGTTTCTCAAGAGGCAGATCAGGTGGTCTGATATTCCCACCTCTTTCAGAATTTTCCACAGTTTATTGTGATCCACACAGTCAAAGTCTTTGGCATAGACAATAAAGCAGAAATAGATGTTTTTCTGGAAGTTTCTTCCTTTTTTCATGATCCAGCAGATGTTGGCAATTTTATCTCTGGTTCCTCTGCCTTTTCTGAAACCAGCTTGAACATCTGGAAGTTCACAATTCACATATTGCTGAAGCCTGGCTTGGAGAAGTTTTAGCATTACTTTACTAGTATGTGAGATGAGCAGTTGTGCAGTAGTTTGAGCATTCTTTGGCATTGAAATGAAAACTGACTTTTCCAGTCCTTTGGCCACTGCTCAGTTTTCCAAATTTGCTGGCATATTGAGTGCACCACTTTCACAACATCATCTTTCAGGATTTGAAATAGCTCCACTGGAATTCGATCACCTCCAGTAGCTTTGTTCCTAGTGATGCTTTCTAAGGCCCACTTGACTTCACATTCCAGGATGTCTGGCTCTAGGTGAGTGATCACACCATCGTGATTATCTGGGTCATGAAGATCTTTTTTGAGTACTTCTGTGTATTCTTGCCACCTCTTCTTAATATCTTCTGCTTCTGTTGCTGCTGCTGCTGCTAAGTCGCTTCAGTTGTGTCCAACTTTGTGCGACCCCATAGACGGCAGCCCAGTTAGGTCCACACAATTTCTGTCCTTTAGTGAGCCCATCTTTGCATGAAATGTTCCCTTGGTATCTCTAATTTTCTTGAATAGATCTCTGATCTTTCTCATTTTGTTGTTTTCCTCTATTTCTTTGTATTGATCGCTGAGGAAGGCTTTCTTATCTCTCCTTGCTATTCTTTGGAACTCTGCATTCAGATGCTTATATCTTTCCTTTTCTCCTTTGCTTTTCATTTCTCTTCTTTCCACCGCTATTTGTAAGTGGTCAAACTGGAGATGGCAAGATTGAACGTTGTCATTCTAGGAATCAGTGGACTGGAATGGGTGAATTTAACTCAGATGACCATTATATCTACTATTGTGGACAGGAATCACTTAGAAAAAAATGGAGTAATCGTCATGGTCAACAAAAGAGTCTGAAATGCAGTACTTGGATGCAATATCAAAAACGAAAGAATGATCTCTGATCGTTTTCAAGGCAAACCATTCAATATCACAGTAATCCAAGTATATGCTCCAACCAGTAATGCTNTGGACAGGAATCACTTAGAAAAAAATGGAGTAATCGTCATGGTCAACAAAAGAGTCTGAAATGCAGTACTTGGATGCAATATCAAAAACGAAAGAATGATCTCTGATCGTTTTCAAGGCAAACCATTCAATATCACAGTAATCCAAGTATATGCTCCAACCAGTAATGCTGAAGAAGCTGAAGTTGAAAGGTTCTATGAAGACCTACAAGGCCTTTTAGAACTAACACCCAAAAAAGATGTCCTTTTCATTATAGGGGACTGGAATGCAAAAGTAGGAAGTCAAGAAATCAGCATAAACAAGACTGGGAGCTGACTGTGGCTCAGATCATGAACTCTTTACTGCCAAATTCAGACTTAAATGGAAGAAAGTAGGGAAAACCACCAGACCATTCATGTAAGACCTAAATAAAATTCCTCATGATCATACAGTGGAAGTGAGTAATAGATTTAAGGGACTAGACCTGATAGATTGAGTGCCTGATGAACTATGGATGGAGGTTTGTGACACTGTACAGGAGACAGGGTTCAAGACCATCTCCATGAAAAAGAAATGCAAAAAGAGTAACATGGCTGTCTGGGGAGGCCTTACAAATAGCTGTGAAAAGTTGCTCAGTATCACTAATTTATTACAGAAAAGTAAATAAAAACTACAATAAGGTACCACCTCACACGGGTCAGAATTGTTGTTCATTTGCTCAATCATGTCTGACTCTTTGCAACCCCATAGACTGCAGCACACCAGGGTCTCCTGTTCTCCACTATCCCCCAGCATTTGCTCTAATTCATATTCATCGAGTCAGTGATGACATCCAACCATCTCATCCTCTTTTGCCCCCTTCTCATTTTGCCCTTAATCTTTCCCAGCATCAGGGTATTTTGCAAGAACCCTGGTCAGAATTGCCATCATTAAAACTCTACAAATAAATGCTGAAGAAGATGTTGAGAAAAGGGAACTCTCCTATACTGTTGGTGGAAATGTAAGATGCAGCCACTGTGGAAAATAGTATGGAGATTCCCGAGAAAACTAAAAATAGAATTACCATATGATTAAGAAATTCTACTCTTGGGGATATAGTCAGACAAAACTAGAATTCAAAAAGATACATACACCCCAATGTTCATAGCAGCATTAATTACAGTAGCCATGACATGGAAGCAACCTAAATGCTCATCAACAGAGGAATGGATAAAGATGATGTGGTATGTACATACAAATATACAATGGGATACTACTCAGCCATAAAAAGGAATGGGATAATGCTATTTGTGGCAATATAGATACAACTAGAGATTATCATATTAAGTGAAGTCAAAAAGAGAAAGGCAAATACCTTATGATATCATTATATGTGGAATCTAAAATATGACACAAAATAATCTATTTAAGAAACAGAAACAGACTTACAGACATAAAGAACAGACTTATGGTTGCCTGTGTGGAGGGAAGTGAGAGGTTTATGTTAGCAGTTGTAAGTTATTATATGGGAAATTGATAAATAACAAAGTTCTACTTGTATAGCATAGAGAACTACATTCAATATCCTATCATAAGCCATAAAGGAAAAGAATATTTTAAAAAAGAATATATACACACTCACACACACACACACACACACACACATATATATGTAAAGCATCTGCCTACAATGAGGGAGACATGGGTTCAAACCTTGGGTCACAAAGATCCCCTGGAGAAGGAAATGGCAACCCACTCCAGTACTCTTGCCTGGAAAACCCCATGGACAGAGGAGCCTGGTAGGCAACAGACTATGTGGTCACAAAGAGTCAGGCACAACTGAGCAACTTCACTTTCACTATACATATATACATGTATAACGGAATCACTTTGCTGTACAGAAGAAATTAATACAACCTACTTTAATATAAAAATAAATTTAAAAATCTATGTTTAAGATTCTATTAAGGTCTACTTCAAAATAGACCTTAAAGATCTATTTCAAAGCATGTAAATGCCTGTCCAGTAAGCATTTACAGAAATAAGTAAATTATGGTTCAGAAAATAATGATGTGACAAAAGATATATTTGAGGAAATATGGTAGTTCAGAAGTGTAAAAAGTTTACTGAAAAAGTACATTACCAAAGAAATCATGAGCCTGACCTTGGAAAACATTTGCTTCTATGAGCCAAACAATTGGGCCACAGACTTATAGCAGAAGAAAATAGAGCTATTAAAGCTGTATAACAAACATGGAGGACATATCTGCTACAACTTGAGCAGTTGTGGCCATGGCAGGTAATAGACAAGTATGGACTTGCCACAGGTTAGAGTCAGGAGCCACGGGAAATGGATGAAAGTTCACTTCTGAGTACAGACTCATTGCTGATAAAGAATTTTTCACTGGACTAACTCAAGAGGATTCCATCACATCTGAATGATGTAACCATACTTCCTTTCTCTTCTTGGGAATGGGATATTTAAAATGCAGCTATCTGTCTGTCCTTCACAATTTTTGCACGCCTGTGTGTGTGTGCTTGCAGGAACAAGAGATATTTACTTATTCATTTATGAATGTATAAGTTCCTGGATTACAGAAAGATGTATTTGGACTATAGATCCTGAACTGTGATCTTGATGCAGTAACTGAATGACGGTTTGGGTTGTTATGCTTTGAAGAGGACTGAGTGCGATCTAAATATAGGGAATAGAGTGACCTGGATATTTGGTGGGCAAATTTCAGATTGTCATAGAATGCTAGCTGGCCTTTTAATTCATTCTGCCCTTTCACCTTGACAAACAGTTTACCACTTTTTCTGCATTCATTTGCATTTAAATGTTGCTACGTGGCCAAGTTCTAGCCAATGGAGTATGAACAAAGTAACTGCAACTTTCAAGCTGTATAATTTTCTCCCTCTTCAGATGACTGGAATGACAATGCTTAGGGTTATCTAGGAAGCCACATATTTAAGACTGTAGAATAGCCTGGGTCCTTCAACACTTTCATGCAACAGAACACACACTTCACAACTTAGATCTTAAGTCTACTTAGACTGTTATGAGCAAAAAAATGTGTAACTATTGTGTTGAGTTGTAATATTTGGTGGCTATTTGTAAAAGTTGTTTATGGAGTAGTTGCTTAGTGGTGTCCACCTCTTTGTGACCCATGGACTGTAGCTTGCCAGACTCTTCTATCTATGGAATTTTCCAGGCAATACTGGAGTGGGTTGTCATTTTCTTCTCCAGGAGATCTTCCTGATCCAGGGATTGAACCCAGGTCTCCCATATTGTGGACAAATTATTTACTGTCTGAGCCACCAGGAAAGCCCCTAAATATTATGCTTAGTCACTTATTCATGTCCAACTCTTTACAACCCTATAGACTAGCCTACCAGGCTCCTCTATCCATGGGACTTTTCAGGACAGAATATTGGAGCAGGTTGCTATTTCCTCCTCCATGTGATCTTCCCAATCAAGGGATCGAACCCACAACTCCTATGTCTCCTGCATTGCAGGTGAATTCTTTGCCCTCTGAGCCATCAGGGAAAGCCCTCAAAACTGCATAGCTGAAACATAATAATACAGCCTAAGTGTAATAATATATAAAATAACAATAATATGTAGCTGAACTCAGAACCTCAGAAAATAATTTATACATTTTCCCATATCATTATATTCATCATAACATAAAAAAGTAAAAACTCCAACACAACTGTTATTATTGACATGTACTTTTCTACATAATTGCATTTCTTCCCAGCATGTACATGGGTGTTTATTTTTGGACCCAAAAGAAGATTGATATCATAACTGCTTCCTATTAAACTCTGAGGCTTTAGAAAGCAATAAAAAGCTATTACCTTCAGGTAAGATCAGATGGTTGAAGGACCACCTTGGTGAAGTTTAAGCCCAGTCTCCACTCATATGAAGACAAGTTTTTCCATGATCACATGCTATGCAGAGAATTTTAATCATTCATAATATTCACACATTACTAGACAGAATGAAAACAAATTCCCAAATTTTAGTCTTGCTCAAATAATTTAGAAACTTGTTCAACTAAGCAAGTGCTTTAGGGAACTCCACATATCTTCTCCAATCTCATTTTTCCTAATATGTAAAATGAGGAAGTTGGATTAAGGATCAAGTACCTAGGCATTCCACTGGCATATGAAATTAACATTTCTCATGACACTCAATATGTTGCATCTCTTAGTATATGCATCTGTATAGGTTTATTACTTCTTCTAAGTTCAATACACAAAGTTCCTGTATCTATTTCATCTTCATATTTGCCACAGACTCAATTCTAGACCTTCTGCAATTGCTCAGTGAGTACTTGTGGAATGAATAAATGGCTCTCTTTGGTGTCAAATACTTTTCTAGAATTCTGAATAGGAATGTAGATAAATCAGCATGGCTCTAATTTTATAACAAATGATCTTAGTGATGAGTTGCTTTGAGAAACATATTATCTGTCTAGAATAGGTCAAGGCTGTTCAGCTAGACTTTATATTCTTGCATGAGATTCTTTCAAATGTACTTTCCTGCTTACATCTTTTTATATCTGCATTTCAAGAGGACAGTTCTTTTGATATAAGGTAACTGAATACAGATTTTATTCGTATTTTTATACAGAATAAGTAAAATATTCAAGAAATCAGCTTTAGTACAAAATGAAACACATTTTTTAAAAGTCCTTTTCTATCCAACCATTTACCAACAGAGACTTGATTATTCCTTTAGCCTAAATAAATGAATGCTTTCCCACTTAACCTGACTTTTATGGAGTAATTACATGTTAATACAATACATGATATAAACAAAGAAGGAGTCAATGTTAATACTAGCTGGACTTCACTGGTGGTCCAGTGGTTAAAATTTTACCTGCCAATTCAAGGGACACACGTTTGATTCCTGGTCTGGAAAGATCCCACATGCCACAGAACAACTAAACCCATGTGCTGACTACCTAGCCCATGCCTTAGAGCCCAAGAGCCACAACTACTGAACATGTATGCTGCAACTACTGAGCCCATGCACCTAGAGCCTGTGCTCCACAAGAAAAGCCACCACAATGAGAAGCCCTCTTTCACCACAACAAGAAAGCCTGTGCATGGCAAAGATCCAGTATAGCCAATAATAATAATAATAATAATTAATTTAAAAAACCAGCTAACATTAATTAAACACATTCCAGAGATCCTTAGACAATTAAGCGCAGTAGAATAGGGGGATGATGAAGGTTCTGCACAGCAGATAATGATAGAGATTTCTTATTCTAATTACCATTAAAATCCCCACTGAAATTCTGTCAAATATTTGAGCTATTGGGCTTGGTAGTAGCTACGGACTTGAGTTTCAGTTAGCAGGACATCTATCATTTGGGGTTCTTGCATTCAGAATTTCAATCTAGAACACTATTTACTAAGGAAGGCAAGGCTAGTAGAGATTAAATTCAGGAGTGGTGACTGAAATCCAGAAGAAGGAAAGAAACTATGAACTTAGAAAGAAAAATGTGTGACTACACTGTTATATTTGTTACCAAAATCACTCACACCTGCAACTCATTTATACAGCAATATATACATCACAGAATCTATTGCCAAATTAGAAGTTAATAACTGGATTTTTAAAAACTCATTTACCCCCTTTCTGAAAAACAAATTAACAAAGTCCTATATTCTCAATTTGTTTTACTAGAGGTTATATAATTGTTTGCATTGTTGCCCAATGAAACCTGCCTGTATTAAAGTAACTATTTGAGTTTAAATTTTGACTATGTTTTACCCTAACTTTCATAAACAGATAGTCATTTTTCTTTACCAAACTAGTTTATAGTCACAGGATGCAATGAGAAATAAAATACAATTTGAAGTTAAGAGACTTTAGTTCATATCTAGCACAACTGTCTGTAATCTTATGCAATTTACCTGAAATGTGAAGCTGCTATACTCTGACACTATAAAAGAAAATAATATATGGCTATTGACAAACTTAATAACTAATTTAGAGTTGGCACTTATGATATTGTTTTCATCCCACAGTGTGTGAAATATCTCTCTGTATAGAATTGTGTTAAATAAATTTGCTTTTATTTAAAATACCAACGTATTGCAAGTTCTGTTCCCTAAGAAGCCAACTTTGAGACAGAGATGAACATGCAGTAAGTTTATTAGAAATTTCTTCAGATCAACAGATTTGTAAAGAAGGAAAGGAAATGAGATTGGGTAGAGGTATACATATCTGTCTTCAGTACCTCAGTTAATCCCATGTGGAGTTCAAAACGGATATAAATCCTTTGTAATTGCCTACTATTTTGGTGAGGAGGCTGAACACAACACTGGATACCAGCTGCCTCTGGGAAGGTGCTGCTGCTGATGCTGCTAAGTTGCTTCAGTCGTGTCTGACTCTGTGCGACCCCATAGACGATGACTCTAAGTGAAGCAGTTCTTTCAAGCTCAGAGCAATTTACAGAGAAGTCTGTAAACTGGCAAAACTTCCTAGAGCTGGGAAAATAAATCCTATAATCCAAAAGGGAAACTTGGTTGGTGTATAACATAAGTGCATTGGGAGAAGATATGTTATAGCAATTAAAGAGCAAACCTCTGAAGTAAAAAATATTTGGGTTTACATGGTTTATCATGCATGTGAGAGAACAGTTAAGGGTATTAGAATATAGATTCTTCTTGAGACTCTGAAGAATTGGAACCCAGACCTCAGAGAAAGTGTTGATTTCCTAGGAGACTGGAGGAAGGACACACAGAGCTATATCCAAAACTCTAAAAGGGATGCTGCACCCAGTTGGTACTGTCCTCAAGACCTGAGAGGTGGGACATCATGGAGCTAAGGCTTGAACAGGCTGTGCCTTGGTTCAGGTACATCCAAGGAAGCATAATAGAGCTGCTGCTTAAAGATCAAGAGCAAGCACCCAAATAGAGACTGGAACCAACTGCTACTGTAAGGGTAAAGCATGATTGTTCCAGTCATTGTAGACTGGATGGCTAGCAAAAAAAAAAAAAAAAGTTTTTTTCCTCTGTCCTACAGTATCTCCCAGTGCAGGGAGTAGCAAACTACAGTCCACGAGTCAAATCTCACCTGCTTGGTGCTTTTCTAGTCTGTGAGTTACAATTTTCTTTTACATTTTTTTTAAGCTTAAAAAAAATATCATGACAGGTAAAAATTATATATAATTCAAACTTCAATGCCCATAAAGTTTCACTGTAATACATCCATGATCATTTGTCTTATTATTTTCTATAGGTGTATTCTTGCTATCAAAATGGAATTAAATAAAGGCACTTAAAAGCAAATCACCCACAAACACTAAATTATTTACTACGCAGCCATTTTAAATAAAAGTTGTTGACTCCTTTTCTGTTACTCCCTGTTGGCAAGGGAGAAGTGTTGTCTGTATAGTTCTAGCCTCAATACTACAAGGCAGATTATAAATGGGTACCTTTGGGGCTAAGAGGCAGTAGTTTAGTGCCTGGCAGAGTTGGTTCTCTATACACATTGTGTTTTAAAATAAGTAATTTTCTCTAATAAGTGTCAAAGTGTGTAATCATTTGATAACATGGTCATAGTACTGACTGCTTCCCTGGTTCCTTGAGTCCCTGCTGCCCCAATTTTAGCCTTTCTTCCTTTTTCTCTCCAGTTCTCTTTCTTAATATTTATAAATTTAAAAACGTTAATAGCCCATGCCTGTGTTCTTTTCTTAGCCCTGTTATGTATTCTGTTATTTTCTTTCTCTCATTCAAATATTTCCAGATCTCTCATACTTTGGGAACTATGGAGTTTATTATCTGACACTGTTTCTGAACACAAATGAAAACAGACTTTGTCCAAACAGCGTGTATCTGAGAAGTTATTTATAACACACCAAGGTCATACTGCTCTCCATGTGACCTTACTCTAGGTGGTTTGGTAGACATCAGCATACAGTTGTAAAATGCCTTAATAGATCTCTGATGGATATCATTGGCCTTGCATATGATGTAGGAAGACTGGGGGTCTTCTGTCTGGTATCCACTTTGATCTGTTTATGCGAACAAGTGAGTGAAGTTGCTCAGTCGTGTCCGACTCTTTGCGACCCATGGACTGTAGCCTACCAGGCTCCTCTGTCCATGGGATTTTCTGGCAAGAATACTGGAGTGGGTTGCCATTTCCTTCTCCAGAGGATCTTCCCAACCCAAGGATTAAACGCGAGTCTCTCGCATTGTAGGCATACACTTTACCATCTGAGCCACCAGGGATGTCCTTTATATGAACAAGAGTCTGAAGTAAGCAAGTCTTCCAGTAATCTCTAAAGTTTTAGTTACAAACTTTTTCCTCTTCTCAAACTCTGTGAGAATAGATATAGAGATACATTTTTAACATATTTCCCACCTTGACTGATGGCTTCCTTCATAGCTCAGTCGTTAGAGAAACTGCCTGTAATACAGGAGACCCAGGTTCAGTCTCTGGGTTAGGAAGATCCCCTGGAGAAGGAAATGGCAACCCACTCCAGTATTCTTACCTGGAGAATCCCATGGACAGAGAAGCCTGGCAGGTTATAGTACATGGGCTCTCAAAGAGCTGGACATGACTTAGAGACTAAACTACCACCACCTATGCCTATTATTACCCTTAGAGAGAGTGATTGGTATGGAACTCAGTGGATTTGTGGCACTAATTTATGGCCTTGACATCTACAGGGATGATACAAAGGTGTAGTCTGGGATTCCCATGAATTCAAGGTCATACATGTTAACAAATTACAGGTTACCCCAACCAATCTTCCACTGATATGATCTCAATGGGTCAAAGATCTGTATTCTACTGGTATGACTATTTAGCAGTTTGTGCATGTGTGTGCCTTCAATGGGGTTGGAGGATGTAATTGACCATATCTTAGCCTTGACAACTTTCATAAGCTTTAAATGATAGTAACAGAGCTACTGGAGAAGGCAATGGCGACCCACTCCAGTACTCTTGCCTGGAAAATCCAATGGATGGAGGAGCCTGGAAGGCTGCAGTCCATGCGGTTGCTGAAGGTCGGACATGACTGAGCAACTTCACTTTCATTTTTCACTTTCATGCATTAGAGAAGGAAATGGAAACCCACTCCAGTGTTCTTGCCTGGAAAATCCCAGGGACAGGGGAGCCTGGTGGGCTGCCATCTCTGGGTTCGTACAGAGTCAGACATGACTGAAGTGAATTAGCAGCAGCAGCAACTAAGGATCACAGAAATAAAGATAAAGGCTCTAAAGGAACAGAATTGTCAACTGTGAGACAGAATGTGCCTTTCCTTGGAGGAGCATGTGAGGGCCAAGCACATGGTAATGGGGATAGCTGACCTCTAACAGTAGAAAACAGAGAAAGCTATGGCAACTGGCTTCAGGTCTCTTGCCTGGAAAATCCCATGGATGGAGGAGCCTGGTGGGCTGCCATCTATGGAGTCACACAGAGTCGGACACAACTGAAGTGACTTAGCAGCAGCAACAGTAGGAAAAAAGCTTGGATTCACTTAAAATGTACACTAGCAAATATGAAAAGGTACTAGCCTACCCTTAAGAAATTTTAAACTGATTCCAGAAAAGAGAATGTATTAAACAGAATTGAGACTTAAAAATCAACATAGAACTATGTTAAATGAAAGAAAAAATAGTGCCCAGACTTTGAGGTTTTTGATGCTAAAAGAACATGAAAAAGCTACAAGGGCTTAGTTGCATTAATTAACAAATAACAAATCAATGACTTTCTTAATTAGTATGAATTATAACTCTTTCTCTTTCTATATATATATATGTATACTACATTTTACATTTTGCAGGAGGCCAAGCTGTTGCATTTATTTTCCCATCCATTTTAGTCCCTTGAGAATCTTGAGAAATTCATTAAATATTACATTGACAGATCTCATCAAATCATGCACCCAATATTTCCCCTTAATATATCTATGCTGGAGAAGAATTCAAATGGACATTTTACTTTTCAAAGAAACAGTTCTTTCTTGAACTCTTGCTCAGCAAGCCCTGGAACAGATTGATGTTTTGTGTCAGCTCAGTGGAGATTATGTGAGAAAGGAGGTTTAAATCAGTCCTTCAGATACTTAGTTTTTGTGCCATTCAAAAGACTAATATCTAAGGCCAGAACTTTGAAAAAAGAGGATACACGTTGGAAACTAGATTATAATTCAAGGGAAATCTTTTGGTTTCTGGTTTATCTTTCCTTTCTAAGAAATTCACTGAAATATTGTGTTTCTTAATGACATCAATAACACCTGCCACTTCTATCAGTTAATATCAGAGAAGACACTTTTATTTATAGAAGTAAACTCTGTTATACATTTTGATATGTAACAACCTGTACTCTTTGATTAACTACTGTTCCGTCAAAATTTCAGGAGTTTTAAGGAAATTAGGAAGGACATAGTCCACAATTTAAAGAAATAGAACATAGGAACATCATTACCTGGGGAAAAACAATTTACATAAAGAGTTTACAAAACTGGCCCAAAGATAAGATAAGAAAGTGGGCAGGAGATATTATCAAAATAGTCTGGCAGCATGTGTCTTAGAAAGTGAAAGAAGGAAAGAAGTAAATTAGTAAATTCAAATAGAACATTAAGAAAAACAAGACTAAATCCTAGTAGTATGCCAATAGGGCAATCAGTACTATAAGCAAGAGTATCAGCAGGTCAGTGATGAAAACCCATTCTGCTAAAAATACTGGTCCTATATTTGCAAACTGTATTAAGCAGATTCCAAGAAATATAAAATGTTTCTGTTTAAATCATGAACATTCCTGATAATTGATAATGAAATAAAACAAACAAGAGAACATTCTTGGAATGTTTGGAATGAAAATTGAGTTATATTATGAACATCTGGGGCTAGAAAGAGATGACATAGGTAATAACAAAGGCAGGTAGAAAAATGTTTTTGCTGAAACAAATAACAGTGAAAATATATCTATATTTAATATTTTTTGTTGAATTTACCATATATGATGCCTTAAAAGGAGTGACTATATTACTAATAGGACAGAAAAATAGATTTATATTTTTCAGAATTTGAAATAGAAAAATGTTTTATCCTAATATGCAACATTGTAGATTATTACCTTTAAATAAGTCATCTCAAGTGGTCAATGCAAGGGAGAAAAAGTGTAATCAAGACTAAATTCTTTTTAATTTTTGTCCCTTCTCTTGGAAAAATAGATTATTTATCTGCTAGGTTGAATCTAGAGTACCAACAAGCACCAATATATCATTTTAATTATTTTGTTTTATGTAATTTATATATTTAATGCTATTTTAATAATATTTCCAATTGCTAGAAAAACAGAATTTGCATTTACTGAACATTGGCCTTTAAAAAAGGTTGCACATTCTCATCTTTGTGTCTCCCTTTCTTTACTTCATTTCTGCATGAGAACTGATTTATTTCATGGGTTCAAAATGCTAGGAGTTGGAAAATATAAGAGGGACATTCTAATCTTCATTTTTCTTCCTCAAAACAGGAGACAAAAACTCCCATGGGTAAGATGCTCTTTCTGTACCAGGAGAAAAAAAAAAGATTTTTTTTCCCCTCAAAAAAAACATGGCTTTGGTGTCAAAGCCAAGATAATTCTGTACAAATAGAACTTGCTCAAATAATTCTTACCTTCCTTAAGCCTTCAGTTATCTTACACACGTTTAATTTTCCACAAGTTCCTCTCTTCATTAAACCTAATATAAGAGCAAGTAGTTTTTGCCATTTCTCTAGGTCATTTTCTTATGACAGATCCCACATCATGTAAAGCTTTGGGAAATTTCTATGTTTTTCTCATGTTAATTTCATATCAATTTGAATCTGAAACCCAGCCAAAAAACTATTTAAGAGGATGAGTGAGTGAAGTAGCTCAGTCTCAGTCGTGTCTGACTCTTTGCAATCCCATGAACTGTAGCCTGCCAGGCTCCTACGTCCATGGGATATTCCAGGCAAGAATACTGGAGTGGATTGCCATTTCCTTCTCCAGGAGATCTTCCCAACCCAGGGATCGAACCCAGATCTCCCATATTGCAGGCAGACTCCTTACTGTCTGAGCCACAAGGGAAGTCCTAAGAGGGTAGAGATAAATTTTTACCTCCCCTACACCTTATATTTCAAATCTTTTCCAGCTCAGATAACTAAGAGAATATATTGGGGTTAAAGCCAAAAGCTACGACTAACTATGTGTTGATGGTTCTCTCTAGTCCACTGGGTTTCTATCAGAGATGAAGCACTAAGTGACAGTAAGCAGTCTAAAAATTCAAGGGAACGTTGCCAGTCATACCTTTCTCTGTCTCCATCAGATATAATGAGGACAATGTTATTTATTGTAATATTAAATATTTAACATCTGAAAACCACATTAACTGGCCATTGTAAGAGAGAAGATGAAGAATGCTAACAGATCAATTTCTACGTTAGTTCTATTATAAATATCTGTTACATATCCAGAACTTTTCCATATTTACTGAAAAAAAAACAGAAAAGGAAAAAATGCTTAAAGAATTATATTCTATTTATGATAAACAACTAAAACATTTAAGAAACAGTATATTAGCTTGTGCTTCAGAATATAAGCTTAATGGATAGTGTAATCTATTCAGACTGTGGAATTTTTCTTAAAGAAACAAAGTAGGATTATTCAAATAAGAGATTTCTATATCTTCATTATGTTCCCTATACTCTATATAGTATTTTTGTTTTAAGATATTATATTTTGTATTTAATAATGTTTAACAAGACTTAAATTTACCTTGAAAACTCAAGGTTATATTAAAAAAGAGTAACTCAAAGTTACTTCATGGCAAATAGATGGGGAAACAGTGGAAACAGTGGCTGACTTTATTTTTCTGGGCTCCAAACTCACTGCAGATGGTGACTGCAGCCATGAAATTAAAAGACACTTACTCTTTGGAAGGAAAATTATGACCAACCTAGACAGCATATTGAAAAACAAAAACAGTACTTTACAAGCAAAGGTCCGTCTAGTCAAGGGTATGGTTTTTCCAGTAGTCATGTATGGATGTGAGTTGGACTATAAAGAAAGCTGAGAGCCGAAGAATTGATACTTTCGAACTGTGGTGTTGGAGAAGACTTTTGAGAGTCCCTTGGACTGCAAAGAGATCCAACCAGTCCATCCTAAAGATCAGTCCTGGGTGTTCATTGGAAGGACTAATGTTGAAGCTGAAACTCTGATCTTTGGCCACCTGATGTGAAGAGCTGACTCCTTGGAAAAGACCTTGATGCTGGGAAAGATTGAGAGCAGGAGAAGGGGACGACAGAGGATGAGATAGTTGGATGGCATCACTGACACAATGGACATGAGTTTGGGTGAACTCTGGGAATTGGTGTTGGACAGGGAGGCCAGGCATGCTGCAATTCATGGGGTCACAAAGAGTCAGACAGGACTGAGTGACTGAACTGAACTGAACTGAACTCAAAGTTAATATAAGCAATTTCATTAGCATATAATTTTATTTTAAGAAGAAAGTGCATACTGTATTTCACTTATTACCCCCAGGGTATCTAACACAGCATTCTATTTATAGTAAGTAAGCTTACTGACTCTTTAGTACAAAGAATGTAATTTTTTTTCTTTATTCCTAGGGTCTACCCTATATCTGACACAGAAAACATTTAATAACATGTATTAAGTAAATGAATACACGAATGTATAAATTAAAATAAGGGTGAATGAATAACTAAATGAGAGGAAAATATGTAACATTTTTTGAAGTTACGATTGATATTCCTTCTAATCTCATCACTTAAAATAACCTAAGTATACATTTACATATATACACATAACTATTTATGCATGTATGTAGATATATCAATACAAATTTGGAGGTTATATATGTACAGATAAGATGGTTACATAGTTATTGTGGCTTTAATCTGGGGTTTCTTAAGTAAAAACTAAGAATTTGCTAAATGTTAATTTGGAATAGCTTACTTAACTAGGCTTACGATAAATTTTTTTAGATCTTTAAATATTCTGAGAAGGTATCATTTCAAGTTTGGTTCTGGGAACTGATGATAATTAGAAGGTCTACTCCTAGCTTGTGAAATGTTTATCCATATGAAATGAAGTTACTATTAATGCTAACTTTAAGTTGTATATAAACTGAAACCTAAGCTCCCATGTGGTTTTTTTGCTATTTGCTTCAGTGATAAGGTGTCTTCTAGTTTTTAAACTGTTACTTTTCATATGGCTCACATCTATGTCTCATGTTAGTTTGTAAAACATTTCCATAATGAAATATCTTTCTAGAGACATATAGGTCTGTATATTCTCATGTGTGGATGTATGTGTTCAGTCATGTCCAACTCTTTGTGATCCCATAGACTATAGCTTGCCAATCTCCTCTGTCCATGGAATTTTCCAGGCAAGAATACTGGAGTGGGTTGCCATTTTTTTACTCCAGGGGATCTTCCTGACACGGGGATTGAATCCATGTCTCTTGTGTCCCCTGCACTGGCAGGTGGATAGTTTACCGCTGCGCCACCTGGGAAGCCCCTCTGTACATTCCTAAATCCATGTAATTAATTAGTGTATTAAAATACATATTAATAATGCTTACAACTCATATAATAAAGTTCTTTGCAATGTTGTTCCCTCTGACTTTGCCAAGTTAAAAGTATAATGCTGACTCAGCATTAGCATATTTTGGTGCTTTAGGGCATTTTCCATGAAGAAAGAATACCTTTTGGCACTTTCTTTTATTGTTTCTTCAAAATCTCTGAACTGATTTTGTGGGTCATGGGGTGAGGCCCATCTGTTTAATCAGATTTTTGCCTGATAATGCAGTAGACTAGAAAGTTGAAGCTTAGCTATACACTCTTTTAAGTGTAGTAATTAGCCTCAGATCTTCTCAGAAGTTAAGTAATGAGTACATTTTAAAATGCAGATAATAACAGAATGTAATTTTTGCTTGCTTAAGCTATTTCAAAATTCCTATGGGTTGAGTGTATTCCATCAGCCAAATTGGATCAGGTTGGTTTAAGATGCCCTAATATACCACTAAAGGATATAAGCCAATTTATCTGCTCAGATGCCAGGAACTATTATTACCTTGAGTCAAACAGAGTCATTGTTCAAAGCCAAACACACGTGTGTGTGTGTATGTGTGTGTGTGTGTGTTTTCCTTTCATACTTCATTCAATTCAGAGTAAATTGGACATTTCCTCCTCCTTTAGAAAAGACTCAAGAACAGTTTTGTTAATTTTTTTCTTTTTATGATTATACATGACATATGGGAACAGATACATGGATTTGGCCATAGATATCCCTTAAAAGGCCCATTCAAAGGCCATGTCTAAAGGCAATGACTGGGTAATATAAACATAAAAATATTAGCAAATTGTATTTGAGCCTAGGTGGGGTGAGGTGAGGGAGAATAAGGATGAAATTTATAAAATAATCCCTTTGAGTTAGCAATTTAGCTTCTTAAGGAATTTCAGAGCAGAAAATCAAGTTAGATCCATGACTAATGAAAATATCTAGGTGGTTAAAATGGGTTGATTAAGAGGAAAGAACTTACTGATTTCCTCTAGATCCATGTTGCCCAATGCTCTAGTTGCTAGCTACATATGGCTATCTAAATTCTAATTAAAGTTACACTAAATTAAAATTTCAGTTCCTCAATCACACAGCCAATATTTCAAGAGCCCAATAGCCATATGTGCCTAGTGGTTAACATGCTGGGCAGCCCACATACAGACAATTTCTAACATTGCGGAAAGTTCTTTGGGAATGAGCAGCTCTGGAGTAAAGACACTAAGGAAAAATTTTTCCCCACTGTTTGGTCACATGGGGTCACAAATTCAAATCATAGCTGTCATCATCAAGCTTAAAATCCCTGCCCAGTTGTTCTGAAGCTACCCTACAAGAAAGTGCTATATTAAAATTACCTTGGTTCATTTTCAAGACTCCTCAGTGTTGGCTAATCTTTTCCTGTATATTTTCTACATCACTATCTAATATTATTTGTTTCAAATGTTCTCAATTATTGATTCTGATCACTTATTAAAAAGAACTAAAGTTAATTATCATGTTCTTTACTGTTACTTCATTCATATTTATCTTATTATTTCCTAATCTGATTTTGACACTCTGGATTACTTTTCTCTCTACTCTTTTTCCTGAACTTCAATAGTATTCCTTTCATTTTCTTCTGAATATCCTCTACTTTAGATATTTCTATCCATTCTTTGATAACTTTTATTATTATTAAGGAACATATCAAAACAATCTCAGAATAGAGAATATATAATAATGAGCTCTTATGGGTCCTTCACTCATTTTTGACCATTATCAAGTCATTATTAAGATTCTCATCTATAATACAACCCACTTCCACCAATTCCCAAGTTTTTTGAAATAATTAGAAACATGA
The DNA here is from genome assembly GCA_006410615.1 of Neotragus moschatus. Classification (NCBI taxonomy): domain Eukaryota; kingdom Metazoa; phylum Chordata; class Mammalia; order Artiodactyla; family Bovidae; genus Neotragus; species Neotragus moschatus. Next base: position 1,013,660 of record SJYA01000231.1, on the reverse strand, counting down.
TATTAAATATAATTCCATTTATATAATATTCTCTAAAAAGTAAAACTAGAGAGATGAAAAATGATTAGTGGCTACTATGGGAAAGATTTTGCACAAAAGGTTATTTTTGTGTATATAGAACAGTTTAGAACAGCTGATTTTTGCTGTGGTTGCATGAATCATTACATGGAATAAAAATGTTTAGAATTACATAAACATACACACACAAATGCAGGTTAAAAACAATGAAAATGGACTAAGAGCTATAGCTTAGATAGTTATTACCAACATCATTTTCTTAGTTTTGATATTGTACTGCAGCTATATTATGTCACCATTAGAGGAATCTTGACACTTTACATTATTTCCAAAATTCTCTGAGTCTATAATTAGCTCAGAATAAAAAGATTTTAAAAAATTAATCTTAATAGAATAAAACTACTAAGATACTTAGAAACATACTGAACAAATAAGTGAAAGACCTGTACGTGCAAAATGCTAAAGTATTTCTGAGAAAAACAATAAAGATCTAAATAATCGAAGTGATATACCATGCTGATTGATTTGAAAATCAACATTTTGAAATGTTAATTCTCTCAAAATTAATCTACAGATTCTAAGTAATCACAATTATAAATACAGTAGAATTTTTTATAAAAATTGGCATGTTGAATCTATAATTTATACAAAAATATGCAAACTTAAAACATAAAACTATTATAAAATAATATACAGCCTTATACTGGCATTATGATAGGATAAAAATATCAAAGGCAAAGAGTAGACAGTTCAGAAATAGACCTACACATATTTTGTCAATTATTTTTGACAAAGATACCAAAGCAATTCAAAAAATACTTTTCTACCAATTACATTTAAAATATTATATATCCATATGTGAAAAAAAGGAATATCAACCTCTACCTTACACCATGCACAAAGTATAATTTGGGATAGATGCATATCTAAACATAAAAGGCAAAACTAGGGCTTCCCTGGTGGCTCAGTGGTAAGAATCTTCCTGCCAATGCAAGAGACAGTTTAATTCCTGATTCAGGAAGATCCCACATGCCTTGGAGCAACTAAGCCCATGCGCCACAACAATTAAACCTGTGTCCTAAAGCCCAGAAGCCGTGATGACTGATTCCACGTGTCACAACTACTGAGCCCATGTGCCCTAGAGCCTGTGCTCTGCAACAATAGAAGCCACTGCAATAAGAAGTCTGTGTACTGCAACTAGAGAGTAACTTCTGTTTGCCACAACTAGAGGAAAGCCAGCACAACAACAAAGACCTAGCACAGTCAAAAATAAATAAATAAATAAAATTATAAAAATAAATTTATAAAAAAATAAATCTTATAAAACATGGGAGAATATCTTATGACTTGAGAAAAGGCAAATTACTTTTTAGACAAGATACAACAAGTGCCTTAAAAGTGTAAAGGAGTAAATTAAAAGCTAAATATCATTACATTTAAAAATGCTGCTTGTCAAAGAACTGTTAAAAATCAATAAACAAATCACTACCTGGAAGAAATTGTTTGCAAAACATTTATCTTACAGGAAAAAAAACCCTAAATATATAAAAATCTCCATATGACAATAAAGTGACAAGCCAATAAATAAAAATGAGCAAGTACTTGAACAGAAATGTTACAAAGGGAGATGTAAAAAAGGGTAAAAAAATGCTAAGAAAGTGAGCACTATTTGTCATCAAGAAAATTTAGTTTAAAATCACAATAAAATACCATTATGAAATTGTAAGTTTGGCTGAAATTTAAATGTTAGAGAACATCCAATGTTGTTAACTATAGAGAATGACTGGAACACTTACACATTTGCGATAAGTATATAGAACTGCACAATGGAAAATTCTGTGGCAATGTATTATAAAGAGTCACATATAGCTGTCCTAGAAAACAGGGATTCCACTTCTGTGTATTAATCCAAGAGGAATGAAAATGTATGTTCAAACAAATATCTGTAAGAACGTTTATGGCCACTCTATTCACAACAGTTAAACAGTAGAAATAAGCCAAATATATATCAATAAGAGGATTGATAAACAGTTCACTATATTTACACTTACTTATAAAAAGAAACAGACTACTGAAGCATGCAGCAACATTCATGAATCAAGCAGACGCTTTTCTGAAAGAAATAATTCAGGAGAAAACTACTATTATATATTGCTAGTTGCATGACGTTTTAGAACAGATATAAGTAGGTAAAACTAATACATGGTTAAAAAAAAATAGCAATGTGGTTTGCCTTGGGCTGAGGGGAGTTGATTGGGAAGGAACTGCGAACTTTCTGAGACTATGGTTATGGTCGTTGTCTTAATAAGGTCTGCTTACACAAGCGTATTCATTTTTCAAAACTCAAACTATACATAAGGATTTTACATTGCACTGCATTTAAACTAAAATCACTACAAAAATATGGAATTTTAGATAGCTGGTTTCTATTTAACTACTTTATAGAGAGAGACACACACTTTGTCATACACATGTGAACAGAAAGAGACAGAATGAATAAAGAGTCATCGAAGTCATTACTTACCAAGAATGACACACCACATGAAACATATTTAATTTCTATGTAGTGTTCTGGAAAGTCTTTAGAATATAAGCCATTTTTATAAATATCTCCTGGATTAAGGAATGAGTCAAGCATTAATCTATAAGCAGGGTATTCTAGATCTCAGCAAAAATCCACTTGAAACAGGTGGTATGGAATGAAAGCCTGATGTGCTAAGAGGTCAGGAAGAGGGTCAGGGTGGAAAGAATATAGTCAACAATAATTTCAGAATGTTAGTAGATTGCAAAATACTATAAGGTCTTGTAGATCTTTGTAAGGATTTTTTTTTTTAACTCTGAGGGGAAAGAAGGGATGTTATGTCATTTAAAGCAAAGGAGTGACATGTGTTGTCAACAGACTGTAGAAAGGCAGTGGTGGAAATTAATTCATATATCAGAGATGATGATAACGGTACAGGATAATAAACAGAGATAGCAAAAATGGCTGGATTTTTAGATTTCATAAATTTAGATTCATTGATTTTAGTTCTATTACTAGGTATATAATTTAGGTTTTAGAAGTTTAGATTTGGGTAGATCACTCAAAAGATTGGCTCTTTTAAGAGATGTAAAATATGCAATTGGAAATGTACCTGAATTTTAAGAGAGTGATTCAAACTGGAGAGACATACTTAGGAGGTGTCAGTGTGAGGTTCTTCTCTGTAGCTCATACAGTAAATAATTTGCTTGCAATGCAGGAGACCTGGGTTTAATCCCTGGATCAGGAAGATCTTCTGGAGAAGAGAATGGTAACCCATGCTAGTATTCTTGCCTGGAGAATCCCATGGACAGAGGAGCCTGGTGGGCTACAGTCCACGGGCTGGCAAAGAGTCAGACACGACTGAGTGACTAAGCACACACACAGTGCGAGGTTATGTTTATAGCTATGAGTTTGAATGCATCCATCAGGAAAGTTGGAGTAGATCAAGATGATAAGAAGGCCAAGGTTGATTCTAGGAGTACCATTCAAACCATTAAATATCACAGTAATCCAAGTTTAAGCCTCAACCAGTAATGCTGAAGAAGTTGAAGTTGAATATTTCTATGAAGATCTACAAGACCTTTTAGAACTAACACCCAAAAAAGATGTCCTTTTCATTATAGGGGANTGGACTTTGAGGGAGAGGGAGAGGGTGGGAAGATTTGGGAGAATGGCACTGAAATATGTATACTATCATGTAAGAAACAAATCGTCAGTCTATATTCAATACAGGATACAGGATGCTTGGGACTGGTGCATGGGGATGACCCAGAGAGTTGATATGGGGTGGGAGGTGGAGAGGTGGTTCAAGATTGGGAACTCATGTACACCTGAGATGGAAAAAAATTAAAAATTAGAAAAAGAATAAATTAATTAATTAAAAAAAATTTTCTATTATGGGCCAAACACACTCAGTGCTGGACGTTGGAGTTATTATTGTTTCCTCATCTTAAGTCAGTCTCGACTATTTACACAGATTTATGCTTTTGGAAAGTGTGGAAAGGTCTTATTTTGTCTTATACTGTTATTAATTTAGCATATAGTCCTATAAATATAGCAGAGTCTTGATAAATTGTTGTTTGGCTTGTCAGTTAAGTAAGTAAATCTGAATAACTTTTATCAAAAAATAAAATTGTGGAATTAAGAAGTTATATTTTCAATGCAAATCTCATCAAACATGCATATTTGCATAAATAATGGAGCCAACCAATTGTATGCCTCTTTAATAACACATTCTTAAATTTGGTTTCAAGGACAGTGTTTGCTTATTGATCATGATGCATTATCCACATCCTGGAAAGTACTTGGCTTTAACTGAGAAGTTTGTATCTTCTCAATCAATTCTGAATAATTTGGGAGATTATGTCATTTGTTTATTTTATTAACATCTTCCAATCTATATCTGACAGTGACATACAATTTGTTATACCTAGTTTTCACCATTGTTCATCAATTAATAAAACAAGCCTGTTTTTCAAGAACAGTATATATTATATTTTTAGTATATACTCAGAATTCTCCTGTAATATTTATATCTTGTTTTAGTCACATATCTTTGTATCTTATCTTTTAATATTATATGGATTGCTAGCAAAAACTTTTATGGTGAGTTTCTGTTTTTACATAAGGTAAACAATATAAAAATGTACTACTGGGTATAGACTCAACATAAAATAATTTCTCTATAATTTGCAAAAGCTGCATTTCTTTAGACAAATTAAACTTTCCCCCAAATATACTCTATTGCTGTCACCATTATGTTTGAGGTTTAGAATCAAATTTTAAAAATAATTTTATGGAAATAGACAAGGAATGATATTGTACTTTTGAAAGTAACACACCAAGCTCTAGGTTATTTGCCTTGGAATTAAGTAGGCAAGAAAGGCTAACAACCCCAAAGGAATGCAGAGCTGACCCACTTACATAGTCAGCAGATTCATACAGAATAAGAAAGTGGACTGAATTCTTAATTGGGGCAAGTGAGTATTTCTTAATTTCTAAAATTAAACATGCATTTAATTCAATGTGGCAAAAAATACATATTATATAATTCATATGATTTGAAGCTAAGTATCTCCAGATAATTCTTACTATACTGGAACAAATAATAATTACTTTGTTGAGTACGTTAAAATAAAAATTTACAAGAACTAACATCTTTGTCATGATTTGAAATAAGAATACCTAATAATAAATATAAAATGTGGGATCAAAAGTTTATGTTATAAATGTAATAAAACAGAACTTTGATGAAGAACTGTATTTTTTTATCTTGTATGTCCTTTTAATTCCTTTTTTAACAACTTGCAAAGGTAAAAGGAAAGTTAGAAATAAATTTAAGTTTTTATTTGAAGTATTATCTTGAGAGAACTTTCAGTTCAGTTCAATTCAGTTCAGTCACTTAGTCGTATCCGACTCTTTGTGACCCCATGAATTGCAGCACACCAGGCCTCCCTGTCCATCACCAACTCCCGGAGTTCACTTAAACTCACATCTGTCGAGTGGGTGATGCCACCCAGCCATCTCATCCTCTGTCGTCCCCTTCTCCTCCTGCCCCCAATCCCTCCCAGCATCAGAGTCTTTTCCAATGACTCAGCTCTTCGCATAAGGTGGCCAAAGTACTGGAGTTTCAGCTTTAGCATCACTCCTTCCAGAGAATTTTGCTCAATATTAAATTGCATAGTGAAGAACCTCATTTTTCATTTATCTTTATTCAGATAAAGAATGTGCAATATTGTGTTATTGCAACATAACACATATATTATTATATTATTACAATGTTATATTATAAAAATGTCAACGCTATTCTAATTATCCCATGAAGAATTAAAGAGTTTCAAATCTGTTGCTGTTCAGTCAGCACCTTCTGTCTGACACTTTGCCATCCCATGGACTGTAACATGCCAGTCTACCCTGTCCTTCACTATCTCCTGGAGTTTGCTTAAACTCATATCCACTGAATCGATGATGCCTTCTAACCATCCCATCCTGTCACCCTCTTCTCCTGCCCTCTATCTTTCCCAGCATCAGGGTCTTTTCCAGTGAGTCAGCTCTTCACATCAGGTGGCCAAAGTATTAGAGCTTCAGTATCAGTCTTTCCAATGAATATTCAGGGTTAATTTCCTTTAGGACTGACTGTTTTGATCTCTTTGCCGTCCAAGGGACTCTCAAAAGTCTTCTCCAGCATCACAGTTCAAAAGCATCAGTTCTTCAGCGCTTAGCTCTCTTTAAGGTCCAACTCTCACATCCATACAAGACTACTAGAGAAACCATAGCTTTGATTATATGGACTTTTGTCAGCAAAGTGATGTCTCTCTTTAATAACTTGCTGTCCAGCTTTGTCATAGCTTTCCTTCAAAGGAGCCAGCATCTTTTAATTTCATTACTGTAGTCACTGTCTGCAGTGATTTTGGAGCCCAGGAAAATAAAATATGTTACCGTTTCCACTTTTACCCCATCACTTCATGGCAAACTGATGGGGAAAGGAGTTTCAAGTTCTTTTAATCTAAGTCACTAAAATTTTTTCTAAGTTATTTTAATAAATATTAACTTGTTTTGAATTTGTTCCATGAAACAAAAGGAAAAAAAAGAGACAATCATTTTTATAAAATAAAATTGCATGCTATAAGTTGAAATCATTCATAAATTTCTGTAGAAATCAAAATACACTTATATTTATAGACCTTTCTTACCTGCTTCCAATTTACTAACTTCTTACTGTAGTGTAGTGTGTACCCAAAATAATGTAAGAATAAATACTGGGAAAAAATGATTTTTTTCTTTACAAACTGGAAAACTAGTATCTTTCCACATTTTGTTTGCTAATCCATTAGGTTTATTCTCCATAGGTGAAATATCATCATAAAAAATCTGGGTTGCCTCCTCCTGCTTACTTTTTTTTTTAATATAAACTTCTCTAGTCTGAGACTTCTGGAGCCAAAATTGTAAGGAAACTTAGAATAATTTAAATGCATTAAAATCAACTGATTGTGAGCTTGCTTGTTAGCTCAATTGGTAAAGAATCCACCTGCAATGCAGGAGACCCCAGTTCAATTCCTGGGTTGGAAGATTCCCTGGAGAAGGGAAGACAGCACACTCCAGTGTTCTGGCCTGGAGAATTCCATGGACTGCATAGTCCAAGGGGTCACAAAGAGTTGGACATGACTGAGTGACTTTCACTTTCATTAATCTCCATTTAGATATATCAGATGATATGACTTCAAATTTCAGATATTTTACGTCAATAAATTTTAAGAAGTACTTTTATATATATTTTGAAGGGGACATCTTTACAAATTGGAAATAAAGATTAGTCAGAAATGTCTTACCACTATAAAACTTTTTGTTCAGCTTCATTTACATCCATAATTTCATCATAAGATTTTTAGAAGCTTTGTTTCTGTTTTTAATTTTATATAATTTCATATAAATAACATTTTATGTTCTAAATATATTATTAAGAACAATGGAAGAAACAGCAAGAAATAAAATTTCAATTAATGACTTACATATCCTGAGGACTTCACACTTGAGCCTTACTTACACAATAGCATCTTTATTGACAAGATGGAGGGCTAAAGTGACCAACCTTAATTCAGAAAGCTTGTAAATGTTTGAATCAAACAAACTGTGGAATTCAGTTTTTTACTGCTCTTTAAAAAGTCACAGTTTTAATTTAACAATGGATGTTTTGGGTGTGGTGATAACTACACCCAAAACATCCATTGTTAAAGAGTAGCATTTGTTTGACAAATGTAGAAAATGTTAAGCTACATACTTTTCAAGTACAGATATTTAATTTGCAAATTGTTTTCTGAATGATAATTAGGAATATTTGCAACTATGAAATAAAATAAAAATTTGTAGAAAATATGAGAAGTTTCTTGTTACATATTGAAAGAATACATATATAGATACATATTCAAATTTAATATACCTGTTGGAAGATAAAAGATTCTAAGTTATACATGAGAATTTTCAAATTTATATGTATTATGTTATTAAAATTAATAAAAGGATTCTTAAAATATAACAAAAACAAATCCTATGAAATTTTGTTTCTACTTAGCTATCATTTAAAAAATAAACAAGTATTTCACAGAAGTTTTCAAATTAATGATAGCATCAGTATTTCTATATTCTTATGACTTGTTTTGGCTCTAGTAATATATTTTACCAGCATATGGAAGAAATCAAAGTAATGATTATTTCTTGCCTTAGCTGATGGGAATATATTGTTGTCTTTATACTGCCCTGTAGCCATTTACCATGTATATGAAAAATATCACAATATAAAATTATTAAACTTAGCACCCAACTATCCATTGAATGCTTTAATATGGTGAGATTCAAAATATATTTAGTATTTTTTAAAGTAAATTTAACTTACTTCCTATTGAGGAGCCTAATTACCAAACACTTTTTGCTCACATTGTCTGAAGGTTATGATTGGAACACATTAAAACACCAGCAGATTCAGATCTAAGTGAACAACAAGGTACATAAGGTAAGGAAAGGTCTCCCATGAAAGCACAAGGCCACAGCCATTAAGTATCTTCTATGAGAGTAAAATCATTTAGAAATCAATGCAAAATCTTTTAGAGTCCAAGTTCAGTAAAATACAAATAAAACTGCCCAGAAGAATGAGAGCTTCTGAATTTTGCATGAACTAGAAATTACATGGAGAATCATAGGGAGGAAAAAGACTTGAGTATGTAGATTTATAATAAATATAGCTGTTTCAGTGCTCTAATGTTACTGAGCATCGCTGCAAGCACTGTTATATTACTTCTAATATTACCATTTCAATTTTATGTTATAATAATAGTAATGGATAAACCTATTGAACTGGCAGAAACTATACAATTAATTTCTTTGCATATTGAAAACAGAATATTTTAATTTTATAGATAGCATAGATATGATTAATCTATAGAAATGAATAGATCAATAGAAAAGTTAGACATACACATATGAAAAAATGTTTTTGACAAAACATTTGTGAAGGAACTCAGTGGAAAAAGGGTAGTGTTTTCAACAATTAGTGCTGGAATAACTGGACATCCACACAAATAAAATTCAATAACACATCCTGTACTACACACAAATATTAATTTTAAATGGATCATAGATACAAATGTAAAACCTAAAGGTATAAACTTTCAGAAGAAAACACAGAGACAAACATTTGGCCTTGTCTTGACCAAAGAATTCTTAGCTATATTACCAAAAACATGATCTGTACAAGAAAATTTGATAATTTGAGTTCATGAAAATTAAAAATACTGCTCTTCAAATTAAAGATTGGGAAATTATTATTTATAATAATTATCTACCTTATCAGATAAATTATGCATCCTATCAGAACTTATATCTAAAATATACAGAACATCTGAAACTCAGTCGGAAGAACTACAGTGAAAGTGGTCAAAGTATTTGAACTATTAATTTATGAAAGAGCATTTACATATGACAAATAAATTCATAAAATGCATTCAATATTATTAGCCATTATGAAAATATAAAATTAAAGTCACAATGATTAACAGTAAATATCTCCTAGGTTACCATCTTTTAAAAGACTGACTATTGTAAGTGTTGGCAAGGTTGTGGAACATCAGCAATTCTCATATATTGGAGTGGAAATGTAAACTGATACTGCTGCTGTTGTTTAGCTACTAAGTCATGTCTAACTCTGTGACCCCAGGGACTGCAGCAAACCAGGCTTCTTTGTCTTCCACTATATCTCAAAGCTTGCTAAATTCAAGTTCATTGAGTTAGTGATACATAGAAGAACTATACAAAAAAGATCTTCACAACCCAGATAATCATGATGGTGTGATCACCAACTTACAACCAGACATCCTGGAATGTGACATCAAGTGGGCCTTAGGAAGCATCACTACAAACAAAGCTAGTGGAGGTGATGGAATTCCAGTGGAGCTATTTCAAATCCTAAAAGATGATGCTGTGAAAGTGTTTCATTCAATATGCCAGCAAATTTGGAAAACTCAACAGTGGCCACAGGACTGGAAAAGGTCAGTTTTCACTCTAATCCCAAAGAAAGGCAATGCCAAAGAATGCTCAAACTACCATACAATTGCACTCATCTCACATGCTGGTAAAGTAATGCTGAAAATTCTCCAAGCCAGGTTTCAACAGTACATGAACCATGAACTTCCAGATATTCAAGCTGGATTTAGAAAAGACAGAGGAATCAGAGATCAAATTGCCAACATTCATTGGATCATCAACAGAGCAATAGAGTTCCAAAAAAAACCTTCTGCTTTATTGCCTATGCCAAAGTCTTTGACAGTTTGGACCACAACAAACTCTGGAAAATTCTTCAAGAAATGGGAATACCAGATCACCTGACCTGCCTCTTGAGAAACCTATATGCAGGTCAGGAAGCAACAGTTAGTACTGGGCATGGAGCAGCGGACTGGTTCCAAATTGGGAAAGGAGTACGTCAAGGCTGTATATTGTCACCCTGCTTATTTAACTTGTATGCAGAGTATATAATGAGAAATGCTTGGCTGGATGAAGCACAAGCTGGAATCAAGATTGCTGGGAGAAATATCAATAACCTCAGATATGCAGATGACACCATCCTTACATTAAAAAATTGAAGAATAACTAAAGAGCCTCTTGATGAAAGTGAAAGAGAAGAGTGAACATTTTGGCTTAAAACTTTACATTCAGAAAACTAAGATCATGCCATCTGGTCTCATCATTTGGTGGCAAATAGATGGGAAAACAGTGGAAACAGTGACAAACTTTATTTTTTTGGCCTCCAATCACTGCAGATGGGGACTGCAGCCATGAAATTAAAAGACACTTGCTCCTTGGAAGAAAAGTTATGACCAATCTAGACATCGTATTAAAAAGCAGAGACATTGCTTTACCAACAAAAGTTCATTTAGTCAAAGCTATGGTTTTTCCAGTAGTCATGTATGGATGTGAGAGCTGGACTATAGAGAAAGCTGAGCACCAGAGAATTGATGCTTTTGAACTGTGGTTTTAGAGAGGACTCTTGAGAATCCCTTGGACTGCAAGGAGATCCAACCAGTCCATTCTAAAGGAGACCAGTCCTGGGTGTTCATTGAAAAGACTGATGTTGAAGCTGAAACTCCAATACTCTGGCCACCTGATGCAAAGAGCTGACTTATTTGAAAAGACTCTGATATTGGAAAAGAGAGTCAAACATGACTGAGTGACTGAAGTGAACTGAACTGAGTTGGTGATGCTATCTAGCCATCTCATCCTCTGCCACTCCCTTCTCCTTTTGCCTTCAATCTTCCCTGGTAGCTTAACAGTAAAGAATCTTACTGCAATGTTAAGAGATGTGGCAGGAGCTTTGGGTTCCACCTCTGGGTCAGGAAGTTCCCCTGGAGAAGGAAATGGCAACCTACTCCTCTATCCTTGCCTGGAAAATTCTATGGACAGAGGAGCCTGACAGGCTTCAGGCCATGGGGTCACAAGAGTTGGACATGACTTAGCAACAAATAAAATGATATTATCACTTTGGAAAAATTGGGCAGTTTCTTAAATTTTAAACATGTAACCCAATCATGTAATCTTTTTGACATCACACATTTGTCTTGGAGAACTACAAGACAAATTGAAGCATATGTCCTACAAAGAATGGTACATAATTGTTCACTGCACTATTATTTGCAGGAGACTTAAACTAAAGACAAACAAAATGTTCATCTCCATGTGATTGGGTAATCGGCTTTTGGTATGTATGTTTGCACATATACTGGATAAAGAAACAGCTACCCATTCCAGTATTCTTGCCTGGGAAATCACAGGACAGAGGAACCTGGTGGGCTACAGTCAGTGGGATCACAAAAGAGAACAAAACTTAGTAATTCAACCACAACAACAACAACAAATATATATATATATGTATGTGTATACATGTGTATATCAAAATACAGCAAAATATGAATGATTGATATATGAAACAACATGGATAAATTTCAAAATGATTATATTGAGTGAAAGAAACCATGCCAAATAAGGGAGGACATACTATGTGATTCCATGTATTAATATGTTAAACTGTAGAAAATGCACATTAACATACAGTGAGAGAAAGCAGATGGCTGGTCACCCAGGGGTGAGGGGTATGAAGGACAGCAGGAAAGGGTGAGAATAAAAACAAAGGGATATGAGGAAACTTGGAAGTGATGGATGTGTTTATTATCTTGATTATATTGATGATTTTATGGTATATACATATTTTAAAACATCAGATTTTTCAACTAAAGTATTTATAGGGGATTTTGTGTTAAATACAATCCAAAAGCCATCACTCTTATTAGCTTTATGAACATAATTTAAAATAAAAAAGATATTGAAAAATGTAACAACAATAACAAGAAAGAATAAAAGGGGAACATGCCACAGCTACTTTCATGCTGCTCCAAACAAGCATAATAAGCAAACCACCAAATGTCTTAGAATAAAAAAGTTTCGCCAACTACGAAATTATTTCTACCTACCAGCACAAATTGTTATTTTGGCCTGAGGGACCAAACACTGTTGGTAAAGGTAGCACATGGGAAAATCTGGAGTAATTAATCACTCCCAAGAATTATTTAGGAATGGCTCTTAAATTACTTCACAAAAATATCTAAAAGAAAACACCCAGAAAGCCAGTGAAATGGCTTTTGCAGAATCCGTCTTAGTTTTCATGCTTTATGTTCCATGGGTAAGAAACCTTGATTAAACAAACTAAACTGTGGTCACCACATTTATTTTGGAGAATAAATATTTTGAATAAATTGACATAGAATTAAATACAGTACTAATAATATACATGTCCTTTTGCCTTTTCATATTGCAAAAAATATATGTATATTATTATGATTGTAAAGGAAATGTTGGGATAGATGAATGACAAACTGGAATCAAGATTGCTGGGAGAAATATCAATAACCTCAGATATAGAGGTGACACCACCCTAATGGGGTGTTCACTGGTAGCTCAGATGGTAAAGTGTCTGCCTACAATGTGGGAGACCTGGGTTCAATCCCTGGGTTAGGAAGATCCTCTGGAGAAGGAAATGGTAACCCCCTCCTATTCTTGCCTGGAGAAACCCATGGATGGAGAGATGTGATAGGCTACAGTCCATGGGGTCTCAGAGAGTCGGAAATGACTGAGTGACTTCACTTTCCACCCTAATAACAGAAAGTAAGAGGAACTATAGAGCTTCTTGATGAGAGTGAAAGAGGACAGTGAGAAACCTGGCTTAAAACTCAATATTGAAAAAACAGAGATCACAATATCTGGTCCCATCACTTCATAACAAATAGATGGTCAAACAGTGGAAAGAGTGAGAGACTTTATTTTCTTGGGCTCCAAAATCACTGTGGACAGTGACGGCAATGATGAAATTATGAGGTTTGCTCCTTGAAAGAAAAGCTACGACAAACCTAGATAGCACATTAGAAAGCAGAGACATCACTTGGCCTACAAAGGTCCATATAGTCAAATCTATTTCTAGTAGTCATGTATGGATGTGAAAGTTAGACCATAAAGAAGGCTGATTATTGAAGAATTGATGTTTTCAAACTGTGGTGCTGGAGAATCCTAAAGGAAATCAACTCTGAATACTCTGGAAGACTGATGAGGTTCCAATACTTTGGCCATCTGATGTGAAAAGCTGACTCATTGGAAAAGACTCTGACACTGGAAAAGATTGAGGGCAGGAGGAGAAGGGGGTGACAGAGGATGAGATGGTTAGATGGCATCATTGACTCAATGAACATGAGTTTGAGCAAGTTTTGGGAGATAGTGAAGGACAGGGAAGCCTGGCGTGCTGCAGTCCATGGAGTAGCAAACAGTCTGACACGACTAATCAACTGAACAACAACAGTAACATACATAGGCCATTTTCTCTAAACATCAGTAGACATGCAAAATAATAATAATAATAATAGTTCAAAGGAAATGTATGGTACTAAGAAAGCAAGGCAACAAATTTCCACATGAAACAAAAGGAAAACATAAAGAAAAAGATGATATTAATTACAAAATTTGTGATATATTTTCCCAAGTGATCTTGGATGAGCAATGAATAGCTACTGGTGAAAAATATAATGTACAATGCAATAGAAAGTGACACACTGGCTAATATTTTACAAACAAGTCAGTGTTAAAAATTATTTTAGAATTTTGAGGAAGGAAAACTGAGAAAGTATTAATGTACTTAGGTAAAATAAATCAGGCAAGTAATAATGATTCAATATTCATAAAACAACAAATCTGAGTAAGAAGAGAATAGCCATAGAAGCAAAAATCAAAGCAATAAAACAGGATATTCTTATGTAGAACAAGCATGAAACTTAATGAAAAAGGGAACCAGCATTATCACTGACATTAAAATCTGAAACATTATTTTGTTAAAATTTTCACTCTCCAAAACTTAGATAAACTAAAAGGATCCCAGTAGGTGGGAAGTTTTCTAATGAACAAAAAACAGTTGCATTAAAAAAAAAAAAAAAGGTTAGAATTACAATAGATAAAGTGAAAAAGTGAAAGTGAAGTCCTTCAGTCTTGTCAGACTCTTTGCGATCCCATGGACTATAGCCTATCAGGCTCTTCCATCCATGGAATTTTCCAGGCAAGAGTACTGGGGATTGCCATTTCCTTCTCCAGGGGATTTTCCCAACCCAGGAATCAAACCCAGGTCTCCCACATTGCAGGCAGACGCTTTACTGTCTGAGACACCAGGGAAACTTACAATAGATAAGACAATGCTTATTTGTTTATAAGAATATGACAATGATTGAATTAATTTTCCAGGATGGATGTCTGGTTCTTCTGTGATGAGACAGAGGGATTGTGTGTGTGTGTGTGTGTGTGTGTGTGTGTGTGTGTGTGTGTTGCAGGCTGGATTTCTATGTAAAATTATATAAAATGACTTAAAGTGACGAATGCTTATTTTGTGAATCTTCTAGACTGGTATTTTCAGATGTCATATTATACGTACCATGTTGTTACTTAGGTGCTAAGTCGTTCGTGTTTGTCTAGTCAAGGCTATGATTTTTCCAGTAGTCATGTATGGATGTGACAGTTGGACTGTGAAGAAGGCTGAGCACTGAAGAATTGATGCTTTTGAACTGTGGTATTGGAGAAGATGCTTGAGAGTCCCTTGGACTGCAAGGAGGACCAATCAATCCATTCTGAAGGAGATCAGCCCTTGGATTTCTTTGGAAGGAATGATGCTAAAGCTGAAATGTCAGTATTTTGGCCACCTCATGTAAGGGGTTGACTTATTGGAAAAGACTCTGATGCTGGGAGGGATTGGGGCAGGAGGAGAAGGGGACAACAGAGGATGAGACGGCTGGATGACATCACTGACTCGATGGACATGAGTCTGAATGAACTCCAGGAGTTGGTGATGGACAGGGAGGCCTGCCGTGCTGCAATTCATGGGGTCGCAAAGAATCAGACACAACTGAGCGACTGAACTGAACTGAAGTAGTGTCCAACTCTTTTGCAACCCTGTTGACTGTAGCCTGCTAGTCTCTTCTTCCCATGGGATTTTGGAGTGGGTTGCCGTTTCCTTCTCAAGGAGATCTTCCCCACCCAGGGATTGAACCCATGTATCCTGGATTGCAAGCAGATTCTTTTACCACTGAACCACCTAGGAAGTCCAAAAAGATACCATAAAATTATCAAACAATGTATATAAAGTAGAAATTTTAATATTTTTCTCAAACATTCACATTTTAATCTATACTTAATCTGTTAATCCATATTAATATATTCCATTTGTTTGGTGCTTATTCTACACATAACTAAATTGAATTATTTAAAAATATCTTTAGTAATAAAATTTTATAGTAAGTTCTTACACACAGTTTAGATAAAGAAACTGAGTAAAATGCTAGAGCATGAGCTGACACTCTTCTAATTGATCATCCTCCCATTAATCATTGCTTGTTGATGGCCTTTTCTGCATTGAAGCCTGAGTGATGGTCTTGTTGCCTTCAACATAAAGTCTGACCTCCACTGGTATGTTATGCCCTTTAGAATCTGGCCTTCCTCATTCTCACTGTCTTCCTACATCTCTCTCCCACCGAAATCCCAACTTCAGATTTTGACTGACAGTGCAACTTTGATTACATTTGCACATAGTTCTGTGTTCCTCGAAAGCCTGTCTTCTCTCTTATCCCCAGGCTAATTTCTACTCAGAATTCAGGTTTTACAAGGATAATTTCCTCCAAGAAGTGTTCTTACTCTCTCCAATTTCAAGTAATTATTTTGTGTGTTCCTATTTCCATTTTGTTCATATATATCATTATACTTTTTGCAACACTATTTACATTACTACTATACTTTTTACCGGAGAAGGCAATGGCATCCCACTCCAGTACTCTTGCCTGGAAAGTCCCATGGATGGAGGAGCCTGGTAGGCTGCAGTCCATGGGGTCACTAAGAGTCAACACAACTGAGCGACTTCACTTTCACTTTTCACTTTCATGCATTGAAGGATATGGCAAACCACTCCAGTGTTCTTGCCTGGAGAATCCCAGGGACGGGGGATCCTGGTGGGCTGACATCTCTGGGGTTGCACAGATTTGGATATAACTGAAGTGACTTAGCAGCAGCAGCAGAATACTTTTTACTAAATTCTCTATTTTCTCTTTTTTCTATTAACAAATCATAAGATCCTTATGGCTGTGTTCTACCTCCAATATCTAGAGCATTGCCT
The DNA here is from genome assembly GCA_006410615.1 of Neotragus moschatus. Classification (NCBI taxonomy): domain Eukaryota; kingdom Metazoa; phylum Chordata; class Mammalia; order Artiodactyla; family Bovidae; genus Neotragus; species Neotragus moschatus. The sequence goes on along the minus strand of SJYA01000231.1, from coordinate 996,891 downwards.
GATATAATAGATACTGAATATTTTTTGAATAAATAAGTAAAAGCATAAAGAGAAATTTTAGATAAATTGATAATGCTAGGAAGAAAATTATAAAAGAAACTGGAAAATGCAGAATTAAACTAATGTACAATTAAGCAAATGCACATCAGAAACACTTATAAAAATATTAAAAGTTAAAGAGAAAATACAAAAGTATTTTCACAAGTGGACAAATTAAAAATTGTATCATTAGAAACACATACAAATTGAAATTCTAAGATAAAAAACAGCAAATCACATGAAGACAATCACAGTCAGGGAACTAAAATGGTTAGTAAACAACATATATATTCAATTTCATTAAGAATCAAAAGACATAATTTCTGTCAACTAGGCAAGTACTAAAACAATGATGCATAATAGCAATCAGTTCTTTCCATGAATTTATAGACAGGCTGTAAATAGGAATGGACTTGGTAAAAATAGTATGATTATGCATGCATAGCATAAAAAGTCAACAATTTTGAGTCAGTAGTTTTAATTGAGTAATGATTTGTTTTTAAAATGGTAAGCATGCATATCAGGATACAGGGACAAACATGATCATAACAGGGTTATTTATATTCAATAATAACATAATTGTTGATAAATTATATATATGTGATAAAGTACAACAGTACTATAATTATTGCACTAATTGTAATAATATACAATACGAAAAACATGATAATATGATATATGAAAATATAGATCATCACAAATTCTCTTGCAAAGAGAATTCTCTTATAAAAATGATATAAATGTAAATTAAACATATATATGCAAAAAAGAATACTGAAAATTGTATATAGAGAGTAGTAACGGGGATTATGAACCTTAGTTTTTAATTTTATTTTTTTGTATTTTTTCTTTATTAAGAAAAAATGTATCTTTTTATTATATTAGAATTTAAATTTGAATGTCTTTCTAATAATAAAATTTTTAATTTATCCATTTGTGAAAATACTTTTGTATTTTCTCTTTAACTATTAATATTTTTGTAGATGTTTCTGACATTCATTTGCTTAGTTGTACATTAACTTAATTGTGCATTTCTTCATATTTAATATTCAGAAAACAATATAGACATCTAATTCATAAAGGGTGAATATAATTATTAACAGCAGCAAAGTTAAAAAGCGTGAATTATGAAACATTTTCATGTTTTAAATACTAATTTCATTGAATAAGTTCTATTCTTATGGAAATGTTCATGGAAATACTGCAAACATAAAATCAAACCACTGAAAGCCACTATTATTCATGTTTTTAGCATTTTGTTGATTATACATGTATTGGGAAGAAATTATAAGTTCATTGAAATCAATCAACCTTACAATTCTTTCTAAATACATTAAAAGACTCACATCCATTTTGAAAAACAACAGTTACAGCTATATCATTTAAATATAAAAACATACATATGAAAAGCTCAATGATCAAATGAACTATCCACAAAGGTTAGTTATTACCAGCAAGTAAGCACCAGGGTATTACTGATATATGCTGTCAATTAAGAGGAAAATATTATGCTAGGTTATGTGAGGTGATCTGACTGTTTTTGCTGCCACAGAAGAAAATTCTGAATAGAATACTGTATTATTCTGACAACAGATTAGCATTTTGATGTGCTCAAAATTTGTTCACATGGAAATGAAATATTAAGGCAGACAGAAACTCAAACTGCCTATAAATGAAACTATTGCACAAAAATTTTTCCTATATTTTTAGATAATTGGTTGCCAAGGAATACACTCAAGATTGTTTCTACTTTCTCTGGTTACCATAGAGGTAAGCATTTAACAAGAAACAGGTTTATATATTTGGGCTAAAATATACCTTGTTTGGATTTACTCTGTTAAAAAAATAGTGTAAAACCAGGATCTATAATCCTGTTTAGTAAATGATGACAAAATATTATATCTCAAGATTATTGGAGAGTGAGATTCAATTTCTCTTTCATATAGTGAAGATCAAAAAAACTGAATATTAAATACATCTTGTCATTATTCAAAGAGAACTTATTCTGAAATTTGTAAGATTCTACAAAACTTTTTCAGTTTGTAACATTTCATGCTCCATTAATTGCTAATGGAATATTACCTAATATCTACCTGTCTGAAGATACCTGATCATTCTCGATTATTTTTAAAATGTGATTTTTTTTCCTATCCTGCTGAAATAAAAATATTACCTTGTAGTAATGAATATGAATGCCCTTAAAAAAAAACATTAAAAGTAGATTACAAGTATTTGAAATGTGTTTAAATTGTGCTTGGTCTAAACTGAGAAGAGAATACCAGCTTCCACCTGGGATATGCATTTGCTCTTTCACTTCACAGTCTCTTTAGTAAATGAACTCTTCTAACATAAGAAATGTTACCACAGTGGCTCATAAGTTTTAATGTACATCACAAATTGGAAGCCCCCATGCCCAATGCCATTTTGCTCCTATAATATCATGCTTAGGTCTCCATCATTCATTCACTTTTCAGGATATAAAAGTAACTAACCATTTTCAACATGTTATTTTTTTTTTGTTGTTGTTGTTGTTTTTTAGTATAGGCACAAAAGAATTGCTCCCTTTTATAATGAAAAAGAACTAGATGTGGGGGTCTCTTGGGAAGCATACTGTAAAACTTTTGTTGACAGAGAATTTTTATTCTTCTATAATATCTCATGCAACAAACATCTCTTACTCTTAAATATATATTACAAAAGTGAATTATAATGTATTTGGTCAGTATTATTGGCTTCCCTTTTCTTTTGACTTTCTTAATTTGATCCACTGACATTTGCTCATTTTAAAAATATCTCATGCTGTCTATAATATAACAGACCGATGTCATCCCTACATTTCCTGAGCTTCTGGATATCCACAATTTGAAAAGGAAACCACAAGGAGATAGTGCAATCTATTCAGTTTTGAAATATGTATATTTTATGAGCTTATAAGATATTCTGTTTGCAAAGGTAATGTGAATGCTTATTAAGACTCACAATTTAAAAGCTCCTATAATACTTGGACTTGTTGCTGTCTGATGGAAATACTGCAGAAAATAAGGAGCTCAATTTGCTGTGTAATGAACTGAAATAACCACCAAACACATGCATTTACAGGCAGCATTATTTTTGTTTATTAAAGAGTGTGCTTTATTTCCCAAGTTGAACTTTAGATTTTAATTAATTAGTATTAGTACATCCTTTCTTCTGAAAGAGAATTTTAGTGTTTTTAAACTGTAAGATCCTTGAAATAATCTTCAGCAAATTTCGGATTAGGAAAACAAACACAAAAGAAAAAAAAAAACAAAAACAAATGTTAGCTAAGAGTTGTCAGGAAAAAAGATCCTTACAAAATAATCTATAATCCAAACAAAATTCTCAATTTTAAAGAACATTTTTCATAATTTTATTTATCTATGTCTATAATTGATAAAGAATTAGTCATCATTGAAGTGTTCAAAAATGCATTTTATAATAAAATAATATATGGGTGTTGTTTTACATTAAACAATGCAACAATATTCCGAAATTTAACCTAGTTTGAAATTCATACCCTCACTTTTTCTGAAATATCAGTGGTAATTTTGTATATTTAATTAAAAATTGCTATATTTTGTGACTTTACATTCCATGACTTTAAGCACCTTAACAAGACTGTGTGTTCTAAAATTAAAAATGTGGTATATGAGAAAACCACACATTTATTTATTATTCAAGATTTGAGGTAGACTGCTTGAAATACTATTAAGCTGGATTAAAAACATTGATTCTAAAGATCTGAAAACAAATGTATCAATGCATACATCATACATATTCACTTGGTTTAATTATGAATGGCAATCGGGCATGCTTTCTTATAAGTACAATAATGTTTGATTTAATTTGAAATGCTTTATCAGGCATTAACATGATTTTACATATATAGTATACATATAAATTGAATTATTAAAACATTTACTATCATGGTCAAATATGGCTAAAAAAATTTAAAAAACACTCAGAAATCACATTGCTGCTTCATAGATTTACTATAGACTCGTAATTTTTAAAATACAGGATCTACCTATTAAGATAAATGTCTTTGTGGAAATACAGTATACTTCAAAATGTCTCAATACATTCCTTTCAAAATGTATTTATTTATCTTTCTATAATACATATATTGCTATCAAATATACCATGCAATATGAATATCAACATATTAAACTATCATCTGGCTAATTATGTAAATCAATGAGTGTATGTTATACTGAACTAATTTATGTATTAATACATTCTTTCTACAAGTTATTTGATTTTACAAGTATTATTTTTGCTCTCCTCCATTCAAAAGCCCAACAGATAGAACATTCTGAAAAAAAGAGCCCATGTCATTTTTACCTTTTAGTTAAAACCTCATGCTCATTCTGGGGCTGCAAGTTTTACTTAACTAAGCCAAATTGCTATTGAGATACCCATATTAGTCTTATTTAAATATATAAAAATTTTGATGATACATTTAACTTTTATTTTTCTTATGAGTCAATCTTTAAATGACATAATATTGTAAAATATATATATTCATAAATTAACTCAGTTTAGTCTCAAAGTTGATATATTTTTTCTTAAATTTTCATAACTTAGAATTTCCACATTAAAAAAACAAACTTTTAAAATTGATTCTCTGACATCTAAACAATGAACTTTTCGCACTTGTAGAAATCAAGAGCATAGGACAGCAAGGATGTCTGTGATTCATAAAATGTGACAGACACTAATTTTTATTGATTCTTAGGCAACAGGCTATATAGTAGGCAAGATTTTCCATTAATACAGGAGAAATTTCTCGCTTGCTTTGATGATTTGTACAATTTTTGCAATATATTGACATAGATGAAAAGTTCTCGTCTCTTCATTGAAAAATTGAAATTAATTTTTTATCCTGGATGAATAACAATAAAAGGTATTAATACTTTTTATCTACCGTATAGCACAGGGAACCTACTGGATGCTCTGTGGTGAAATAAATGGGAAGGAAATATAAAAATGAGGGGATATATATATATGTATAACTGATTCTCCTTGCTGTACAGTAGAAATACAACATTGTAAAGCAACCATACTCCAATAAAAACATTTTTTCTAAGTTATTCTTTTAACTGCAAGGGACATGGAATTTAGCAACTATTTTTCAGTAAACATTTATGCAGAGACTAGGAGAATTCCAGTAGCTGAAAATGTGAGTGTGTTCTGCACATACAAGAAAAACTTTTTATATATGTGAAACCCAGTGTTGGGAATTTAAAAAAGAAAAGCCAGAGGCTATACAGAGGCTTCCCTGGACTTCTTAAGATATACCCTTATGAATAAAAGATCAGGAATTATTAATGAGTATGATGAGCAGTTTTTAAGATAATTAGAATTCTTGAAGCTCCCAGACTTTTGATATTACTTTTAAACTACATAAATATTATACCACATGAAAGTAGTAACATAGAAGAAAGCAATAATAATAACAAAAATTATTTAGGGGATTCTAAAAAATAAAATAGAATTAAAATAAAAAATGTTACAGTAACAGAAAAATCACAGAATTAAAAAAATAAAATCTTTGAGTTTTGTTTTAAAAACTGAAAAATGAATTTATGTTTCAAATTTCTTAATTCTAGATTCTGATTTTCACTTCCTGCTACTTGCTTGACTTAGAGCAAATTTTTTAACCCTATGGAGCATTTTTATCCACCTGCCAAAAGAGATAATAATGCCTGTGTCTTACTGATATCATCAGGAATAGATGAGATATACATTTCTTACTCTTAAATACTTTGAAATGTAAGTTATTGAGAGGCTTTTTAAAAGCTACTAGTATGTGGGGAAATTTATTTACATACGTTAGAATCCTAGTGTTAAAAAAGAAATTAATAATTATATAGTTCATTTTTATGTTATTATAGATGCTGACAAAAAGCCAGAAAAACTTGCAGGTTCTGTGACAAAAGTTTTACTAAAATTTGAGTTTCTTTTATTCAAGATGGGTAGCCAATTGCCCAAAACAATGTTGTTCTATACAAACACAATAAAAAGTTTATGATGCAAGGATCTGAAATATAATTGAATTATTCATTTTATTGAAATAACAGTAATTAATCAGAGCAAGAAAAGAGAACAGTTAGCTTAAAAGCTTTATTACACTCTATGCTGCTGCTGCTAAGTCGCTTCAGTTGTGTCCTACTCTGTGCGACCCCATAGACAGCAGCCTACCAGGCTCCCCAATCCCTGGGATTCTCCAGGCAAGAATACTGAAGTGGGTTGCCATGTCCTTCTCCAATGGATGAAAGTGAAAAGTGAAAGTGAAGTCATTCAGTTATGTCTGACTCTTAGCGATCCCATGGACTGCAGCCTACCAGGCTCCTCTATCCATGGGATTTTCCAGGCAAGAGTACTGGAGTGGGGTGCCATTGCCTTCTCTGATTAATTGCAAGCCTAAATGTAGAAGTCTATGAATGCTGAATCTTTCATTTAAAAAATTAAAATGCTTATTTAATCTATTCATTTAGTAAACTGAAAGGCTATTGTTAAGATAACTCCATTTTTAAAAACACCAATATTTCTATCTATACCATACTCTTTCTTATTATAATTATTACACAGTTTGATAAACAACTGCTTCCTTATGATGACCTCAAATGCTTAATGCTATAAATTAATCTTTTCTAGCACTCAGTGGAAAATAGAACACAGTTGCTTACCATCTTTTTTCTGATATCCATGTAAGTGATGACTGATTAATTTCTTTTGTTATAGCCTGTCCCAAGAATGTTTCTCCACCATAGACTGGAAATAGAAGAGTACATTCCTTACTAAGCACTAATTACTAGAATTCACACTAGACTATCTGCTCTGACAGCTCTCAAAGTGTCCACCAAACTACTGAAAATAACAGTAAATAAAACATAAATATTATTTTAAATAAAGTCAGATTTTTCTTAGGAAGAATATCTGAGCATACAAAGACATGTGTTATTACGTTACTCATTTCCTATTCCTAAAACACAGCCAAGCTAAAAGTAATTGTACCATGACAACTAAAAAATCTGAACGATGAGCTCATGAAGCCTCTGATTTTCATTTCAGAAACTTGCCAATGGATTTTTCAATATATATTGGTGCAAATAATACACACATGGATTTATTTATAAGGAATGTGCTCACTCAGGGGTACAACTCAACAGAATTATGAAGAGCATCAACAATGTAAGTTTAAAATCAGTATAATCATTGTTTAACATTTCTTTCTGCCAGTACTTTGAAAATTATACTGATTTCTGTGTCTCTTTTGCTCAGGGCTGGTGCACTGGGATGACCCAGAAGGATGGTATGGGGAGGGAGGTGGGACAAGGGTTCAGGCTGGGGAACACAGGTGCATCTGTGGCAGATTCATGTTGATGTATGGCAAAACCAATACAATATTGTAGTATCCTCCAATTAAAATAAATAAATTTATATTAAAATAAAATGCAAACTACTATATAAAAATTATATTGATTTCTGAATAAGAAATTTCTGATTAGTGAAAATAAGACAGTATTCATTGATCTCTTTATTCAAACATAAAATGATTATGTGTTTCTAACTCTGCCAAGTACAAGTTTAGATGATGAAGACATCACCATAAATAACATATTATACATCCACGATATTAGCAAAGTAGTGTAATCCTAAGATAAATATAAGACCAGCAGAAAAGATCAACTTTTAACTCAAATCTTGAAGTATGAACATATTCGGTTCAGGTCAGAGAAATTGACCTTAAGCTCTTATTATAAGAGTAGTAATGAGATGATTAGATAAAATGTTGGTGAGAGTGGTACATTTCAGGGAAGAAAAATACTGAAGTTCAAAGACACAGAGATATAAAAATACAGGGAACTTGAAGTAATAAGACTGGAACAAAGAAGAACAGAGATGGTAAGAGTGGAAATCTGGGAAGAAGGCAGGAAAACAATTTGAAGGACTTCATAGTATATACTGCAGAATTTAAATTTCACCTAGAAGGCAATGAGAATGTAAGGAAAATGATGATAATTGTTTTTTAGGAAACCTGAGTTCAGTTTTGAACAAATATACAGAAGATCTATATAGAGCTATTCAGTATGCAATTTGAGCATTTATTTAACATATAAGAGGTAATTAAAGATATAATGCTTGATTAAGTCCCTCAGAGAGAGATTCTAAGGGAAAAGAAACAGAGAAATAAACACGAAACCCTTTAGAACTGTAATTCTTAAATGGATGGAGAAGGAGGACAATGCAAAAGTGAACAAAAATAAACATTCAAAATGGTAGAAGGAAAACCAAGAGATAATTTTTTATATAGCTCATGTTGAAAGAGAACGATAAATTATATCAAATTTTGAAGAGAAATCATATCAATTAAATAAGGACTGACTCAAGAAACGGTCACTTTAACGAAAAAGCATTCAGAGTAGAATGATGAGTTAAAGTATAAAAACAATTATGTATCTATGGGCTTCAATTTCAGTTTCAAAAAACAAATATCTGTACAAATAAAGATAAGGAACTGGAAAGAAATATAGATCATATTAACACCAACTGTATGTGTGCTATTTTAATTTTTTAAATATAATACATTTCTGCACAAATTGTCTTAAAAAATGAAAGCACTCTGAATTTTTATGTAAGAAGGCAGAATTTCAAAATGGTAAAAGTTTAGAATCAGACTTGCCTGCGTTCTAGTACCAACTCTTCTACTAATAAATTTTGCTTTTCTAAAAGCCAACTGAAAAAAAGGCAACTTATGAAAGAATTCTTTTTTCACTAAATTGAATTTTTTTCTTTTTCAGGATATAAATCCTGAGATACACAAGGTTTTATTATTTATTTTATCTGTTTTATTCCATTGCTCCATGAATCCAATTCTGAGAATATAACAGTCAAATTGAAACTAAAGGTAAAAAGAGCTCAAGATATTAGAACAGAATAAATCAGCATCTTAATTAGCTTCTCACATTCTATGTATGTTAAAAAAAAATATACTGTGTATCACTATTTCTACTATGTCCTCTTTAAACAAAGTCATGATTTAAAAATTATAGAAAAACTGTAGAGAATGCTGTTGGCTTGAATGATCATATTTGCAAATGAGTAACTATGAAGCTGGGATCTTGGGACTTCAGGAAATTGTGATATGTTCAATTCTTAGCCTAGGGAAAGCACTTTGGGGCAGAATAGCAGAGCTAACGAGCAATTCAGAAGGGAACAAAAGCCAAAGCCAGTTAACCAAAATAGAAGGAAAAAAGCACAACAAATAAGTGATTCCAATAAGGGGAAAAAGAAAGACTGTTCGTTTGATGGAAGTCCTCTGAAATGCACCTCCACAACCAAGTCTTCTTTGTTTCACTCCAGACCCCCTTTTCACCTTTTTTTCCCCCGTCTCCTTTCTTTTAACTATATCTTTTTATGGATTTTCTGCCTAATTTACATCAATCTGCCCATCAAATTTTGCATCACTTTTCTGGGTCATACAGTTACCTCCAAAGACATATCTATTACTACCATTTATATTTCTTCATGGTCATACATACACAGGGCTAGATATCTTTCTGGGTGAATGGTCAAAGTGTGAACTTAACCAAACTCATATGTGAGTTACTGAGTTGAAACTAATTGAAAATGATGTCCTGGATCTTTCTTAGACTTCTCTCTGAACTATGCTATTAAAGAAAGAAAAGTATGAAAATTTCCTAACAGTAATGTTGTGACTTTATACTTCAGGGAGATATTTTCTTTCATATTTTGAATCCTAATTTGAAGAATCTGATTCTTGGTAAAGTAGGAAAGATGCTGTGCCAAAAGGGAGATAAAGACATTTGGTATCTTTTGTTATATTATCCCTGAAGATGTGAACTTATTCCTTGTGGAAAAATTGAACAAATATACAAGAGAAAGATAAATAGATTCAATACTGAACACTCATAAATAGACTATGATTCTAAATACTGAGCACTCATAAATAGACTACAGTTCCTGGAGAGAGGGACAGAAGCACATGAAGAAACTAGCAAGGAGGTAATAAAATTCAAAATCCATGGAGAAATCAGAAACCAAAGATTCCAGTAAAACAATATTATAGACTCAGCAACATAGTAATAAGCCTACATACACTGAATATTTTGTCATTTAAAATTACTTTGGGAGAGGCATATCTGTGTCATGTCATTTCCTTGGTGTACTTTAAAAGCAGTTCCCAAATTTATTTTCTTCATGAAAGAATATAACCAACAAATGTATATGATGATTTGCATGCATTTGTTTTTTCAGAAAGCTACCTACTACAGAGAAATGTCCAACTAGCCTGTTACCTTTAATCGTTGTCTCTCTTTTCCATATATATGTATATTTTTAATATATGTATGTATATCCTTGATTACTACAACATAAAGATGTTTGTTTGATTCACTCTGACTGTTCATCATGAAAATATTATTCAAAAAATTATATAGAGTTTATTTTTTTCAAAACAATGATAGAAAATATGATTATAGTTGCACAGTGCTGTGGACTCATAACATATATAAGCTACGCAAAAAGCACATTGAAAAACAAAGAAATTTAGAAGAAGGTGAATGGTATATTTTATTTTCTCTTCATCATTTAGAAGATACCTTGATTGCAAATACATAATTTTTAGCCTCCCCCTTATAGTTAGGTTTCTGTAATCTATTCTAAAACCTTGAATTCATTTAAATGTATACAGATAGTTATTAAGTTAGGCAACCCATTTAACTGCAGGAATTATTTTTGTTGTTCCTGCAATCAGTGTGCATTTGAAATCAGCTAGAAGAGCTAAATATAACTTGACTGCCCTCAGTTATTTAAGCTCCTCATTTTGGACTTTCTTAGGTATAACATAGAATCAGAAAATAGTATCTTTTCTAACAAGATAAGTTTACACTAATATACTTTCTGAATGTTTATATTTAAAAATACTGACACCTTTAACATTTTGAAACACAAATTCATCATTTCTTGGGCCATGTTTCCATATAATTACTTATACAATTAAAGTGAAAGAGGAGACTGAAAATGTTGGCTTAAAACTTAACATTCAGAAAATGAAGATCATGACATCTGGTCCCATTACTTCATGGGAAATAGATGGAGAAACAGTGGAAACAGTGGCAGACTTTATTTTTGAGGGGCTCCAAAATCACTGCAGATGGTGATCGCAGCCATGAAATTAAAAGACGCTTACTCCTTGGAAGGAAAGTTATGACCAAGCTAGATAGCATATTCAAAAGCATAGACATTACTTTGCCGACTAAGGTTCTTCTAGTCAAGGTTATGGTTTTTCCAGTGGTCATGTATGGATGTGAGAGTTGGACTGTGAAGAAGGCTGAGTGCCAAAGAATTGATGCTTTTGAACTGTGGTGTTGGAGAAGACTCTTGAGAGTCCCTTGGAATGCAAGGAGCTCCAATCCGTCCATTCTAAACGAGATCAACCCTGGGATTTCTTCGGAAGGAATGATGCTAAAGCTAAAACTCCAGTACTTTGGCCGCCTCATGCGAAAAGCTGACTCATTGGAAAAGACTCTGATGCTGGGAGGGATTGGGGGCAGGAGGAGAAGGGGACGACAGAGGATGAGATGGCTGGATGGCATCACCGATCGATGGACGTGAGTCTGAGTGAACTCCGGGATTTGGTGATGGACAGGGAGGCCTGGTGTACCACAATTCATGGGGTCGCAAAGAGTCGGACACGACTGAGCGACTGAACTGAACTGAATATCACTGGCAAAAGTACTTGAATCAAAAGGAAAATAATACCTAACATTTGAGTGCCAACAATGAAGAGCCTTTGCATTTATTATTGCATTCACATAAGAGGCATGAAAGGTGGGACAATTATTCTAATTCTGGATGGCCAGTGATATGAGAAATGCTAATTATACCCAACATCAAAAAAATGAATGAGCTATTCTGGTTTTCAATGCCAGGTTTATCTAGTTCTAAGGTTATGGTTAGAAAGCAAATAGTATTTGTTTGATATGCTTTATTTTGTTGTTATTCAGGTGCTCAGCCATGTCTGAGTCTTTGTAACCCCATGGACTGCATCACACCAGTATTCCCTGTCCTTCACTATCTCCTGGCATTTGCTTAAATTAATGTTCACTGAATGATGGTTTAATACAATCATTTAATCCTCCATTTTCCCCTTCTCCTCCTGCCCTCAATCTTTCCCAGTATCAGTGTATTCTCCAATGAGATGGCTCTTTGCATTAGGTGGCCAAAGTACTGGAGCTTCAGTTTCAGCATCAGTCCTTCCAACATTCAACACCTATTTCCTTTAGGATTGACTGGTTTGATCTCCTTGCTGTCTAAGGAACTCTCAAGAATCTTGTGCCGGTCTAGGTTCGATGCAGAAGGCTTGGGACTGATGAGTGGGGACGATCTGGAGGGATGGTGTGGGGAGGGAGGGGGAAGGGAGGGGGTCCGGATTGGGAACTCAGGTACACTTATGGCTGATTTACGTCATGTATGGCAAAATGAATACAGTATTGTAAAGCAAAAAAAAACTAAAAAAATAAAAATTAATTAAAAAAAAAAAAAAAAGAATCTTGTTCCAACACCACAGTTCAAAAGCATCAATTCTTTCAGGCTCAGCCTTCTTTATGATCCAACTTTCACATCTATACATGATACTGAAAAATCCATAGCTTTGACTAGATGGGCATTTGTTGTCAAACTGATGTCTCTGCTTCTTAATGTGCTGTCTAGTTTTGTCACAGCTTTCCTTCCAAGAAGCAAGCATCTTTGAATTTCATGGCTGTGGTCATTGTCTGGTGATTCCGGAGCACAAGAAAGTAAAATCAATCACTGTTTCATGCTTTATTTAATGTGTTTGGAATATACTAAATTTGTGAAAGATGATGGTGTGAAATTGCTGCACTCAATATGCCAGCAAATTTGAAAAACTCAACAGTGGCCACAGGACTGGAAAAGGTCAGTTTTCATTCCAATCCCAAAGAAAGGCAACACCAAAGAATGCTCAAACTACTGCACAATTGCACTCATCTCACACACTAGTAAAGTAATGCTCAAAATTCACCAATCCAGGCTTCAGCAATACATGAACCACGAACTTCCAGATATTCAAGTTGGTTTTAGAAAAGGCAGAGGAACCAGAGATCAAATTTGCCAACATCTGCTAGATCATCAAAAAAGCAAGAGAGTTCCAGAAAAACTATTTCTGCTTTATTGACTATGCTAAAGCCTTTGACTGTGTGGATCACAATAAACTGTGGAAAATTCTGAAAGAAAAGGGAATACCAGACCACCTGACCTGCCTCTTGAAAAACCTATATGCAGGTCAGGAAGCAACAGTTAGAA